>BSBK01000918.1:462500-1000000 GCA_027943335.1 Chamaecyparis obtusa
AAGTGTGAAATAAAGTGAGTAAGTGATCTAAGGGATTATTATGTGATGCAAATTTTGTAGATCTGGTATTGAGATATAGGAAGTGTTTGGTGCAACATATTGTCAAGTGGTGTTTTGAGGTACTAGGGATCACTTGAGGGTTGTCATTCATGGCAACACTTATGCTGGAGTGATTGCATGATGAGAGGTTTAGTACTAGAGTCACAGTCATGAAAATGACAGTCCAGAATTAGGGTACAGTGTTATAGTTTTGGTTAGCGATGGAAATCTATGAGGTATTATGGCCTGCGAAGTTAGTAGAAGGTATTTTGGGATATGTACATGATTTAGTTAAGAGCGCATAAGTTTTGGTGATCATATCAGTGAGATTCAGTGATCTGAAGGTGTGCGATGATAATAAATCAGTATAACAGGGTATATGATTAGCCGTGGTGATTGCGGTAAGGGTACTTGGTATGGTAATGTGCTAAGTTAGATAAATGAAGTATATTGCCAACACTTTGGTAATATAAGTTTTCTGACTCTATAGTTATCATTTACATAATTAATTATTATTTTTTGAATGGTATTTGTGAAGCTAATTGGATGGAAAATTTTGTATAAGTATAGAGTGCTTTTATGAAATCGAGTTGTATTGTGATTATGATGATGAAGAAAGGTTGAAAATCTAAGAGAAGAGATTAGATGTGAGATCAGTAATAGACAGAGCTATAACCAGAACTATCTAAGCAAGATAAGTTCTTGTATTATTCACATTTTGGAGAACTCTTTGTAGCAGTTTTTGATTGTAAGAGCAATTTTCTCACCACCTTTAACCAGGTGTTTTGTATACCTCTAATAGGGTTTTGTATTCCTCTAGCAAGGAAATATACTATGTAATAATCAGCTCCTAATAGGGCTAGATCTCCTAACAGTGATATAATATTTTAGTGCATAGTTGTGGGTACCATCCCCACTGGGGTTTTCCCTTGGTCATGATTTCCTCGAGAACAAATCATGGTGTCATGAGTTATGTGTTATAATTTAATGTTATTTTCATTTATGCATTATTATGGTTTATTTATAATTGGTTGAAGTTTAAATTAAAATATATTAATACTGATTCACCCCCCTCTCAGTATTACCTAATCGTAACAATTGGTATCATAGCTATTGGCCCTTGGAGAGAAAGCCTAATAGATTAAGGGAGATTAGAATGGATTCAAAAATTTTGAAAGATAACTTTGATGCAACACTTGAAGATCTGGACAAAGAGAAGGCTGAGAATGGAATATTGAAATTCAAATTGAGAAGAGCAGAAGGTTTCATCAGGAAACTAAATGAACAACTTGAAACTTCAAGATGTTAGAAACATGATCTTATGGAGAAAATAAATGAAGAATCAGTCAATGATACATTAGATCAAGTAAAGAGGCTGGAGCAAGAAAAATAAGAAATCAATCTTTTGATGATAAAAGAGATTCAACATGAAAAGGATGCAATGAACAAAGTTGAAGAATCACTAAAAGAAGAAAATGAGAAGATAGGACAAATGAAGACTAAACTTGACCATTACAAGGATACATATAATGAATTGGACAAATATAATCAGATCATTAAAGGTGAACTCACTCAAGCCAAACTACACATTGAGAAGTTCCACACAAGCAGTGACAAAATTGATGAGTAGAGAGCAAGACAAAAACCCAAAGGAGACATGACTGGAGTTGGATTCAATGAAGTAAAAAGTTCTAAAACCAATGAAGGAGCAAGTGAAGCAAAGAATGAAGAAAGACCTACTTACGAAGAATCTAAAGAACATATCAGACCTTTTAGAGGTAGATGCTTTGGATGCAACAAAGTTGGACATATGAAAAGGGATTGCAGAAGTAAAGGTACCTCTAAACCCTTTACCAGCTACTATTTTAATTGTTATGAGTATGGACACAAGAAAGCAGATTGCAGAAAACTAGATCAGTCTAGGTGCAAGCAAGATTATGTCAGAGAAGAATCATTAGCCAAGATCATATGTAAAAAATGTAATAACTGTGGTCATACTGAAAGATACTGCAAGCTACAAGTAAATTAGAAAAGGAGACCACCTACATGTTACAAATGCAACAACCTTGGACACATTGCAAAGTTTTCTAGATACAATGGTGAGGACAACAAGAGAGGACTAAGAAGATCAAGTGAACCAAGAGGACCACCTCCTGTGGTTATAAGAAAGAATGTTGGTGATAGTGGTAAGAGTCTTAATGAATACATTAGTGAATTTGAGAATCAATTCAAGAAATCAGAGAGCAAGGAGGATGACAAGATATGGAAGGTGAAAGTTTTAAACAAGGCATTAGTTTAGGGAGAGACAATTGATGATACTATGTCTTCACACGATGAGTTCTTTGAGGCATTGACGTAGAAGGTTGCATGGCCTTAAGGGGAGCATTGGATGCAAAGAAAATAATACATCCACCCCTTGTATATGTGGAGTAAGCTCATGCAAGCTTAGGTATGGTGTGTGCAGACACTATGGAGTCTATGGATGTGAGAGCAACACTTGGAGATTCATTTTCCATGTTCACGAGTTTTATGTTGACTGGACGGGATGTGAAGTTGAGCTACTTGTGTTTAATGAAATCACTCAACTTGCAAAGGATAAAATAACTTAGAAGATATTGTTTCAACACCATTTGTTGATCAAAAACTAAGGAGAGCATAATTGTGAAGCATTTCAAGTCATCTAGTAGAGAGATTGTGTGATCGCATGAAGCAAATATCCAAATTTTAGCAGGATAAAGGTATTTAGACCTACTTTCAGTAAGAAGTTATGGAGGCACTAGTAGTTTATGATGTTGTGGATAGACCTAGGTACAAGTTTAAGAGACATCTATTTAAGTCTTGTGAGGATGATCTGAAAGGAGCATTTTCACAAACCCCTGTTAGTATTTTGCATGTTGAAGACATTAGGACATACATACACTACAAGTATGAGATAATTGGAGATGTAAACATCTATAGTGAATTGGATAGTATGATAGAAGTGGATGGATGCATGGTAGAGGAATTCAAACACCTACAAGATCAATCTATCATTAAGTTAACCCTACTCACAAAATTCACAAAATTTGAATGGTTTAAGATCATTCTTAGCAGAATCCATGATCAGTTTGTTTGGATTGGAGATCAACCAATAAATATTTGTGTACAAATGATTCATGAGATTACAGGCATTGATAATGAAGGAACCCTACCTATAGCAAAAAATAATTTGAGGAAACTAGCAGAAACCCTAACCCATTCCAAGTGGGATAAGAGGGCAATGACAGTCAATGAAATCTTTTAGTAAGATGTTAGTGTAGACTATAGTTTATCTGTTATCTATTTTGAAAGGCGTAAACAAGAAAACATTAGACTAATATAAACATTTATATCAGTTCAAAATCATAAACATAAAAAACCAATCCACCTTAGATTGAGCCAAATCAAATGCATTCAAGCATTATTTGATTTTCTCCAATTATGAGGGATGTGGGTGTGCTCTCTAAGCACTTGGAGCTTTTCCTAATGTATTTTATGAAGGATTAATGCAATACAAAACAAGAAACTAAGATTAATCCAAGTTATCTAAGCTATGATGTGATTTTAAGAAAACTTGGAAATGAGCTAAACTAACAAATATGCTAAAGCTTAAGATGATTTAGAGTTAATCTAGCATTATAACACTACTCAATGTAAAAGATGTGAATTGGTATATTTCTCTTGAAAGAGGAGGGTATTTATAAGATTTGAGGAAGAGCTTGGGTTAGGAAGGAGAGCTAGGGTTAGAGGTAAGGTTTGGGGTATGGTAAGGTTTAACCTTGGTCAAGGTTGCTCACACATGTGTGAGCAACACTAGGGAAGTGTGCAAGGGGAACAATAGTGGAAGATGAGACATGAGCTTCATTAATGTCTTGTAAGAGACATTAATGAGGATGTAAGAAGCATTTATGAGGGGTTTTGACCCAAAGTCAAAGTTTGAAGGGTTTAGGCTAACAAATGTAGGAATCACTTTTTAATTAGGTTTAGAGTGAGATTAGGAAATTCTAGAAGAGGTTAGGGATTTCTAGAAGATTTAGAAAGTTTTAGGATTTAAATAAATATTTTATTTATTTAAAGGATTTTTGGTCAATTTATCAATTAATAATTAATAAATAGAGGAAATTCACTCAAACTTGATTTAAATGATTTTGGGAAGAAATTATTTAATTAAAGATATTTAATTAAAATAGGAGGATTTAATGGCATAAAAATAAATAAATAAATAAATAAATAAATAAATAAATAAATAAATAAATAAATAAATAAATGATGATGTCATCAGGGGTTTTCAGAAAATAGAAATACTTTTATTTTCTAAAGGATTTTTAGGTGTCTACATTTTGCCCCTCTTTGATGTGATGCCGCAAGTGGCATGGCGTCAAAGACAAGAAAATAAGATGCCTCAGGTTAGAAT
Organism: Chamaecyparis obtusa; assembly: GCA_027943335.1. Taxonomy (NCBI): domain Eukaryota; kingdom Viridiplantae; phylum Streptophyta; class Pinopsida; order Cupressales; family Cupressaceae; genus Chamaecyparis; species Chamaecyparis obtusa. Next base: position 466,972 of record BSBK01000918.1, read on the forward strand.
TTAGAGGAATAAGGGGTTGTGCCCCTCTAGAAAACAACACAAAGAGTAAATGTTGTGGAATTTTCTCGAAAGGAAACAGAAATGAAGGGGAAGGAAGAAGGGAGAATAAATAGCCAAACGTCCAAGATCAAATATGGAGGAATGCAAGATGAGATGGAATGTCAAATGCAGGATGAAGCTATATGCAAAGATGAAAGATGTAAGATTAATCTATATGATGCAGGGTGGCGGATTTGGGGAGCTCCAAGTGTAAATGTGGAGAGCACAACCTAGTTTGTATAGCAACATTAGAGACCTGCCAAGGATACTGAGATAACAAGGCCTTGTCACCAATGTTGCATAGGAATAATGCTAAAAAGACACGCAAGGTTACCCCAACATCACACATGAACCGAAAAGGAAGTATGGTAGAAATGATGCTAGATAAACTACAAAAAAATGACATTTCCCAAGTGCACCATGTAACCTAGAAGATCACATGTGAACCATGCAAGGGGCATGTCTGACGGACTCATAGGCAAATGAAAAAGATCAAAAGACCTTGCCCCAAATTTCCCTCATTCGCAACACACCATGATATAAAGGATCATGGTGACTTTGAGTAGAGAACAACGAGAAGCCATAAAAGATTAACAAGATCCAAAGGATAAACTCCAAGACCAAAATGATAACTCCAAAAGAAATCCTTTGCCAAGGAGAGAGATTTGATTTGATTGATGATGGGAAGATTAGTTTGAATGTGAGGAAGGATACATCATCACAAACCTGGTGTGATTGGTCGAAGATTAGGTCAGACAAAACATAAGGATACATTTGTGTAGACCCATGATTAGGCTTAGGCTGGACAATACGTAAGCATACAACTGTGTGGACCTGCTGATGATGGGGAGAATGAGTGTTGTTGTTCATTGGCAAATGATGAGTCAAAGATAACTGCTGGGATCAAGGATAGTTGATAATTGATGTTGTTGAAGTATAAGGATGAATGGGACAAGATATTTGATCAAATGTTGCTATAGGACAGACAAGGATATGTACAACAAGATGTGACAATTATGTACAATGGATGGGGAGATTTACAATGGATATGTATAGAAGCTCAGGATTTTGGATAGGAAGATCTCGCTATATAGGATATATACAAGAAGGATTGCATTATACAAGATATATATAGGAAGCTCAGGATTGGGGATAGGATCTAATTTCTGCATTGGATAGGCTTGAGGATAGAACACCTTGGGACATATGGGCTGGTGGTGGGGATGGGGATTGGATAAAGAGGATTGGGATTTGGGATGGGGGGGGATGGGAGTTTGATAGATAATGACTCAGTCCACTTTGTATGGTGCCTATTTCTAGGTTTTCACCAACATACTTGTCCAAGGTGCTTGAATTGCCAAGTTTTTACGATTGGATGATTATTTTTCTTTGCTTTTTTTATTTTATTTTTATTTTTATGGATTTTCCAATTTTTATGAATTTTTTGAATATATAGGATCTAGTTTAGGCATAGAACCTCTTCAGATGTATGATGTTGATAGGATCATTTGAAGGCTCACCTTCTGGTGTTGATAGCTGATAGGCTCCAGAGCCGAAGCATGCTGTGACAATGTATGGGCCTAACCAAGTAGGCTTGAACTTGCCTTTCTTCTCTCGGTGTGCTTGCACTTTCTAATTTTCCTTTAGGACCATGTCACCGACCTGGAACTATCTAGGATGGACCTTCTTTTTTTAACTCCTTTTGAGTTGATTGTGGTATGCAACCAAGTGATGATATGCTTGTTGTCTCTTTTCATCAAGAAGATCCAACTGTGTGAGACATGCCATGTGATAGGCTTCATCAGTGGTATAGTTCTTAATGGAGACATGCAATGATGGGAGCGCAACCTTGATGGGTAGAATGGATTCAACACCATATACAAGAGAATATAGGGTGGTGCCTATGGGAGTGTGATAAGAAGTATGATAGGCCCAAAGGGTGGGATTTATTTGGAGGTGCCAATCATGACCAAAATCATTGACAACCTTCTTGAGGATTTTCAGGATGGTTTTGTTGGTTGCTTCAACTTGGCCATTTCCTTGGGGGGAGTATGGATTAGAGAAATGATGATGGATGTGGAGTCTGGCACACAGATCATCCACATGCTAGTTTTCAAAAGGTGTGTTGTGGTTTGTGAAGATGGTATGCCAAAGCAACAAACGATGTGGTATAAGATGAACTTGGATATTTGGATGCTAGTAATAAGGGTGAGTGGAATTGCTTCAACCCATTTTGTGAAGTACTCAGTGATAATTGTGATGTATTTATGTCCATTTGGGGAAAGGGGAGTGATTAACCCAATGAGGTTGAAGCCCCAACATGAAAATGGCCAAGGTGGCGCAATGGGCTTCAAGTCTTGTGCTGGTGCATGAATCAGATTTGCATGCTGCTGACATGGTAGACATTTCCTAACAAATTCACAAGCATCATGTTTCATGGTTGGCCAATTATACTTGACTTGAAGAAATTGCTTTGCTAGAACCATGCCACTCATGTGGGCACTGTAAATTCTAGTGTGAACCTCTTGTAAAGCCAAGATGGCTTCATTTGAATCTAAACACCTAGAGAGGATGTTATGATATCCTTGATGATAAAGGGTGTTGGCTACAAGAGTGTAGCGGGAAGCTCTTCAAATTAGGTTTTGGAATTGGTTATTGGTGAGATGGGGAGATATGATACCATTTTAAAGATATGCATGGATGTCATGGTACCATGGGGAATGAGGACCAACCAAAACACACACCATTTCTACATCAGCATTCTCATAAGCAGGCGTGTGTAGCTTTTCAACTAAGAAATCATATTGTGATGAGTTGCATGGGATCTCTAGCAAGGATCATATGGTTGCCATTGCATTGGCTACTTTGTTCTAAAGCCTTGGTATCTATGTGAACTATAAACTTAGGAAGTGCTTTGTTAGTTAGTCCACCAGTTCTTTGTAGGGTAGCAGCTTGTCATCCTTTGTCTGATATTCATCTAGGACTTACTTGATAATTAACTGCGAGTCTCCAAACACTTGCAGTTATATGATATTCCATTGGATAGCTATTTTGAGGCCTGAGATGAGTGCCTCATATTCTACAATGTTGTTAGTATATGAGAATCCTAATTTGAATGATTTTGGAATATAGTCACCTTGAGGTGTGATGAATAGGATTCCTGCCCTTGATCTATGTGATGTATAGGAGCCATCAAAGTATAGCTTCCATATGGGCTGTTCTTCGATCATACATAGATGCTCATCAGAGAATTCCATGATTATGGGATATGCATCCACCAGAGGTGCTTTTTCTAGCTGATTAACAATTACTTTCCCTTTGATTGCTTTCTGATCTATGTACTGGACATCAAACTCACTGAGTAGCATGACCCATTTTTCCATATGACCTATGAGAGTTGTCCTTGATAATAGATACTTGAGTGGGTCCACCTTTGAGATGAGCTTGATTGTATGGCTAAGCATGTAATGTTTGAGCTTTTGGGTGGTGAAGACTACTGCAAGGCATGATTTCTTCATTGGTGAACAATTGAGCTCATAGTCAACTAGAGTTCGATTGATATAATAGATGGCTCTTTCTTTATTGTCATCATCATGCTGTGCTAAGAGTGCCCCCAACATTGTAGTGGTTGCTAAGATGTATAGTATGAGAGGGCATCCTAAAAATGGTGGTACAAGGATGGGAGAGTTGGCTAGATACTCTTTTAACTTCTCAAAGCTTCTTTGACAAATAGCATCCCATTTGAAGCTTGTGTCCTTGTGGAGAAGATGTGTAAAGGCTTGGCACTTGTTTGCCAACTATGATATGAAGCATTGCACTGATTGGAGCTTTCCTTGTAGGCTTTGGAGCTTCTTGAGTGTTTTAGGAGGAGGCATTTCTGTAATGGCTTTGACCTTTTTGGGGTCAATCTCTATGTTGCACCGTGATACTATAAATCCTAGAAGCTTTCCAGATGTTACACCAAAGACACACTTCTTTGGATTTAGCTCCAAGCCATAATGATGTAGATGATCAAACACACTCTCAAGGATGTTTAGGTGTTCACCTCATGTTTTAGATTTTGCAAGAATGTCATCCACATAGTCTTCCAAGATTTTGTGGATCATATAGTGGAAGATGGCTGTCATTTCTCTTTGATAAGTGGCTCCTACATTCTTTAGCTTAAATGGCATCATGTTGTAGAAGAAGGTACCCCATGGTGTGGTGAATGATGTTTTTTGTTGATCTTCTTTTGCTATTCGAATCTGATTGTAGCCTGAGAAGCCATCCATGAGTGGCAACATCTCATGGTCTGCTATAAGATCTATGATCATGTCTATGTTGGGTAGCGAGAAATCATCTTTTAGACATGCTTTGTTGAGATCTCTGAAGTCAGTACATATTCTGATCTCTTCTAAAGGTTTAGTGATAGGCACCATGTTGGAGATCCACTCTGAGTAATCAATGACTCTAATGATCTTTGCTTGGAGAAGCTTCTCCAACTCTTTTTTACTAATAAGGATACTTTTGGATGCATCTTACATAACTTCTACTTTACTGGCTTGACATTGGGATCCACTGCAAGATTGTGTACTACTAGATGTGGATCAAGCCCTGGCATGTGTGCATATGACCACACAAAGTTGGTAGTGGCTTCTTGGAGTAGTGCAATGAAAGCCATTTCTTCATCCTCTGTTAGAGATGTTGTAATGTAGGTGATTCTCATACATTCTTCTATGCCCAAGTTGACTGGCTTGGTTTCCTCAATGATGATAGGTGATTGCTCGAGTCTGTAATCCTAGATGGGAGGAAGAGGCAAGTCTCCATCTTATAGCACCTCAGAGAGGTTTTCACCAAAAGATACACCCTTTATTTTATCTTTTTTGGAGTTGGAATTCACCTCAGAAGGGTCTTCACATAAGGACTCATTCCTTTCCCTTTTTATTTCAATTTTGTGTCTAGAGCTTGCCTCCTCTCCAAAATATCCTTTGGGGTCGAGCTTGCAAACATGAGTCACTTCTGGATCTTGATCTGCTTGTTGGCCTGATGCTCCCATGAACCTTAGGAGTTCTTGTGTGCTTTGGAACTCATCGATGTGTGTGATGCTTGGTTGATCCCAATCTATGAGTTTAGGGTGGATGAGGGGAAGTTCTATGACATTAATGGTGAGTTGATGAAGGATAGAAGTGCCTAGGAGGGTATCATCATCAAAGATGTCATCATATGATTTCTTTTCTTCCTCTTCAAGGATGTCTTTGATCTCTATGAGGTCATCTTGGTTATTCAAGAAGGGAAAATTGGTCATGTTGGTGCCCCCAGTTGTGGTATTAGGCTCTTGTATACATAGGCAAGGGGTATTAAAGCTAATACCTTGATTCTTTGGATTCTTTGATGCGGTGATGGGGTTTATGCTTCTGCCTTCTTATTGTCCTAGACCACTGCCTTGATATTTCCATTGTTCAGTGGTGTACTTGTGTGATTGTAGATATTTGTCTTTGAAGTAGTCAAGAAGTTGAGTGTCAGGTGGTGGGGGATCTCTATACAACCACTGGTTAATGTCAAGGTCCATCTCTTGACTATCTATGTTGCCATGGGAAACAAAAGTCATAGGTCCCATTTTCTTGATTTCATGATTTGCTTCAACAAACTTACTTTGGTGACTTGGGTGCCCTTGTGTGTGTGGATCAAGAGGTAGGGCCCCTATTGCAAAGGCATCGTTCAAACTATATTCACCACATCCCTGATTGTTGAGCTTGATGGAAGAGAGAGTGGAGGTGAGGATGGTTTTTGGATCGCTATGGGATCATGAAGAGCTGGCAATAGAAGTGCCAATGTTAGTTCCAAGACAATGGGTGGAACAAGGGAAGGATGCTTCCATCACATGATAGTATGCAAAGGGTTGGGGATTTTCATGGATGCTAACCTTAGTGCCTTGATGTGGAAATTTGATGCACTGATGGTAAGTAGATGGTATAGCCTTGATGGCATGGATCCATGGTCAGCTGAGGATGATGTTGAATGGTAGGTCAAGATCAACAACATGGAAAATAATGTCTTGAGTCATAGGGCCTAGATTGATAGGAAAAATAATGGTTGATAGGAAAAATAATGGTACCTTCAGAGGTACGGTCCAAGTTATCATATGCCTTGATGGTGATTACTTCATGTGATATGTCAGCCTCTATGAACCCTATCTGCTGAATGAATTTCAAACTACCCAAGTTTAGGGCTGAGCCATTATCTATCATGACCCTTTTGATGGAAAAATCTCTGACCTTGACGATGATGTAGAGAGGGAGATTATGGTTAGGTGAAATGGATGGTATGTTAGATGGCTTGAAGGATAAAGCATAAGATGCAAATGGATGTCCCACAAGGTTCTCAAACTGGATGGTGTTTATGTCTATGGGGACATGTCCTTCTTGGAGGGCTTGGTTGAGGATTTCTTGATGGAGGGGTGAAGTGTGGAGAAGGTTGAGGATGGAGATTTTGGAAGGTGTATTCCCAAGATTTTCTATAAGGTTATATTGTGTATTATGTGCTAGTGATGCAAAGTGGGTAGCAGGAAGCTTGGTAGACAACATGAAGCTTGAAAAAGTGAATGATGGTGAAGGGTTTGAACCCTTATGCACCCAAATTGTAGAGTGAATTTCCCTACACCTATCACAAGTGTAGAAAGGACAAGGTTAAGGTTATCAAAACCTTGAAACCATAAGAGAAACCTAATCACTAGGTTCTACCAAGTCCAAAACACCAATAAACTAAGATTGGTTATGAAGCACTATTGACTTAATTTAGGAATTATCCCCATGAAATGAATAATAGGACTAGGGGTGACCTATACTCATGGATCTACGAATTTAGGTCCAATTCAAATATTTCCAATGGTTCTTTCACTTAAAAGCAACCCATACAACCTAGTTGCTTCACAAATCCAAAATTAGGCTTGTAGCCCTTCCTAGGAGAGATTTTGATCATAGACCAAAATGCTTCCACACAAAGTATTGAACAAGTTGGAGATTTTGATACCATTTTGGACTTTAGGGATCATACCCAAGTAACAAGATGTGAGGCTAAATGGAGAATGAGGAGACACCTAATCAAGGCAGGGAAAATAGGCCTAATTAGGTTTGCAATTGCACTACAAGTGTTCTTTCCTCCAAACCAATGCCCAACCAAATTATGGGAACATGTGAGGGAATATAAAAGGACTCTAAATATTTATTTTTAGGTCTTGGTGAATCCCCAATAAAGAATTATGCTGACTGTACTCAGTTGCTTGTAGGTGCACACATAGAGATGTACACCTAGGGCATCATGGTAAATTCACTTCCCTGCAAGCCTCCACCTCTAACCTATATAATATGAAATTACATAGAAAAAACTTGAATTCCACCAAGGGGCATCAAATTCCCATCTGGAATCGGTCAAAACACTCAAGCCCTATTAAAACCCTAGTTTTAGGCCTTCAATCCAGACAATCAATCAAAAACATTAGTAACTCTCAAACTAGGATTGATCAAAGCATGAAACCAATTTCATTAGAAAGTATATTCATAGGGAAAACTTTTAGTTTCAATTTTTCATGCCCTCATGTCCGTACCAGTTTGTACACTCCAGTTGTCCTTGGGATCTACGAGAAATAGTTATGTTTTTATTGATTCAAATTGCCAAATTACATATCCTTACCTTCCAACCACCTTATAGGGCTTATGAAGGCCTCCCCCATTAGTTACAACCTAATTTCAAACTATATGACTATTGGGGGGGGTTGTTTAAAACTTTTGACGAAAGTTGTCAAAGTTGCTAAGCAACTTTTACAACTTTTTAGAACTTTTCCAATTCTAGGTGACCAAGATTGGTCCATACCTAAATATAATGATCCAACATGGATCCAAACAATTAAAGCATGAAAATAGAAAAATCCTAAGATTTTAGGCCCTTTTGACTATCTTTGACCATAGTTGACCAAGGGCTTATACTTGTGCCAATCCTGGAACTAGGTCTTACAATTTGGTCTAGATGCCTAAATGATATATCTAACCTAATATAGATGTTCCTAGGAATTTGATGAATCATCATTTATTGTGGGTGCTCCTTCACTAGCTAGCCTTGGACGTGCACCGAAGATAGTTATCTGGCCTTTGTGGGTGGTAACAACACACTGACTATCTACTCCTTTGACATGGATGACATTGACTGTGGGATCAACTTGGGTTATACATCCAATGAATTTGTCATAGTTGATGTGGGAAACAATGTAGTCTTTGTCGTCAGCATGGTCTCCTTTCTTGGCTTTTCCTTTGTTTTGGGGTGGAGTATTAACATTGGCTTGGTTCTTCCCAGTATTGTGTTGTGGAAATACGTTTTGATAAATTTGCAGATTGGCATTGGGTGAGGCTTGCCCAGGTGTGTCCACTTGGATCTCCTTTCTGTCGATGAGATATTGGATGTAATGCTTGAGTTTCATACACCTTAGTGTAGTATGTCCTTTGACATGATGATAATCATAGTACTCATGATCATTGTACTAGTTAGGCTTTGGAGTTGCATCATCAAATTGTTGGATTGGTGGGTATGTGATCATATTGGCCTTGGCCATGTGATAAAAGATTACCTCTAGAGGTTCACCAAGAGGCGTGAAGGTTCTCTTCTAATAAGTCTAGGCTTGGGGCCTATTCTGATTGAAGGTTATTGTTATGGCATTGGCCTAATAGGGTGGTATTGTGGCTCCACAACCACACTCCCCTTTTTTTAAGCCACTTGGCTTAAAAGGCCCCCCCTCTTTTTGGCTTGTTCTAGGTTTTGTGCTTGTCTGTTTGTTTCTTTTCATCAGGTCTAGTTACATTTTGGTTGGTCCTATTTGTGTTTCACACTTTCACACTTTCAGAGTCTCGAAAGTGTGAAAGGCTCAGAAAACCAAAAATGTTAAATAATGCCCATTTTCAGGGTTTCAGACCTTCAGAGTTCCAGAACACCGAAAGGTCTGATTCTTTGAAAAGAACTGGCCTTTCAACATTTTGGGCTTTCAGAGGTCAAGGACCCCCAAAAGAATGAAAGGCCAATTGAAGGAGCTAGCTGGCATCATCCCTACTAGTTGCCTATATAAGGTTGTGAGTTACTTTTCATCTCACTTGTTTTTTGCCTACAGTCATAATTTTTTGGAGCTTCTATGCACGCATCTTTCTACCCTTTGATTTCTCAGCTCTTCTTGTCTTATTTCTAGTTTGTTTTCCTTCAGCATGTTAGAGGTTGGTATCTTCATTCTCCCTTTGACTTTTCTCATTGGTTGTTTTGGTTTTGTTTCTTTTCCTTTGGTTACCATTTTTTTTCACTAGGGTTTGTTCATGTTTGTCTTATCTTGTCCTGCTTTGGGCTCACGGGGTTTTCCCCTTGGAGCCCTTAGCCTTGAGTTTGTGGTTAAACTCACTTTAGGGCTCATTTTCAAGCTCTAGCCCCAAACCCTTGTTTTTTGACCTTTTGACCCTAAAATTTTAGACTTTTGCAGTCTGAAAAATAGGAGAGGGATCTTCCTTTAGGAAAATGACTAAGTCTTCTCAATGTTTTGGAGATTTTGCACCCCGAAAACTTCATGCCTCCGATTTGCTGAAGTCTACAGACTTCACACCTCTGATTTTCCAAGCTTGAAAGTCTGGCTAGGTCCCCTTTTTTTGGCATTTCAGTCTTTTAGCCTTTCGAAGGTGTGATACCCTCGAAGGTCCAAAAGGCCGAAATTGGTTTCCAGAGTTTTTTTTAACTTGGGTTGTTTAGTTGTATCTATCGCATTTTTCATCATATTTTCATCCATGATTTGTGTAGTTTGATGATCACTAATTTATATCCCTTGGCTCTTTGGAGAAATGGCAGAGAAGGTCAATTCACCAGCCATGAGGTACCAGTTCAAAGGATATCATGCACCATCCAAAGTGGGGAACTTACACGCTGAGATCACAGATACTGACATCAAGAATGTCAGTTGGAATGATTACTTGGTAAAGTACTTACAATTGGCAGCAAGGTCCAAGGACTACACTTCATAGTGTACTGTTCTTTGGTAAACGTAGTGGCACACCCAGTTTCCATGCTTTCCTCAAGCCTGATCACTACTCTAGCGAACCACTACATACCAGATGAGAGAATGGTCAAGAATAGCATGGGCAAAATAGTTTTGGATCTCTGACTAGACAACATTGAAGATGTCTTCCACCTACCCAAGGGGATAGACAAGTTTTACAACTTCTTCATTGGAAAGGGAATGGAATTTTACAACAAATATGTCTCATTATCCCATGAGATTGTGAACAAGGAGGACCTCATACAACCTCTACCCAAAAATAAATTAGAAAAGATAGACATGAGGAGAGGGTACAAGAAAGAAGACATCTAGGTATCCATCACCATGATTAGTAGGGCATATGGACTACCAAAGTTAGTACAATTGGAACCCTGGATGGCCCTACTCATTGAAAAAATAAGGGACAGACATACAAGATTTGATTGGGCCATCGTCCTCAACGACAACTTGGATTAGAAATTGATCATAGTAAAGAATGATCCTCACTTCTACATGACATCTTATGTTGTGTACTTATTGGCTGCAAGGGGTGTGTACCTAGGATTGGTGAAGGTTGGTGCTATGGGTGTTCAGAATGCATGGCCATTCACTTTATACCCACAAATGGTTCGAAAGGAGTGATACACATATGGTGGTCCTGGATTTCACATTGTAAATGATACTTTCATGTTTGCTATCATATGCTCCATAAAAGGAGACTATGCCAAAAGGATGTCAACAAAAGCTACTCCAAAGGTGAAGGCCCTTGGGGCATTTTATATTTAATTAAAAACCTTTACATACAGTGAATGATGGTGAAGGGTTTGAACCCTTATGCACCCAAATTATAGAGTGAAGTTCCTAACACCTATCACAAGTTTAGAAAGGACAAGGTTAGGTTATTAAAAACTTGAAACCATAAGAGAAACCTAATCACTAGGTTCTACCAAGTCTAAAACACCAATAAACTAAGATTGGTTATGAAGCACTATTGACTCAATTTAGGAATTATCCCCATGAAATGACTAATAGGACTAGAGGTGACCTTTAATCATGGATCTAGCCTATTTAGGTCCAATTAAAATAGTTCCAATGGTTCTTTCACTTAAAAGCAACCCATACAACCTAGTTGCTTCACAAATCCAAAATTAGGCTTGTAGCCCTTCCTAGGAGAGATTTTGATCATAGACAAAAATGCTTCCACACAAAGTATTGAAAAAGTTGGAGATTTTGATACCATTTTGGACTTTAGGGATCATACCAAAGCAACAAGATGTGAAGCTAAATGGAGAATGAGGAGACACCTAATCAAGGTAAAGCTAATAGCCCTAATTAGGTCTACAATTACACTACAAGTGCTCTTTCCTCCAAACCAATGCCCAAACCAATTATGGGAACATGTGAGGGCATATACAAGGACTCTAAATCCTAATTTTTAGGTCTTGGTGAATCCCCAACAAAGAATTATGCTGACTGTACTTAGTTGCTTGTAGGTGCACACATAGAGATGTACACCTAGGGCATCATGGAAAATTCACTTCCCTACAAGCCTCCACCTCTAACATGTATAATATGAAAGTACATAGAAAAAACTTGAATTCCACCAAGGGGAATCAAATTCCCATGTGGAACTGGTCAAAACACTCAAGCCCTATTGAAACCCTAGTTTTAGGTCTTCAATCCAGGCAATCAATCAAAAACTTTGGTAACTCTCAAACTAGGATTGATCAAAGCATGAAACCAATGTCATTTGAAAGTAGATTCACAGGGAAAAATTTTAGTTTTATTTTTTCATGCCCTCTTGTCTGTACCAGTCCATACACTCGAATTGTCATTAGGATCTGCAGAGAAATAGTTATGTTTTTATTGATTCAAATTGCCAAATTACATATCCTTACCTTCCACCCACCTTATAGGGCTTATGAAGGCCTCCCCCATCAGTTACAACTGAATTTAAAAGTATATGACTATTGGGGGGGGTTGTTTACAACTTTTGGCGAAAGTTGTCAAAGTTGCTAAGCAACATTTACAACTTTTTAGCACTTTTCCAATTCTAGGTGACCAAGATTGGTCCATACCTAAATATAATGATCCAACATGGATCCAAATAATTAAAGCATGAAAATAGAAAAATCCTAAGATTTTAGGCCCTTTTGACCATCTTTGACCATAGTTGACCAAGGGCTTATACTTGTGCCAATCCTGGAACTAGGTCTTACAATTTGGTCTAGATGCCTAAACGATATATCTAACCTAATCTAGATGTTCCTAGGACTTTGATGAATCATCATTTATTGTGGGTTCTCCTTCACTAGCTAGCCTTGGATGTGCACTAACGAAAGTTATCCAGCCTTTGTGGGTGGTAACAACACACTGACTATCTGCTCCTTTGACATGGATGACATTGACTGTGGGATCAACTTGGGTTATACATCCAATGAATTTTTCGTAGTCTTTATGGTCAGCATGGTCTCCTTGCTTGGCTTTGCCTTTGTTTTGGGGTGGAGTATTAACATTGGCTTGGTTCTTCCTAGTATTGTGTTGCGGAAATACATTTTGATAAATCTGCAGATTGGCATTGGGTGAGGCTTGTGCAGGTGTGTCCACTTGGATCTCCTTTCTATCGATGAGATATTGGATGTAATGCTTGAGTTTCATACACCTTAGGGTATTATGTCCTTTGACACAATGATAATCATAGTACTCATGATCATTGTACCAGTTAGGCTTGGTAGTTGCATTATCAAATTGTTGGATTGGTGGGTATGTGATCAGATTGGCCTTGGCCATGCAATGAAAGATTACCTCTAGAGGTTCACCAAGAGGCGTGAAGGTTCTCTTCTAATAAGTCTAGGCTCGGGGCCTATTCTGATTGGGGGTTATTGTTATGGCATTGGCCTAATAGGGTGGTATTGTGGTTCCACAACCACACTCCCCTTTTTTTAAGCCACTTGGCTTAAAAGGCCCCCCCCTCTTTTTGGCTTGTTATGGGTTTTGTGCTTGTTTGTTTATTTCTTTTCATTAGGTCTAGTTGTGTTTTGGTTGGTCCTATTTGTGTTTTGCAATTTCACACTTTTGGAGTCCCGAAAGTGTGAAAGGCTTAGAAAACTAAAAACCTTAAAGAATGCCCATTTTAAGGGTTTTTAACCTTTAGAGGTCTAGAACACTGAAAGGTCTGATTCTTTGGAAAGAACCAGCCTTTCAATGTTTCAGGCTTTTAGAAGTCAAGGACCCTCAAAAGGATGAAAGGCCGATCAGAGGAGGTGGCTAGCATCACCCCTGCTGGTTGCCTATATAAGGTTGTGAGTTACTTTTTCATCTCACTTGTTTTCTACCTACAATCATATTTTTTTGGAGCTTCTACACGCACATCTTTCTACCCTTCAGTTTGTCAGCTCTTCTTGTCTTCTTTCTGGTCTATTGTCCTTCAGCGTGTTAGAGGGAGGTATCTTTGTTCTCCCTCTCACTTTTCTCATTGGTTGTTTTGCTTTTGTTTCTTTTCCTTTGGTTAGCATGTTTTTTCGATAGGGTTTGTTTGTGTTTGTCTTATCTTGTCTTGCTTTGGGCTCATAGGGTTGTCCCCTTGGAGCCCTTAGCCTTGAGTTTGTGGTCGAACTCACTTTAGGGCTCATTTTCAAGCTCTGTCCCTGAACCCTTATTTTTGGACCATTCAGCTGTAAACTTTCAGACTTTTGCAGTCTAAAAAATAGGAGAGGGATCTTCCTTTAGGAAAATGATTAAGTCTTCTCAGTGTTTTGGAGATTTCGCACCCTAAAAACTTCACGCCTCTGATTTGCTGAAGTTTGAAGACTTCACACCTTTGATTTTATGAGCCCGAAAGTCTAGCTAGGTCCCCTTTTTTTGGCATTTTGGTCTTTCGACCTTTTGAAGGTGTGATACCCCTGAAGTTCCAAAATGCCAAAATTGGTTTCTAGAATTTTTTTTAACTTGGGTCATTTAGTTGTTTCTATCACATTTTTCTTGAGAGTTTCATCCATGATTTTTTTAGTTTGATGATCACTAATTTATGTCCCTTGGCTCTTTGTAGAAATGGTAGAGAAGGTCAATTCACCAGCCATGAGGTACCAGTTCAAAGGATATCATGCACCATCCAAAGTGGGGAACTTACATGCTAAGATCATAGATACTAACATCAAGAATGTCAGTTGGAATGACTACCTGGTAAAGTGTGCACAACTAGCGGGAAGGTTTGAGGACTACACTTCATTAGTGTACTATTGTTTGTTGAACATAGTGGCACACCCAGTTTCCATGCTTTCCTTAGGCCTGATCACTTCTCTAGTGAATCACTACATACCAGATGAGAGAATGGTCAAGAATAGCATGGGCAAAGTAGTTTTGGATCTTCGACCAGACAACATTGAAGATGTCTTCCACCTACCCAAGGGGATAGACAAGTTTTACAGCTTCTTTGTTGGCAAGGGAATGGACTTTTAGAATAAATATGTCTCATTATTGATGCAAAGTGGGCTGTCAGAAGCGCGAACAAGGACCAAACTAGTCCCTCAACAAAACCTCAAAGGATTCAAGGTAGAAACTATAAGAAAGTTTTCCAACAATGAGTGCCTCTCACACTTATCACAAGTGTAGGGAATGAATTATTTCTAGGTTATCCCAACCTAATCTATAGGGTACTCAATCACTGAGACCTATCAAGTCTTCCAAGTCCAACTAATCACTAGTCGACAACTAGACACTTAAGTTGTGTTGTAAAAAACTTCCCCCAAATGTCATAATCAGAACTAGGGGTGACTACACACTTTTCCTTAGTCTATTTAGGTTCCTAACACAAGAGCACAACTGCTGATATTCAACAGAGACAACAATTTGGGCATGTTAGCCTTACTAATCTGGTTTTACGCTTGTAGCCTTCCAAGAGCATTAATATTGATTTTGATCACATAGTTCCACACAAAATTGTCAATAAATCATATATTTGGGTACCCTTTTGGGCCTAACACAACATGCTAAGGGAACAAGACCTAATTGTGAGTGAAAGACACAATTGAATGCTAATTTTCCCTTGGGCTTAGGCTTAATTAGGCTAGATTTTCACTACAGGTACCCCGTCCATACACTCGATTCCAAATCCAATACTTGGATCATGTGAGGGTACATAAGAGTCTTCTAGATACCAGGGCATAGGGCCTGGTGATTCTCCAATAGTGAGTTGTGTGGACTGGTGTCTGAATTCTGAAGGTGCACACATAGAGATGTACACTGAGGGTATCATGGCGAAGTCATTTCCCTACAAATTACCACCTGTAACCTACATAATTTGAGAATAAATAGATAAAAATTGAATTCCACCAAGGCACATCAGATTCCCATGGTGGAATTGATTAGAACACACAAGACCAATTGGAACCCTGGTTTAGGGTCTTAATCCGAAAATCCCGAGGAAAAACTTGAACAAATTTTGATCTGTAATGGATCAAGACATGCGATCAAACATAAGTATAGAAAACTCATAGAGGTAACCAAAAGTATCAAGCTTTCATGCTCAAGCCCCATACACATCCGTATGAACTTTCTGATAATCAGATTTGCAAAGAAATGGTTATATTTTTATTGATTCAAATTGCCAAATTACATATTCCCTTCCCTTCCACCTGCCTGTCAGGGCTTATGAAGGTGTCACCCATTGGTTACAACCTAATTTAAAATTATTTTACCATTGGGGGCTTTGGTTACAACTTTTGGCAAAAGTTGTCAAAGTTGCTAAGCAACTTTTACAACTTTTTTTGCAATTTTTACATACTAGGAGACCAAACTTGGTCCCGACCTAATCTAATGATCCAACATGGATCCAAAGCATTAAAAGCATGAAAATAAAAAAAATCCTAAGTTTTGAGGCCTTTTAACCACCTATGACCATAGTTGACCAAGGGCTTATAGTTATGCCAATCTTGGGACTAGGCCTTACAATTTGGTCTAGATACCTAGATAGAAGATCTAACCTAAACTAGATGTTATTAGGACTTTGATGATCACTTATTTGTTGAGTTTATTGGGGTGATCCTACACCATACTCCCCTTGAGTTTTAAAACTCAAGTTTCTACTTGGGGTTAACTGTTCCACTAAAGTCCCATGTTACTTGATTTGGTCTTCAGTCAGCCAAGTTGTATCTATGTTGGGGAGCCTTTCCATTTGAATAAGTACTACATATACTTCTTGGTTTTGGTTTTCTTTAGCAACTTGGTGTCCAATATTTATTCTAACTCTACTAGTTTTCTTTGAGGAAGATTTGTGACATAGTCTTCATCATTGATGTTTGTTTCCTCACCTTGTTCAGTCATTGAATCTGTTGTAGCTTTGTGGGGGGTGAGGTCGGCAACATTGAATATTAGGGAGATTTGCAAGGTTGGGGGAAGAGAGATCTCATAATAATTCTCACCCATTTTGTTTAGTATACTATAGGGTCCTACTTTCTTCATATGAAGTTTAGAGTATCTACCCTTAGGTAGTCTCTCTTTCCTCAGAAATGTCCAAACCTTGTCTCCTACTTTGAAGTGGATCTCCCTTCTCTTATTAGCATTTTCCTTGTACTTCAAATTGGATCTTTGCAATGCTTCTTTGACCTCATGCTGCACTTTTATGATGAGTTCTGCCAGTTCTTGGCCTTGAGCACTGACTTTGAAGTTGGATGGTAGTTCTATCAGGTTTAATTGTCCTTTGGGATGAAGACCATATACTGCTTGGAATGGAGTTTTTCGGTTGACCTATTCATGGACTCATTAAATGCAAACTCTACCCGGGGTAGGAGTGTATCCCAAATCTGAGCATATTATTTGGTTAGACATCTTAGGAGATTGCCTAAGGATCTATTTACTACTTCAGTCTACCCATCTATTTGTGGGTGATAGGTAGAGCTATAGGTAAGATTTCTTCCTAATTTCTTGAAGAGTGTCCACCAAAAATGGCCTTGGAACTTTACATCCCTATCAGATACAATTGTCTGAGGTAGACCATGGATCCTAACTACCTCTTTGAAGAAAAGATGTGCAATGTGAGAAGAATCATTTGTGCTTTTACATGGTACAAAATGGACCATTTTACTAAACCTATCCACTATTACAAAAACACTGTTAAAGCCTTGCTTTGTTTTAGGCAACCCCATTACAAAATCCATTGAGATGGACCCCCATGGTCTAGAAGGAATTTGTAAGGGTTGATATAGTCCTTGATTGGTTGACACACCTTTAGCTTGCTGACATATTATGCAAGTTTCTATGAACTTCTTAACATCATTGTTCATTTTAGGCAAAAAATAACTTCTCCTTACCATGTCTACTGTCTTATCAATGCCAAAGTGACCTCCCAGGCCACCATAGTGCTTTTCCCTAATTATGTTTGTCCTCATCAAACATTTTGGTATACATAGTTGAGCTCCTTTGAATAGGATTCCATTTTGAATAAGATATTCAGGAAAGTCAGTATAGTATCTTCCAACCATCTTTGTGCAAATTTGATATATCTCTACAAAATTAGGGTCATTAGGGTATAGGTGCTTGAGAGACTCAACTCCCACACTTTGTAGTTGTATTTCTTCAATTAGACCAACCCTTCTAATAGGGGCATCAACAACTTTGTTTGTTACACCCTTCTTATGCTTAATGTTGAAGGTGTAGGCCTGCAACTGTTCTACCCATTTTAGATGTCTGACAGAGAGTTTTTCTTGTGAATTAAGGAAGCTTAATGCATGGTTATTAGTATATACCACAAATTCATTTGGGATCAAATAGTGCCTCCATTTCTTGAGGGCTTGGACCATGGCATAAAGCTCTAGGTCATATGTAGAGTATTTCCTTTTGGCCTCATTTAGTGTCTCTGAGAAAAAGGCAACTGCCTTACCTTCCTGACTTAGGACTGCACCTATAGCCAAATTGCTAGAATCTATCTCCACAGTGAAGAATTTGTTTAAATCAGGGAGGACCAAGATAGGATATTGGGAAACCCTATTCTTCAAGTATTGGAATGTATCATTTGCTTCCTTTGTCCATGTAAACTTAGTTTTCTTTCCTCCTTTAATGGTTTCAAGCATTGGTGCACACACATGACTAAATTTTTTGATGAACTTTCTATAGAAAGTTGCAAGTCCATGGAAGCTTCTTACATCACCTTGATTCTTTGGTGGAGGCTAGTTGATGATTGCTTCTACCTTCTCAGAGTACATCTTGAGGGTACCTTGTGAGATCACAAATCCTAGGAACACAAGTTCCTTCCTCATAAACATGCACTTCTCCAAGTTGATTACCAACTTGTGTTGATGAAGTCTTCTTAATACCTATTCCACATGATCAAGATGATCTTCCTTGCTATGACTAAATATTAGTATGTCATCAAGGTAAACAACAAAAAATTTGCCAATAAAATCAATGTATATCTCATTCATAAGCCTCATAAAAGTGCTAGGGGCATTGCTTAAGCCAAAGGGCATTACTAACCATTCAAACAAACCTTCAGTAGTCTTGAATGCTATTTTCCATTCATCTCCTAGTTTGATCCTGATTTGATGATAACCAGACTTTAAGTCTATCTTGGTGGAGTAGCAAGCACCTCCTAGTTGATCCAATAGATCCTCAATCCTTGGCATGGGGAATCTATAACTTATGGTGATCTTAATGATGGCCCTACTATCAGTACATAACCTCCATTTTCCATCCTTTTTAGGGGCTAGAACTGATGGCACTGCACATGGACTGAGACTCTTTTGAATGAGTCCTCTTTCCAATAGTTGTCCAACTTTCTTTGCAATCTCTGCATGCTGAAATGGTGTCATTTTATATGGGGCCTTATTAGGTAGAGAGGAGCTAGGTATCAAGTTAGTTTGGTGACTGATATCTCTTAGGGGAGGGAGGCTTGTGGGTAGGTCACTAGCAGTGACATCTCTGTACTTTTCTAGCAGTTTCATAGCTTCTTTTGGTATAGGATCTTTTTGATTAGACTTAATGTTGTCTTTGGGTTTGGAGATTAGGAAAAAGGCTTCAGTATTAGGTTCCTTCAATTTTTTTAACATTTCTTTCTCTCCCATGATGATGATATTAGGTTCTTTTTCAGATTTTCTATCTGGCAGGGGCTTCATGGTAAAAGTTTTCCCAACCTTGGTGATGGAGTAGGTGTTCTTCCTACAATGGTGTATGGAATCTACATCAAATTTCCAAGGCCTACCTAGAAGGATGTGTGAGGCATCCATTTCAACAACATCACAAAGAAATTTGTCCTTAAAGTCTACAATTGAGAACTCTATCCATGCTTGTTCTGTTACTAGAGTTTGTTGGCCTTTTGTTAGCCAAGAGAAATGATAGGGGAAAGGGTGTGGCTTCTTAGGGAGGTTTAACTTTTGAACCATTTCACAAGATACAGGATTTTCAGTTGAACTAGAATCTATAAGTAGATTACATACCTTTCCATGGCATTTGATCTTTGTCCTGAAGAGGTTCTTCCTTTGTGGAGGCTCTTGGTTTTGTGGTACTTGAAGGAAGACCTACCTCATCATCAAACATACTCCTTCCTCTAGTTCCAAGTCTCTAGTGTCAATATTGTCTTCTTATTTATCTTCTTGGATAAGTTGTGCTCTCCTCTCACCTTGATTGTTATTCCTCTTCTCAGGGCACCTTCTTGCATGATGTCCCATTTGATTGCAATAGAAACATTTCAATGGTCCATTACCTCTTCCAGAGTTTGTTCTAACTCTATTGAAGGGCCTCCTTCCTCTATAGTTTCCTCTTGAATTTGACTCACTATTTTCTTTGTTTCCTTGGTCAGGGGTCCTACTGTTGCTGCCACTATTTTGTCCCTTGTTCCAAGAGTTTCCTTTCCCTCTAAAGTTCTTCCCATTTTCATTACTCTTCCCTTTTCCAAAATCCTATTTCCTTTTCCATTTCTCCTCTACCTTGAGTTCCATTTGATAGCACTTATTGACTGTGGTAGGGCAGTGTAGGCTTAGTTCCTCTTGAATGGATACCTTCAAACCATTCATGTTTCTTGATAGTTTTTCTTCCTCATCTTCTGCCACATTTGTCTTCATACATAATTTTAGGAACTCCTTAGTGTATGAGCCTACATCCATGTCTTTTTGCTTCAAAATTTTCTTCCTCCTATGTAGTTGTACCCCATAATCTTCAGGTACATATGTTTCTTTGATTAGGGCTATCATCTTGTTCCATGAATTGATCATGCTCTTTCCATTCTTCACCCTCTCTGTTTGGATGAAGTTCCACCAAGTTAGGGCTTCTCCCTTCAACTTCGATCTTTACATCTTTACCCTTTTCTTTTTAGGGATATCCTCACATTCAAAGAATGTTGTCAAAGCCTCTATCCAATCCAAGGCTAAATCTGCATTCATCTTGTCATTAAAGACCGAAAAGTCTATCTTTTCCTCCATGGTTCTTCTCCCCATGGATTTTAAGGCATCAATGAAAGGCCTTTGGTCTATAGGGATGTTTTGATCAGGATCATCTTCCTCCTCTTCACTCCCTCATTCATTTTCAGACCCATATTCTTTATCCTTATCTACCTTCTTCTCAAGTTCTTGGAGCCTCTTTGTTAGGGCTGCATTCGCTGCCTTTTGTTCTCTCACTATCCTTGCTAGTTCCATGTTGGTAACCCTTGCAAGGATATCTTCATCCTCAAGATTAGACATAGATTTGATACCACTTGATGCAAAGTGGGTTGCCAGAAGTGCGGACAAGGACCAAGCTAGTCCCTCAACAAAATCTCAAAGGATTCAAGGTAGAAACTGCAAAATTTTTTTCCAACAATGAGTGCCTCTCACACTTATAAAAAGTATAGGGAATGAATTGTTTCTAGGTTATCCCAACCTAATCTATAGGGTACTTAATCAATGAGATCTATCAAGTCTTCCAAGTCCAACTAATCACTAGTCAACAACCAGACACTTAAGTTGTTCTGCACAAAACTTCCCCCAAATGTCATAAATAGAACTAGGGGTGACCACACACTTTTCCTTGGTCTATTTAGGTTCCTAACATAAGAGTGAAACTTCTCATATTCAAAAGAGACAAAAATTTGGGCATGTTAGCCTTACTAATCTAGTTTTAGGCTTGTAGCTTTCTAGGAGCATTAATGTTGATTGCGATCACACAGTTCCACACAAACTTGTCAATAAATCATATATTTGGGTACCCTTTTGGGCCTAACACAACATTCTAAGGGTGAAAGACCTAATTGTAAGTGAAAAACACAATGGAATGATGATTTTCCCTTGGGCTTAGGCCTAATTAGGCTAGATTTGCACTACAGGTACCCCATCCATACACCTGATTCCAAATCCAATACTTGGATCATGTGAGGGTACATAAGAGTCTTCTAGATACTAGGGCATGGGTCCTGGTAATTCTCCAATAGCAAGTTGAGTGGACTGGTGTCTGAATTCTAAAGGTGCACACATAGAGATGTACACCTAGGGTATCATGGCGAAGTCATTTCCCTAAAAATTACCACCTCTAACCTACATAATTTGAGCATACATAGATAAAAATTTAATTCCACCAAGGGGTATTAGATTCCCATGGTGGAATTGATTAGAACACACAAGACCAATTGGAACCTTGGTTCAGGGTCTTAATCTGGAAAAATCAGGGAAAAAATTGAACAAATTTTGATCCGTAAAGGATCAGCACATGTGATCAAACAAAAGTAAAGAAAAATCATAGAGGTAACCAAAAGTATCAGGTTTTCATGCTCAAGCCCTGTACACGTCCATACAAACTTTTTGATAATCGAATTTGCAGAGAAATGGTTATATTTTTATTGATTCAAATTGCCAAATTACATATTCTCTTACCTTCCACCCACTTGTTAGGGCTTATGAACATGTCTCCCATTGGTTACAACCAAATTTCAAACCATTTGACCATTGGGGGCTTTGGTTACAACTTTTGGCAAAAGTTGTCAAAGTTGCTAAGCAACTTTTACAACTTTTTTTGCAATTTTTGCATACTAGGAGACCAAAATTGGTCCCGACCTAATATAATGATCCAACATGGATCCAAAGCATTAAAAGCATGAAAATAAAAAAAATCCTAAGTTTTGAGGCCTTTTAATGACCTATGACCATAGTTGATCAAGGGCTTATAGTTATGCCAATCTTGGGACTAGGCCTTACAATTTGGTCTAGATGCCTAGACAGAAGATCTAACCTAAACTAGATGTTCTTAGGACTTTGATGATCACTTATTTGTTGAGTTTATTGGGGTGCTCCTACACCAATTATCCCATGATATTGTGAACAAGGAGTACCTCATACAACCTCTGCCTAAAAATAAATTAGAAAAGATAGACATGGGGAGAGGGTACAAGAAAGAAGACATCTAGGCATCCATCACCATGATCAGTAGGGCGTATGGACTACCAAAGTCAGTACAATTGGAACCATGTATGATCCTACTCATTGAAAAAATAAAGGATAGGTATACAAGATTTGATTGGGCCACCATCCTTAGTGACAACTTGGATTAGATATTGATCATAGTAAAGAATGATCCTCACTTCTACATGACATCTTATGTTGTGTACTTATTGGCTACAAGGGGTGTGTATCCAAGATTGGTGAAGGTTGGTGCTATGGGTGATCATAATGCATGGCCATTCACTTTATACCCACAAATGGTTCAAAAGGAGTGCTACACATATGGTGGTCCTGAATTCCGCATTGTAAATGATGCTTTCGTGTTTGCTATCATACACTCCATAGAAGGAGACTATGCCAAAAGGATGTCAACAAAAGCTTCTATAAAGGTGAAGGCCCTTGGGGCATTTTATATTCAATTAAGAACCTTTACATACATCTGGGTGGCAAGAAGCACCCTAGCTCCTAAGAAGTTGCCAAGATATCCATTAGATAGGGTAATCTTGTTGGAGATGGCCCGACAACTATCAAATGCCCATGAACATATCTGACACAAGAAGAAGCATTATTGGGATTTACCAATTTTTGTAGGGCCCCACTATGTGCAAGACATGAAGATATGCAAGTCCCTGGCATTTGAATGGGATGAATTCCCACTGCAAAATTACAACCTCATAAGGACTTGATTCAATCCAATTGGTACATATAGTCACATAATGGGGAGGCATTATGTACATGAGCCCCATATCGAGGACCATTGGATAAACTACCTTGATGACTATGAGGTTAGGATCTGTGACTACTACTAGATGAGCTTAGAGCTAGCACATACTACTCTACTACTACGAGTATGATAAAAGGTGAAGGAAGCTGACTCTAAGGATGTTTTGGATCCTATTTATAATTTGGATAAAGTATACACTAGGGCCATTTTGAATGTAGAGGTCTATAGGGATGAAAATGATGACATTAATTTCAAGGAAAGACACATCATTAAGCTGACTAAGGCATGGATCACCCATCCATTTCCTATGGATCCCATGCCAATGAAACAACAACCAGCTCAACCCTCCATGGAAAAGAAGAAGAAAGGGGAGAAGGTGCTGATGCAATAGTTCAAAGAGGCTGCGCCATAGAATCCAAGAATGATGTATAGACATGAGTGCCCTACGACATATGGCTCAACCACCCACTCAAAGAAGCCCAAAACTAGAATGACTAGAACCATAGAACCTCTAGATACTCCTTCTTCTAGTGGTTTTGAACCTCTAAGTGCACCAAAGAAGGCACCCAAATTCAAGGTAACTAGACCTAAGCCGACTAGGGTGATAAAAGGGAACGTGTATAAGAGGAAGAAAGATCCAACCTAAAAGGAACCTTGAGATTGACTAATATCATTCTTCCAAGAGGGGAATTTTCTCACATAAATTCTTAGCCATTGTTTCGTATAAAAATGACACTCAACAAAAGTGGCACTAGAAGGAGGGCCCTCAAAAGGGAGACCATAGAACATTGGATCATTCTCTCCTAAAAAGTTTGAATGAGTCCTCAAATCCTCACCAAACAAAGGGGAATTCCTATAACTCAGAGAAGTTCATAGACTTTATAACAAAAAATCAAGACAGGGGGAGGATGTTTCATATCAGCCTAATCTTCCTCCATTTTTGCACATCACTGCCCCACCCGCTGCTGCTCTACCACTAGCTCCAATGGCTTTTTTCATAAATTCTCAAATCTCTCCATTGGATCTACAAGGATAGATCCACAAGCTTCCCAATAATCCTAAGAAATTCTATCCATGTTTCATCTATGGAGAATTTAGGATAGTGGAAGAACACGTTCATGCATTCAAAGAGGTATGCAATCACAAAGAGATTGCCCATCAAGATGTTGTGTGCCACCTTTTCCCTTACACATTGGGGAAATTTGCATACAATTAGTATTTGAACTTATCATGGGGATCCATCTCTATGTGGGGGAATTTGAAACAAAATTCCTAAATCAATTCAAGCTATATGTGGACCCGGCTAATCTTCACCACCAATTCATCTTGGTGAGAAAAGCCCACAACAAACCAATCACCATGTTTAATCACCGTTTCCATAAGATGTACCAAAAATTGGAGGCTCCTTATACCATACCAGTTGGGGATGCTATACAAGTGTACCTATAGGCCTTGGATCCATGAACTTCCATATTTCTAAACAGGCTACCCCAGACAACATTGACACTCTAGAGAAAGTCTATAATGAAGCTATCACATTTACTCAACAAATGGATCCACAAGTAGGTGGAAGCTATGGTGTTTCACCAACATTAGAGAATTATACCATGATTGGTCCAATCACAACAAATAATTAGCTCCCGGTGCAAGACACCCCAAGACTCAATCCGATATCGGCCCCATACACTTCTGCCCCAACACTCACCATCACATACCCAGGATATGATGCACATAAGGCAGCCCTGTGTGAAAAAAAGGTGGCTGTCCTAAACAAGCCAGACCATGCTTTAGTGAACAAGCTAGATGCCATGAAAAACACTTTATCCCAACTAACAAGTGAGATCACTAGGACGAAGCTTAATCTACCTTAGAGCCAAGGGAACTACCAATGGCCAGCTGCTATCCCAAATGCTTATTCCCAAAATTAGAATCATAATTTTGGTAATTACAATAAAAATAACAACAATAATAATGGGAGTTATGGGAATGCTTCTCAAGATAATTCATTTGGTCAACAATGAACTAGTAGGCCATGGAACACATGCCCTAACAATGGTAGCATACCCACTGACAATGTGAATGCTTTTAATTCATCTGAGGCCAATTTTACCCAAACTCCCAATGTACAAAAATCAAGAAATGAATACAGGGGAGAATTTGAAAGCCAACAAGGTCAAGACCTTGACAAATCCTAGACTCATTTCAGTGCCATGGTCTTTGATTCTTATGAATCAGTCACAGAGGGAGGTCCTACAGACAACACCACTAAGGAGGAATTCATCTTCCCATTGAACTAGCAAAGTCAATTTGAGTACTATGAGATCCAAGATTTCCAGAACAACAATAGAAACAACTATAATCTAAGGAATAGAAGATAACCTCTAATTGATGGTATTCCCCCAGGAATGCATCCTGCTCCACTTGACCCATGGGATAAAAATAATCCTACACCTCCTAGAGGTCCCAATGCCACTATTTCCCTGACAATGCAACACTAGCCCACTATGCTGAAGAATATAATTCGGGCCACCAAAAAGTATAGCGCACTAGAGGAACTAAAGAGAGTTAAAGCCAATATGTCAATGTATGACATATTGCAAAGTTTTCCTTCATAGAGAGAAGCCCTATTGAGGTCCCTGGATCATTCCAAATAAGCCCCGTCCAACAACAACACTAGAAGTTCATCAAACATCAACACGATTGAGGCAATGCCAACCAAGTTCAAAGATCAGGTAGAAGTATCCCCATTCCTACTCAGCCTCAAGATCTTTGGAAAGAACCTACCCAACTACCTAATCGACTCAGGGGATTCATGTAACATCATACCATTATCCATATGCCAAAAGATGGGGGTGAACCCAGAACCAACCAATAGGGTTGTGATCCAACTCGATAAAATGGAGGTCAAAGTCATTGGAGTCCTCAAAGATACACGCATACAATTAACCATCAGCCCTAGGATCCAAGATTGCATCAACATACATATAGTGGACATCCCAAAGACATACATGTTACTTAGTAGAGAATGGACCAGATCTTTAAGAGGTTGGTTCTCCATGGACTTCACTCAACTTTGGCTACCATGGAAAGGACTCAATAACCAAATCAAGATTGATGCTAAACCCAAACTCAAGCAGATGATAACTAAATATAATGCTCCAAATGTAGTACTATTCTCATAAGCTGATCTGGTGGTGTATTGATTCGATAGGATTCTAACATTTCACATTAAAGAAGAAGAAAATTCAAATGAGAGCCTTGTACAAGGGTTGGTGCATGCTCAAATTCCCAAGGAGATCCTTGCAAAGTTTATAGGGAATATGATGAAAAAAATGAAACATATTGGCCAAGATGCTAACCAAAACATACTAATGTTGCTAGGATATTGTCGCCTGCACCAGACAATTCATTCAGAGTTTGAATACCAAGATTTCTAGGGTGTGATGATTCAAGTAATGAATCAAATATCTTGTACACCTGGGTTTGCAAAAGGGGGAACAAAACATTCAGGTAATGATGGGTCTTCCCATTATGAACAACCTCTCGCCCCCATAACAAAATACCCTATGCAAGAGGAATGGAGATCTTCTAATGACAACTTCTTTCCTCCATGTCATGAAGTTTGGCATGATGCAAAAGAAAAAAAGAAGATGAAATGGGTCCCCCTCTCCACAAGGGAATGCCCAGATGAAGAGAACATGGAGATCTAAAGCATAGAGAGCTCATCACCACTAGAAACCTCCATTTAACCCCAAGTTAGCATACATCTACCCAAGGTTGCATCAAAACCCCGAGCTAAATCATCTTCCCACAAGAATTACCCTGTATGGAAACTTAGGTTTGACGACTCCAAATGTAAACAAGGAGTAGGAGCTAGGATTGAATTGGTTAATCCCTATGGGGGTTCATAATATGCTGATTATAGGTTACAATTCTATTGCACCAACAACATAGCTGAGTACAAGGCTTTGGTTCGGGGTCTCCTCATGGGACATGAAAAGAAGGTGAAACTTTTGGTCATAGAAGGAGACTCACAACTAATAGTTTGGCATACCTAAAGATAGTATTCATGCATTGATAAATGAATGGACTCATATTGTAATCATGTGTGGGATTTGATCAAATATTTTGAAGCATTTAATATACAGAGTGTCCCAAGAAGAAGGAATACTGTTGTTGATGCTTTGGCTGTATTGGCAAGTTGCTTACAGCTGCTGGAAAAGTCTAAACTGAAGAAATTCTTCATTGAGATGGTAATTGTACCAGCCATCCTAGACAATATCAAAAACTTATAGGTATGTTAGGATGACCAATAGACATTGGAATTCATCATGAGTGTCGGGGTCTTTGAAAGACAAAACATTGATGAAGAAGAATATGGAATAGAAGAATCAGATGATCTGGAGATTTTAAACTTGAAGACTAACTCCATCCTGAAAGGAATGGTAGCCCTGAAAATAATTTTTGACAAAGACAAATATGATTGCAAAAAAGGGAACACATCAACAGTAGGAGGTGATGACTATGAGCTCCACAATCTAGGCACATAGCTTGAACCCAGGGAGGTTCATGTTGGAAAAGTCAGCATAGCCGAAGAAAAAGGGTGGATGGTAGAGTTACTCATAGAGTAAAAAGATGTCATAGCTTGAAGCTACAAAGATTTAAAAACTTATGACCCTTTTTTCATTGCACACAACATCCCATTAAACCCAGATGCTAAACCTTTTTGCCAAAGGTAGAGGCTGATAAATCTTGTGATTGAGCTAGTCATCTAGAAGGAAGTACAAAAGTTGCTTGATGCTAGGATTATCTTTCCTATCTAACATTCAACTTGGGTGGAAAATCTCATCCCAGTAAGAAAGAAAAGTGAAGAAGTGTGACTCTATATGGACTTCCAGAATTTGAATAGATCTTCTCAAAAGGATAACTACTTGTTACCCTCCCTTAATGAAGTGTTGTAAGTGGTAAACTCTGGGTACAACTAGGTCATGGTAAAAGAAGAAGACCACTTGAAGACAACATTCACAAAAAAGTGGGGGACATTTTCTTATTTCCATATGCCATTTGATTTGATCAACATGGGAGCAACTTTCCAATGAGCTATGGATGAGGTGTTTAAAGGCCCGGTCAACAAGTGTATCATTATTTATATGGATGATCTCATGGTATTCTCTAGAAACCGCATGGACTACATTGAAGACCTACGCAAGGTGTTGAAAAGATGTCGACATTTTGGAATCTCACTAAATCCTAAGAAGTGTGTCTTTGGGGTAACCCAAGGCAAACTCCTCGGGCACATCATATCTGAAATAAGCATTTCAATTAATGCTGAAAGAGTCGAAGCTATTCTCAAACTAGTCTCCCCGAATAGCCAGAAGGAGTTTAAGTCTTTCTTTGGTAAGATCAACTTTGTTAGGAAGTTCATCAGTGGGTTTGCAGAGATAGTACACCCATTGAATGACATGTTAAAAAAGGATGCTAAGATTGAGTGGAATGCTTTGGCTAAAGAAGCCTTTGAAGATATTAAGACATCCATTGCTACCGCTCCGATTCTAGTCAGCCCTGACTACCTTCTGCCATTCAAAGTATACTCCTTTGTGTCAGAACACTCATGTGTAGGCATCCTCACCCAAAAGAAGGAGGGGGAAGATGAGAGACTGATAGCTTTCATGAGCTATCCTTTGAAAAAATTTCAACTCAAATACCCCAATCTTGACAAACAATCCTTCACCTTGGTCAAGGCTATCAAGAAGTTCAGGCATTACATTCTTTGAAGTAAAGTCATCACTATTGTCCCCGATCCGGCTATCAAATCCTTATTGATGCAAAATTATATAGGAGAGAGAATGGGGAAGTGGATGGCTATACTACAGGAGTTTGACATCAAAATCCATCCAATGAAATTAGTGAGAGGTCAAGGCCTCACCAAGATGATGGCAAAAATAGAGCAAGGTTTAGTGTGCCAAGTGTACACCAATGAAGGAGTGGTCACTAATGTCTGATATCAAGATATAGTTTACTATTTTCTTCAAAACCATTTCCCGAAAGGATTGAATGGTTCTCAAAGGAGAGCTCTAAAGAATAAAAGTGGCTCCTATACACTAAAAAATTGAAAATACTACAAGCATAATTACGATGGCCTTTACCTGCATTTTTTAGATCAGACATAAGCTGAGAAGGTTCTCATAGAGTTTCAAGACAAGTATGGCATAGGGCATGGGTCAGTTGAAGCCACGACCCATCAAATATTGAGATCTAGCTATTACTGGCCAACCTTGTTCAAGAACACTCAAGAACACATGTGTTCATGTCATGTTTGTCAAACTGGTGCCATACGTGAGAGACATCTGATGATGCCCTTACAGCCAGTTTATGAGGTATGTCCATTTTTCCAATGGGGGCTAGATTTTGTAGGGACAATTAACCCTCCTTCTATAGGACATAGGTACATATTGACCACAATTGACTATTGCACATGATGGAAAGGGGTGCAAGTAATGAGAAATTGCACCACTGAGGTTTTAACTAGGTTTTTGGAGGAGTTCATTATCACACCATTTGGCATGCCTTCTTTCTAGTATGTGACAATGCTCCCTATTTTTCATCTGCATCCCTCATTCAATGGGCCTTTGAAAATCAAGTAATTCTCAAATTTTCATCCAAATATTATTTATAAGGGAATGGAGTTTCCAAATTAATGAATAAGAACTTAACAATGATAATCAAATGCCTTTTGGATGATAACCCTCGGGATTGGCACACTTAGTTGAAGTATGCCTTATGGATTGATCATGTGAGAATAAAAAAATGCCTTAGGGACTTCTCCCTACCAATTGGTCTATAGACTCCAACCTTTTTTTTGATGAACTTGAAAATCCCAATCTCGAGATTCATAAATCAATATGTTGAAGGTGAGGATTGGGTGTAGATTCACCTCATAAACTTATTGGATCTAGAAGAAAAGAGAACCATGGCTTTGGAGCATGTGGCCAAACATCAAGTTGTTGTCAAGCGTTGGTTTGACAAAAGAGCAACAATAAAGGCCTTTAGGATTTCTGATCTAGTTTTGGTGTGGGATAAAGAAAAAGAAAAACTAGGTAGCCACAATAAATTCCAACATCTGTAGATAGGCCCTTTCTAGATTGCCAAAATTCTAGGAGAGAATAATTTTAGAATTAGTTCTCTCAATGGAGAATTGGTCCCATCGACCGTCAATGGCCAGTTTCTCAAGCACTACTTTGGGTCTTGACAGACCTTTGATCATTCTTCTATATTCTTTTATCTTAGAGTCTCATCTTTTGTGTCTTTTCTTTGAGTCTCATCTTTTGTGTCTTTTCTTTGGGTCTATTAGTTTGTGTCTGCTTGAGGTGTAGGGATCTCTTGAGCTTAATGATCTACACTAGGTAGTTTGGGAAAAATATGAGGGTCTCCCTTTGTTAAATCATTTGATTTAGTTTTGTCTTGTAGTGAGCTAGATACAAAGGTTGAAAGTGAGGTGTTTTCCTCTCAGATTTCTCAAAAGGATTTGACAGAACAAACCATCCTCAACACTAACACACATTTAAAAGGGATCCCAGACCGACAGCCTCTCAGATAGGATTCCAGTTAGAATTAGGTAATGCCCATGGTCATGGAGAAGGTGAGAAGTTAGAACCCTCTCCCAATTGGAACACAAACTAAAAGAAAAGAGTAAGAAAGAAAAAGGAGGAACACATAAAGACAAGGTCATCAAAGAAGAAAGCTTAAAAAACTAGGGTAGCACAGTCTAAGCACTGCCTCAATTTCAAACAAGAAAGAAAAAAAAAGAAGAGAGACAATTTTTTTGATCATAGCAGAAAGAAGTACAAAAAATGAGGTAGCCTAATCATTGCCCCAATTCACCAAAAGTACCAAGATTTGAACAAAGAAGAAACAAATTATCTAGAATACAATGGTTTGAGTAACTTAGTTTCAATATGGCACATGTTGAGTCTAAGAGCCCTCCAAAGAAGTTCAAAAATTTGAATAAAGCTCATCTGTAGAAGGGGAAGGGTGATTTTAGCAACCTCTACCAGGGCTATAAATGCCTACTTGATAGTAGAACAAGGTTAAATTGACTTTTGGATGGATTCAGATTAGTGGGTAGTGACCTGATGATGATTTGTTGAGAACCTGAGGGGCTTATAGCAAGGGATCCCCAAAAAATTTGAACACATACAAACACACACTGGATGTGGATGTAATGGTTTATCTCAATCTTGATGATGATAGGAGAGTCACTATGGATAAAGATGTTGTGTCTGGCTCACCACGTGATGGGATTGTTTTAGGGTGGAATGCCTTTGGGATACTCGGGTTGTTTCCCTTTCTTTTGTTGGGGCTATTTGTTGTGGTTCCACAACCATGCTCCCCTTGTTTTTAAGCCACCTAGCTTAAAAAATCCCCCCCCTCTTTTTGGCTTGTTTTGGGTTTTGTGCTTGTCTGTCTATTTCTTTTCTCCAGGTCTAGTTGTGTTTTGGTTGGTCTTGTTTGTGTTTTGCACTTTCACACTTTCAAAGTCCCAAAAGTGCGAAAGGCCTAGATAACTAAAAACCTTGAAGAATGCCCATTTCTAGGGTTTCAAACCTTCAGAGGTCCAGAACACCGAAAGGTTTGATTCTTTGAAAAGAACTGACCTTTTTGCATTTCAGGCTTTCAGAGGTCAAGGACCCTTGAAAGGCTGATCAATGGAGGTGGTTGATGTCACCCCTACCAGTTGCCTATATAAGACTATGAGTTACTTTTTCATCTCACTTGTTTTTTGCATACGGTCATATTTTTTTAGAGCTTCAACACACACATCTTTCCATCCTTCAGTTTCTCAGCTCTTCTTGTCTGCTTTCTAGTCTATTTTCCTTCGACATGTTAGAGGTTGGTATCTTCCTCCTCCCTCTAACTTTTCTCGTTGGTTATTTTCATTTTGTTTCTTTTCCTTTGGTTAGCGTGTTTTTTTGCTAGGGTTTTTTTGTGTTTGTCTTGTCTTGTCTTACTTTGGGCTTGTAGGGTTGTCCCCTTGGATCCCTTAGCCTCGAGTTCATTGTTGAACTCACTTTAGGGCTTGTTTGTGAGCTCTGGCCCCGAACCCTTTTTTTTTTACTATTTAGCCCTAAAATTTTGGACTTTCACAGTTCAAAAAATAGGAGAGGGATCTTCCTTCAGGAAAATGACTAAGTCTTCTCGGTGTTTTAGAGGTTTCGCACCCCAAAAAATTCATGCCTCCAATTTTCTAAAGTCCAAAGACTTCACACCTCCAATTTTCCAAGCCTGAAAGTCTGGCTGGGTTACCTTTTTTTGACGTTTCGGTCTTTCATCCTTTCAGAGGTGTGATACCCTCAAAGATCCAAAAGGCCAAAATTGGTTTCCAATTTTTTTTTTAACTTGGGTTGTGTAGTTGTTTCTATTGCATTTTTCATCAGAGTTTCATCCATAATTTGTGTATTTTGATGATCACTGATTTATATCCCTCGGCTCTTTGTAGAAGTGGTAGAGAATGTCAATTCACTAGCCATGAGGTACCAGTTCAAAGGATATCATGCACCCTCCAAAGTGGGGAACTTACACGTTGAGATCATAGATATTGACATCAGGAATCTTAGTTGGAATGATTACCTGGTAAAGTGTGCACAATCGGTGAGAAGGTCAGAGGATTGCACTTCATTAGTGTACTGTTCTTTGGTGAATGCAATGATACACCTAGTTTCCATCCTTTCCTTAGACCAGCTCACTACTCTAGCGAACCACTACATACCAGATGAGAGAATGGTCAAGAACAACATGGGTGAAGTAGACATTGAAGATGTCTTCCACCTACCCAAGGGGATATAAAAGTTTTACAACTTCTCCATTGGAAAGGGAATGGAATTTTACAACAAAGATGTCCCATTATCTCATGAGATTTTGAACACAGAGTACCTCATCCAACCTCTAGCTAGAAATAAATTGGAAAAGATAGACATGAGGAGAGGGTACATGAAAGAAGACATCTAGGTAGCCATCACCATGATCAGTTGGGTGTATGGATTGCCAAAGTTAGTATAATTGGAACCCTGGATGATCCTACTCATTGAAAAAATAAAGGACATACATACAAGATTTTACTGAGCCACCATCCTCAGCGATAACTTGGATCAACAATTGATCACAATGAAGAATGATCCTCACTTCTACATGACATCTTATGTTGTGTACCTATTGGATGCAAGGGAGGTGTACCCAAGATTGGTGAAGGTGAGTGCTATGGGTGATCAGAATGCATGGCCATTCATTGTATACCCACAAATGGTTTGAAGGGAGTGCTACACACATGACAATCCTAAATTCCACATTGTCAATGATGCTTTCCTATTTTCTATCAAATGCTCCATAGAAGGAGACTATGCCAAAAGGATGTCAACAGAAGCTGCTACAAAGGTGAAGGCCCTTGGGGCATTTTATATTCAATTCAAAACCTTTACATACATCCGGGTGGCAGGAAGCACCCTGGCTCCTAAGAAGTTGCCAAGATATCCATCAGATAGGGTAATCTTGTTGGAGATGGCCCAACAACTGTCAGATTCTAATGAAAATATCTGACATAAGAAGAAGCATTGTTGGGATTTCCCAATCTCCATAGGGCCCCACTGCATGCTAGACATGAATATATGCAAGTCCTTGGCATTGGAATGGGGTGAATCCCCACTATAGAATTACAACCTCATAAGGACCTGATTCATTCTAATTGGTACATATAGTCACATAATAGGAAGGAATTATGTACATGAACCCCACATCAAGGACCATTGGATAAACTACCTTGATGAATACAAGGTTAGTATCTGTGACTACTGCCAAATGAGCTTAGAGTTGACATAGACTACTCTACTACTGTGGGTACCAGAAAAGGTGAAGGAAGCTAACTCTGAGGATGTTTTGGATCCTATTTATAATTTGGATAAAGTATACACTAGGGCCATTTTGAATGCAGAGGTTGATAGGGATGAAAATGATGATATTAATTTCAAGGTAAGACATGTAATCAAGGTGACTAAGGCATGGATCACTAGTCCATTTCCTATGGATCCCATGCCAATGAAACAAAAACCAACTCAGCCCTCCAAGGAAAAGAAGAAGAAAGGGGAGAAGGTGTTGATGCCACAGTTCAAAGAGGCTGCACCACAAAAGCTAAAAATGGTGTATAGACATGAGCACCCTATGACATACGGCTCGGCCACCCACTCAAAGAAGCCCAAAACTAGAATGACCAGAAGCATAGAACCTCTAGATGCTCCTTCTAGTGGTCCTAAACCTTTGAGTGCACCAAAGAAGGTGCCCAAATTCAAGGCAACTAGACCTAGGCCGATGAGGGTGATAAAAGGGCACGTGTACAAGAGGAAGAAAGACCCAACCTAGAAGGAACCTTGAGATTGACTAATATCATTTGTCCAAGAGGGGAATTTGCTCATGTAAATTCCTAGCCATCCAACACCATCAAACTCCACCTCTTCCTCCACGTCCAACACCATCTACCACTCCTCTTCCACCTATGGTTCAAACTACTCAATTGCCACCACAACCTCCACCTGTTCATTTTCTGATGACAACTCCACCACCTCCACCAATGCCTTCACCCACTCCCCCTTTTTCTCCTACTCCACCCACACAAAACCTTCCTTCTCAATCTCCTACTCTACCACTTGTTCAAATTGAAATAGTGTCACAAGGGCCTCAAGAGCTAGAAAAAGAAACAAAGGTTATTGGTGAGGTTCCATCAGAAGAACAAGGTGGACAAGAGAAATAGATTGGAGAGGAAGAATAGATAAATATGGAAGAGGAGCATAACACAATAGAAGGACAAGAAACAAAAGGAGGATAGGAGGAAAGTCATGAGGAAATGGAAATAGAGCGTCTGGCTACTACCTCAAGAATAGCCACCCCTTAGGAGCCCCTTAATGCCTTTTCAAAGCCCACTTGGTTCACCAAGGAAATTCAGACAAGAACAAGGGTGGATAGTGATGATGATATAGATATGATGACATTAGGGTGGGCATTCCATCAAGGAGGATCTAGTACTCGAGAAAGGACCCTTTCATATGTAACATAGGACCAAGTGGGCATGTGGAGGGCTTAGGTGGCTATCCCTACAATGAGTAT
This sequence comes from Chamaecyparis obtusa, assembly GCA_027943335.1. Classification (NCBI taxonomy): domain Eukaryota; kingdom Viridiplantae; phylum Streptophyta; class Pinopsida; order Cupressales; family Cupressaceae; genus Chamaecyparis; species Chamaecyparis obtusa. The sequence continues at coordinate 502,310 of BSBK01000918.1, forward strand.
CAATATGACTAAATTCACCCCAGATGACTATGTGTTGGAGGAAGTAGATCTAGGAGAGCCGACTAGAGAAGGGAGTAAAACTATGCCTACCCTTAGGTTGAAGCATGCTCTAGGCTTCATGGACAAGAATGAAGAGAAGATAAAAGTATTGATGGAACAAAATGAGGCAATGAAAAATTTTATCCTTAAGACAACAGGTCCCATTGATGCTATTAACCCTTAGGCCTCATTATAGGCTATTTTGGAGAAAAGGAGTGATGCAAGTATATTAATAGATATCCCACATTCTTTTGTTTAGGTGTGTGCAGATTGGAAGGCAGATTTCAAGGAGTTTGTCAGGGTGGCTCTCAAGAAGATTTTGAGGCCTTTTAGAAGTATTCTTCAAGGAATCACATTTTTGGTTGAAATTATGGGTGATAAGGATGGTTTGGAGGAGAAGATCTTGAAGTGGTGGAAGGCACTAGAAGATCTCATGGTAATAAGGAAGTAGCGCTTCCAAGTTTTGGTCAAAGTATATGAAGGGTCAGAACTAGATAATTTTATGGAGTGGATCCAAGATATCATTGGCACTTTGACTATTTTTTAAAAGGTGCTGAAGAGAATGAATAAAAAGAGAGATAAAGGTTTGATTTTTGTGGGGGAAATGCATAAGTTTTTCAAAGGGTTGGACCTAGACTTATATGAAGAAGATGATGAGAAAACAATGCATCCCATAAATGTCATTGTAAATGAGTATCTAGACATCTTCGAAGGAGTTAGTACAAAAGAAGACCTCCAATAGATGTTCTATCAGAAGGAAGAAATTAAAAAGATGCTATCTCAGGAAGAGGAAATAAAGGGGTTTGCAGTGGAATTGATCACCTTCTGGGAGAAACAACAAGAACTCCTTAAAGGGGTCAAAATGGATGACTTTGAGGAAGTGCAAGAGATTGTGGATAGGTTTCGCAAAGCCCATCCAGAAGTCCTTCCTAGTTGATAAGCATTCCATGTGGACTTAGCCAAATTTTGTATAAAGAAGAAACATTTTTTCCACACTTAAGCCATTTTTGAGAGCCTTGATTTTTGACATACCCTAGAGGATTTTCGACCTCTAAAAGTCTGAAACTTGGAGGAGTCACCTCCACACTTAGTCAGATTTTGGACTTTATTTTTCGAGGTAATGGTCAGGATCTAAAATTTTTGGGGCATGACCACCGTTAACTCCAGTCTTCTCTGACTTGTTTTTTCAATCAGAAGGATCACTTCTAGATGGTTGTTTCTAGGGTAAAATTTAAGAAAATCCCATCTTAGAAAAAATATAAAATCTTGGCGAATCTTTCATTTTCTTGAAAATAAAATAAAAAATCTATTGGCGAATCTCTCAATTTTTTTTTAAAAACTGTATTCTTATTGGCGATTATTTTTGAATAACAATTTTTTTTGTAGAAAATATTGGTGAATCTCAAACAATAAAAATAAATTATGTAATCACCATGATGAATACTTCTATTTAAAAAAATAGAATTCTTATAGAAAATTAATAGGCTTAATATGGAAATATTTGATGGGTTTAAGGAATAGACTCTATAATAATTAGTTTCTACAATTTATTTAAAATATAATCTAATAACCTCATTGTATTGTGTGAGACAAATGTATTGATATTTTTAAATACTAATGGGGCCCAAAAAAATTTCAAGACCATAGATTTATATTGAGATAAATAATCTGAAATAAATTTTAGCTCCCATTAGCATTACGAACCAAATAGTAACATTTTTACCTCATAGAATATAATGAGTGTCACTAGATTATACTTTAAGTCAATAATGGCAAGTAAAAGTTGGTGATAGATCTCTATAATAACTAATAATCATGATATATTATTGGAGAATTAATTTAAATTTCTACAATAAGTTATAAAATTCTAGTGAATCAAATCTAATCATGTATTGAATATTGTGGAAAATTTTTGAGTTCAAGTTTTTCATAAAATAAATTATTTTATGATTTAAATATTCCTAAATCAAAATTTTGTAAAAATGTGGTGATTTAGGTTACCTTAAATCTTGAATTATTAGCCAAATTTGGATTCTCAAATTTCTAAAATTAGCCAATTGGCGAATATTAGCCACTAAAAATTACTATGGTCATTTCCGCATGATTTGAAGGCATCTTCTAGTTTAGTTTACGAGGGAGAGCCATAACAAAGAATAAAGGGTAGGATCACGAGTTTCATGAAGAACATGCATGAGTTCTAGACTCTATTTTTGAGTTATTTTAGGCATGATCTGCTCTAGATTTGTAATGCACAAGGTTTAATTCCATGCTAGAGTAGTTTTAACTTGTTTTAGGGACAATTTCCTTCATGTAATCTTGGGTTTAGATTTATTTTCAATTTTGAGATTTATCCGAAACCCTAGTTGCGAAATTGAGAGCACAACTCTATAAATTGTATGAAATTTATGTAACAAAGGTTGGATTTTTATTGCAATACAATATATACAATTGGTGCTTCAAACATAGTGTGATTATTCTTCTATCTTTGCATAATTTATGAATGTGTGAATTGCTCATTTGTTTTATTCAAAGAACTAGTTGATTGTGTGGTGATCCTGATCTGCGATTCTTTTAGTTTGATGTTTACCTTTGCTGCATTGCTTTTTTGTGATGAATTATTGAGAAGATCCCTTTTCCTTGTTGCTTTGAAGATAAAATTGTCTCACGTGTGTGCACATCTATGGTGGCTTTGTGATATGATGAGTTTTGACTTATTATACGTTTTCATTTATTTCCATTGATGATTGAATCTACCAGGCTAGGATTGTGATTTCATCAGATCTTTGTTTTGTGGGTTTTCCTCATCTTCTTGGTATTTTAATTCGCAAAGCAACGTAATACTGGTTTATGTCCATTAGTTTCTTTTCAACAAACCTCTTTCTAATTATCATTACCTTGCCTCTTACTTTCCTTGAAAAATAGTTATGGTAGATTAATTAGATTAATGTTGTTTTTTCTTTTAAAAGATCTAAAAAATCCAAAAAGAGAAATATTGTTGTGTTTAAAGTTTGTTTTGTAGCCTTTTCAAGATACGAACCAACAAAGGCCTCCTCATGAACAGATTCACATATATCTTCAGTTGAGTTATCCAAGCAGTTGAGACCCAACCCAAAAGGAACCTTGAGATTGACGAATATCATTCTTCCAAGAGGGGAATTTTCTCACATAAATTCCTAGCCGTTGTCTCGTGTAAAAATGATGCTCAACAGGTGGATTGCCTTGATTTAATTGATGCGCTTGTTGTTTTTAGTTCTGTATGGGTTGTTGATGGATTTGAGGCTACTATTGTTGATATGTGGAAGTAGGTGTAGGACCGGCCACAATGATTTGGACATGCTTAGTGTCTGTGGCTCCATCAGTGATAGCATTTTTGTTTTGATTCTAGTAATGAGGTTTGTCATTACTATATTTGTTGTGGGAATCATCTTTGTGATGCCGGATTGTGCCTTTGTCTGAGAGACCTCTTTTGATATCTATCCCCTTGCCTTTGATATCTTGATACGTATGGATGCAGTTCATCCTCATGAAGTGGGATAGTTTGGGATGCAGGTTATTGATGAATATCTTGGTTAGATTCTTCTTAGGTGGTTGATATGATAACCTTGTAGTGAGGTTATGCCATCATTGCAAGTAGTCTATTAGGATTTCTCCTTCTTTCTATTTTGAGTTGCAAAGGTCTAGCAGGGTCAACTCATTCTCGACATTATGGGCATATTGGGCCACGAACTTCTCAGAAAGCTTAGAAAATATTATGACTGTCCCATGGGGTATCATATAGAACCACTCAACAATAGTTCCTCTCAAGCTTTTGGGGAATAGGCACATAAGGTAATTTTCACTACATGCTACCTCTTGACAAGCCATATAGAACTCTTTCACATAGCTTACGGGGTCTCCTTTCCCTTGATATTTGTTGAATTTTGGTGTTTCAAAGTATTTGGGAAAGGGGACCACTATGATTGATCTATCAAAGGGATAGGGATAGACCTCATCAAACTTGAAGGCCTTGCTATCGATTCTGACCTTTAGCTCCTTAAGAGCATTCTTCATCTCTTCCTAGTCAATGTTGATTGGCATTGAAGTGGGTACTCCCATGGGAAAGGGATCTGATGGTGCTGGTGAATATGGATGATTTGGTGGTGGAGGATATTGCAGAGTTGGATACGGAGATTTCCCAATAAGATAAGTGGATTGGAATGGATTTTGAGGTGATGATTGCTAGGGATGATACTATTTTTGAGGTGTGGGAGCGTAATGCTATAGGGGATATGAAATGGCTTGTTGCTAGGGTACAATAGGAGTTTGTTGGTGTTGCACCAAATATGAGGAAGCTTGTTGCTATTGGGGGATGATGGGATGTTGTTGCTGCGCTAGGAAGTATGAATCTTGTTACTGCTATGAGATAATGGGATGTTGATGTGATGGAGGAGGCAGATGGAATGGTGTAGCTCACTAATAAGATGGTCCTTGTTGCACTTGGCTGATGTATGTTGGTTCATTCTTGCATTGCTTAAGGGTGGAACTGATGTAGGGAAGATGAAAGTAGGAGGTGGTTTGGAAAGATAACTTGTGAGATGGGAAGAAATTTGTTGTTGGGGTGGTGGAACTACTTGAGATGCGGCGGGTGGTGTAGATAGATAGTTGGTGTATGAAGGAAAAGATGAAGCTGGTGGAGGTTGTGTTTTTTGCTGTTGCATTGCTTGGGGAAAGGTGGCTTGTTGGGTTGTAGGCATTGATGCAGGAGAGTAGGTTGGTATTCCTAGGGCTTTCATTTCTTCTAGAGTAAGGCCCCAATGAGAGCCGGTTCATGGTGGGAGCTGCAACATGAAAGATGTTAGAAATTCAGAGGTGATGGGAGTTTGGGATGTGAATGGTGGATATGGAAGGCATGCCTATTATGAAAGTAGTTTGTTGGGGTGTGGATGAAGATGCTTGTGTTCCCCACGAGAAGGGTGGTGTTGATGTGGAAGCTTGTTAGGAGAAGGAAAAAAATGATTGTGTTGCTCCCAGAAATGATGGTATTGAGGTAGGAGCTTGCTGAGTGAAGGGGGAGAATGACTGTGTTGCCCCTGGAAAGGGTGATGTTGCTTGGGTTATGAATGGTGGAGGGATTGTTTGTGTGGCAACTTGTGTAGGAGGTGGAAGTTGGTTTTGTGCAAAGATTTGGGCTTGGGTAATGGCTTGAGATGCTATAAAAGATGATGGTGTTCCTATTATGGAAAATGGAGTGGATTGCATTGCTTGTGTTGTAGGACTTGTGAAGCTACTTTGCAAAAGAGGAGGGATGGGAAAAGCTACTTGTGATATGTGTAAATTAGGATCAGGGATTTGTTGGATGATGGGGGTGTAGGATTCTGTTGGGATTCATATGGTATTTATGGGAATGCAAGGTTGGAGATATAGTGGAATGGGAGTACCTTCTTGGGAAAAATTTTCTAGTATGTTTTGTTGATTCTGATCAATAAGTGCACTGACAATTTGTTCATACCCTAGAGGACCTATGAATGTCTCCATAGAAAATGAAGTAGGGGGTCCATTGGGGTCTTCCCACACATTATTAGTTTGTGGGTTTTGTGGATTATAGGTTATCATCATGCTTGTAGGATTGTTAGAATTGGATGAGCTAGTGGCCTAATTGGGATCCATGTTCCTCCTCTTCCTGGATCTTGTCTTCATAGGCATGGAGTGAAAAACTAAAGATGATAATGTAAATGATGGGTGGATGTAAGATGGTTTCTAAAAGACCCTAAAGATGATGGATGCAAATCTAAAGAAGCTTTCTATGGATGGTGGATTTATATGATGCAATGCAAGGATTTGGAACAATTGAAGGATGGTGATGATGGTGAAGGATTGGTGGAATGCTTTGATTTGGATCAAGGATGATGGAGGATTGGTGGGATGCTTTGATTTGGATCAAAGATGATGGAGGATTGGTGGGATGCTTTGATTTGGATCAAGGATGATGGAGGATTGGTGGGATGCTCTGATTTGGATCAAGGATGATGGAGGATTGGTGGGATGCTCTGATTTAGATCAAGGATGATGGATGATTGGTGGAGGATGGTGGAAGTTTACTTGTGTTGGTCAAATGAGCTACTTCTTTTTGATGTAGGATCAATGAGGATTATCAACCTAGGATAGACTAATGATCTTTAGCTGATAGGATTCTTATCAATGTATGCCAATCTCTTGCTTGAGATGATGAGGCTTTACAAGGACAAGTAGGATTCCCTAGATAATGCTATGTCAAAGGGTAGATTTGTGATTTAGGATAAGGTTTTGAAGAAACTCAAAGGATAGGACATAAAGTGATAGGATTTGGAGTACTAGATTTAGGATTCAGATTTTGGATGATGGGTTCTGACTTGGATGATGGATCAAGGATTTGGGTCAAATGTGAAAGCAAGGATGATGGATCAATGATTTTGGGATTTTGATTTTGATTGCTGATGGAAGGATTATGAGGAATGACTAAATGATGCTTGTTCTATAAAGATGATCTATATGCAGATGTAGTGGAATGATCTATGATGCAACTAGGAAAATGAAAAGAGAATGCAAGAATGCAGTTAAGAATAACTTTAGGATGTAACTAAGGATGGATGGTGATGCAAAGATGTGACTAGGAATAATCTAGGATGCAAAAAATATTGAGATAGGATTGTGGGATTCTGTAGGAAGAATGAATATGCGATGGACCCAACTAGTCTTCTCTCTCTAGGTTGACATAGCAATGGTTAACTTTGAACTTTGAACTAGTCTTCTTCTCTTCTGCTTGGGCTGCCTGGAGGGAAGGTTGGTGATCTTTCAAATTTCTTTCTACAAGTTTCATCTCTAGATAAACTGGGGATCTGGGAAGTTTAGCCTTTTTGTGTTTGGTGGAATCAGACATATCTTGGGGAGATTTTTTAGAAATTGGATTGAAACAAGTTTTGGGTGTCTGATCTTGAAGGATCTTTTCTACAAGGTTTTGTGTTTTGAAGATTTTGGATCAAGTTTTTGATGTCTTGATGGCAAAGGACCAACTAGACAATAGTTACTTTGAAAACAATCCCGATAAGGGACAAGGCAACCTTGTGGGATACAAACAATGATTTTTGTTAGGATTAACAAGATAGAAATAAAAATTACATGCAAATATAACCAATATCAGAAAACAATAAACCACATAGAAGAGAACACAATACACAAGATTTAATGTGGTTCACCCAATCCTTGGGCTACGTCCACCAACAATGAGTCCAATATTATTATTATCCAGTGATTACAACTTGATTACAATTCATAATCCCTTATAGCTTAATTCCACTGCAAGTACTAAAATCATACATTATGAAAATCCCTAACCCTAAGCCATATTATACAATATTTTGCCACTTTAGGGTTATAATGAGTTACAATATGTCGGCCCAAAAATAGCTGAGGTTGGGAGGAAAGTGTATAGTACTTTCCTGATTAGTCACCACAAGCTAACAATTTTGACCATTGAATCTGAAAAAAGCTTTGAAAGGTGTATATTCTAACAAGTGTTTTTACTAAGCTTTTGACTGTGCAATCACTTCAAGTAGATCTACCTAAGGGAAGGTGAGTATCAGAATCTTTGCCCACAACTTGATACCCCCTAAAAGGGGATACATATGGTGAGTGTCTTAATGTGATTTGGGAAACCACATGGATTAGTCCTTGCAAAAAGATTGTGATACCTTCAAGGGTGGATTAGAAGGTTTCTATTTTATCAAGTTTGTAGGTGATCCATGGAGTCCTCCCAATTGGTTTATACGCACATGACTCACTTAAGAGCCTAGTTGACCATGCCAAAATAGTAGGGATATTCAATTACCTCAGGCTACCATCTACATGCATTGCCCAAGCTTGAGGGGATCAAGCGAGAGTTTTCTTAATGCTTTATTTCTATGCCAGCCGAGGAAGGTACCAGTTTGAGGTCATTCTCCAAAGAGGAAGCACTTTTCTCTCTGGACAAGCCTCTTTATAAGTAAAGTGAATGAACTAGTCTAAGTTTAATTCACTTTTATGTCACTTAAGTCTAACAAAGATTTACTGAAAAAAGAAATTTTTTGACATGCACTCCAAGAAGATTTGATTTCCCAATGTGATCTTTAATGTTTTTGAAATGGAATTTGAAGACACAAGTGTTTAAGCTTTGAATTTTTCTTATAGGACACACAAGCTTGAAAAAAAGGTTTGTAATGTTTATACTGGCATTCAAGAGTTGTGTTTTTTGCTTTGAACCTAATTTAAAAAGAGGGAATGATTTTGATTTTAACTAAGGCATTCAAGAGTATTTTTTGAAGTAAATGACTTCTTTGATTTGATTTCAATTTTTCTTTAAAGGGCACTCAAGATTTGATGTCTTAATCTATTTTTAGAACCAAAATGAATATTCCTAGCTTGATCTCATCCATGAAAACTTTAGAAACTTTCAAGATTTTTTCAACATAACATTTGTATTTATCAAGATCAATGCTTTTAGGACTGAAAAGATTAGGACTCTTTAGGAATCAAAAAATATTTGTAGACTTTGTTCCTAGTTTGCATGAGATTTGAAAGATATTTTAAGACAATGTAAATGAAATCCACTTTTAATGATTCAAGATTGATTTTGAAAATGCTTTTAGAATGATTTAGGACTGATTTTTACGAACCAAAATAGAAATGATATGCAATTTTATGGTTCTTTTTAAGCTTCCCAAAACTTGAAATGTTCCTAATTTGCATGGATGCACTTTAAAAACCTTAATTTTTGCAAGAATGAAATTTAGGAATGATTTGAGTTGATTTGTCAATTTTTTTTTTAGGCATTCAAGAGTGATTTTTGAGGTTCATTTCAAACATTTAGACAAATCGTGTAAGATTTTCCTTGTTCAATTTTATCCCTTGTTAATTTTAAGCCCAAATTGAAATGATGAGGTGTTGTGAGTTCATACAATGTTCATTTTAAGACCTTAGGATTAAGTGTGTTAATTTTATTTTTTTTATTAATTCATGATCCCATCGACTCTTCCTGATTTTTGGGACAAAATCTGATAAATTTGTTTGCAAATTTGGATAGACCTCTGAACCATCTTTTCAGTGCTTTTTTAATCATAAAAAATGGAGCTCGTATGCAAAAGTTACAAAGGTTTTCGTGAAAGTGCCTCTTTATGGTTTTTTCTAGAAAATAAGCCAAGATCCTGCAAGAAGAAGAAGAAGTTTATGGAATAGAAGAAGAGTAAAGATAAGAAGAGGAAGAATAATTCAAAGCACTCCCCCCACCTACAAGCTTGAAAAATCAGAAAACACTCCAAAACCCACCAGAATGTTTGCAAAGAACCTGTGAAGTGGGTCCCACCGGGCATGCAGAATGTAGACTATGGTTTATCTATTATCTATTTTAAAAGGTGTAAACAAGCAAATGTTAGACTAATCTAAAGATTTATATCAGTTCAAAAGCATAAACATAAAAAACCAAGCCACCTCAGATTGAGCCAAAACAAATGCATTCAAGCATTATTTGATTTGCTCTGATTATGAGGGATGTGGGTGTGGTCTCTAAGCTCTTGGAGCTGTCCCTAATGAATTTTAGGAAGGATTAATGTAATAAAAAACAAGAAACTAAGATTAATCTAAGTTATCTAAGCTATGATGTGATTTTAAGAAAACTTGGAAATGAGCTAAACTAACAAATATGCTAAAGCTTAAGATGCTTTAGAATTAATCTAGCATTATAACACTACTCAATATAAAAGATGTGAATTGGTTTTTTTCTCTTGGAAGAGGAGGGTGTTTATAGGATTTGAGGAAGGGCTTGGGTTAGGAAGGAGAGTTAGGGTCAAAGGTAAGGTTTGGGGTATGGTAAGGTTTAACCTTGGTCAAGGTTGCTCACACATGTGTGAGAAACACTAGGGAAGTGTGCAAGGGGAACAAGAGTGGAAGAAGAGACATGAGATTCATTAATGGCTACTTGAAAGAGTCATTAATGAGGATGTAAGAAGCATTTATGAGGGGTTTAACCCAAAGTCAAAGTTTGAAGGGTTTAGGCTAACAAATGTAGGAATCACTTTTTAATTAGGTTTAGAGTGAGATTAGGAAATTCGAGAAGAGGTTAGGGATTTCTAGAAGATTTCTAAGGTTTTAGGATTTAAATAAATATTTTATTTATTTAAAGGATTTTGGTCAATTTATTAATTAAAAATTAATAAATAGAGGAAATTCACTCAAACTTGATTTAAATGATTTTGCGAAGAGATTATTTAATTAAAGATGTTTAATTAAAATAGGAGGATTTAATGGAATACAAATAAATAAATAAATAAAATAATTAATTAACTTATAAATGATGATGTCATCAGGGGTTTTTAGAAAATAAAAATAATTTTATTTTCTAAAGGATTTTTAGGTGTCTATAGTTAGGTTGGTAGCAATGTTGTTGGGTTACAAGTTGTTTTATAGCAGCATACCAAACTCTATTTTTGCTAGAGTCATCATGATGGCATACATAATGGTGAAAGAAAATAAGAAATATAATCTTTGTGAAGTACTATCACAACAATTCCTTAAAAATATAAAGGTGATAAAGAAGGATAGGACTAAAGCATTTAAGTTTGGGTCACTATTGGTCCATATCTACATTCATATCATTCACAAGTTTCTTGGCATACACCCTAGGGTATGGAAGGATAATGTACCCACTGGGATTCAGATTTCAGAGAGTTAAAAAAGGAAAGATAAGAATTGGGTTGATGGTGAACTATTTTCCATGACAAAGATACTACAAAGGTAGTTGAAAGAAAGGTATAGGATACTAGAAAACATAGTTGATAAGTATGAGAACACTATTTGTTTCATGGTTGAAACTGATCATGCTTGTTTTAAGGCAGTGGAACTAAGAATGAAATGGTGTTACCCTATGGGGTATGAAGTCAGTGTTGAGATCTTAACTATGTAGGTTGAGCATGTTCTGGCAGCAGAAATAGACCCTATCTAAGAAAGATGGGGAACCTATAGAGGGAAATCAGGAAAGATCAGGGAAGAACAAGAGAAGGTGACAAGGAAGAGGAAAATTAGTAAAATTATGGAGGATATCACCACAAAGGTAGGAATTGTAATACCCCAAAAATGGGCTATAGGTTCATTAACCTCCTACATCTTCAATTCAAATGAAATCGACATCAAAGTCCTAACCTAAGGCACATCTGCACATTATTGAATCCTAATTGATTATCCTAAGTTCTGCATCAGAGAATATTCCTAGCAATATTCTTACTTTATCCTAATTATCTTTAATTTCATGATTATTTGGTGATAAATCCTATTTATCCTAAAGTTTGATTAATTGAATATTTTGAATATTTAATTAATTATATTTAATTCTGCCACTTAATTATTTAATTAGATTTAATTAAATTATTCCTAAATTATATTATTTTTATTTTGACAATAAATCTAAAATCTCATGACTAATTGATTAAATTCTTATTTAATTAATTAATGTCAGTTGTCAATTTTTAATAATATAATTTTAGAATAAAGTTTGATTTAATAATTGATTAACCCATACATTAGTTGTTTTATTTAAAAAATCAATTAAGTTGAGAATAAATCACTTTATTTTAAAATTAATTTATAAATAAATCATGCACAATTAGAAAAGCAGGCAACTAGAAATTAACAATCAATTTTAAAATTGAAACTCAACATCTAATGATGAGTTGAAATTTTATCTAAAACTCTATTTTTAGTTAAACACTGCTTTTGCATGATTTTTGTGAGTTAATTATCTTTGATTTCTTGATAACTCAAAAATCAACTTGAGTTTATCAAGAGTGATTTATGGCTTTTATCTTGCATCCTCAAAGCCCTGGATTTCTATAAAATCAAGGCTCAACTCTTCACAAAGGTTTGGCTTATCAACTCTCGAATTTGCACAATTACTCTGGTGAATTGGCGATTGAAGGATTTAGCACTTGCGACAGGCGGTTTGTGAGATCTTTCATTTTCGATCATAATTTTTGCATAGTTTCATATCATAGTTTTCATATTCATTCATAGCATTCTTAGATTAAATCTGCATCCAATCTCAATTTCATTCATTCAAGATTAATTTCATACAATTTTTTCATCCTTATTGTATAGAAAATACAAAAATCTAGAATAATCTGCATTCATATAGTTTTCATATTTTGCATACAAATCCTTCATTTAGGTGTTGCATTGTCACTAATCTTAATTCCAACCTGAGAACATCATAATCGCACCTACTAGAAGGCAGTAAATTCCCTGGTTAGCATAGTTTCAATTATTTGTCAGATTTCAATTTTTGCTAACCTCTAATGTTTTACTGAAGTGTTGTGTCTACAACTAGGTACAAAATTCACACACATAGGAATCACTAGGGAAAAATTGATAAACATAAGGAATAAGATGGAAGCATCTTCAAGCATAGCCATTGATGCTCCTGTTCCTTTAGAGGTAGAAAAGATAGTAACTCCTACTATTGATATTGTTGACTTATCAACTAAAAAAGAGGAGGTAGTACAAGGAGTTATACTTGCCATCATTCCTAGAAGATCTACAAGATCAAGTAAGCAAGACAGTCCTAAAGAAGAAAGAGATACAAGTGAAGAAGAAGAAGAAAGAGGAAAAGGTAGTTGATAAAGTAGAAGAGAAAGTAGCTCAATAGGATCCACAAACTTTGTGGAAATGAGACCTTAAATCACTACATAAGAGAGTGATAAAATATGGTAACTTGAAGATAGTGGACAGATACTATGAGAGGTATGATGCTGAAAACCAAGCAATTATTGAAGATATAGTCATTGAGCATCTATTATTTTTCAAGAAAAACTTGTTAGAAATGGAAGGAAGTATCCCCAAAGAGCTGTATAGAAAATTGGAAATCAGGAAATAGTTGGCACAATTAGGAGATGAAAACATAAGGAATAAAGCTATTGAGGACATGTAACCAGTTGTCTTAGTACAAGAAAGGGAGAGAATCATAAATGCATTAAAACCCCCGTTGAGGACAAAGGCTAGACTAGTAAAAATAATGGCTAGGAAATATGATGAGGTGATTGAGGACACTCAAAAGGCATTAGCTTAGATCCTAATGAGTCATATGCCAAAGAATACATCACCTCCTAAGGTCGCCAGGCATACATTTTTGGGATTGGGAGAAATTTCCAAAGTAGTTGATGAAAGTGTACAAGATAACATGCAACCAGATTTCTTTGTCTTTGGTGTGCTTGTGACCCTTGACATTTTGCATGATATCAATAATCCTTTTATGGATAATTTGGATAGTGTGATGGAAGTTGGATAACAAGAATAGTTAGAGGAAGAGAAAATAGAGGAGATAGTATAGGAGAAGGAAATACAACATGAAGAAAAGAAGGAAGAAGAGACCAGAATAGAAAAAGTTGTTCAAGTTAAAATAGATGCCTCTTTATTATTGGTAAGTATGGACAAACCAAAAAGTTCTGATGTAGACAATATGTTTGAGGATGAGCTTATGAGGCTATCCTTCATGGCCTTCGCTAAGGCTAAAGAAAGGTCAGTATAGAAAGGAGACAAAAGAATAAAGGTAATGGCTAGGGTTGTAGAAAAAATAAACACACTACTTTCCTCACTGATTTTATTTCAAGAAAAGAATGAAGCTGAGAACCTTGATGTGGTATTGGATAGCTTTTATAGTCAATTTGAATCATTGCTAAAAATTGTAGAAGAACATGCAGAGAAGAAATTTTTGGAGAAGAAGTTGAGAGAAGTCTATCAGTCCATTTCATGGGACTTAGACATTCTCAAAGCTACTAGTCTTAAGGCCAAGAGCTATGTAGCACACGACAGGAAGATTTATAGCTACTGCATAAATCTGTGCAGGCATGTAAAAGAATATTGAGGAGATTGTAGCCAAGGATAGGGTTACTCTTGATAGTTTGATGAAAATTTGTGAATCATCTTCACTAACCGTGGGAGAAATAGATAAAGAGACATCCAGGCTATTGGACAAGATCATTTTACTGGAAACAAAGAAAGGGAGAGTTGTAGATAGATTTGGATTATGAAGAAGCCTATTGACCCCTAAGCTTTCAATGCTTGAGACTCATCTTTCAGAGATGGAAAAGGTTGAAGGATCAATGACTTTGTCTACACCTACTGAGCTTAAGGCAATAATGACAACATCATATGCACTGAATGGATTGATCCATGCCAGTGAGCTTCTAATAAAATCATGGGCTGAGGAAGTGAAGACCTTGGAAAAATATTTCCAAGATGTCTTAAAACTAGTAAGTAAGAACTAAGTCCTTTTGTACTTAGTAGTTTTTGAAATTTTGAATACACCTTTTCCATTGATGTCAAAGGGAGAGGAAGAGAAAGAGAAAAAATGTAAAGAGTAAAAGGAAGAGAAGATAAATAATAAGTAGAAATAAAAGATGTAAATTAAAAAAATAGAAAAGAAGAAAAGAGAAACAAAGATATGTATAGTTAGTGATTTAACACTTAGTCATTTTTCTAAGTGTTTCCATCAATGCCAAAGGGAGAGATTGTTGGCAAGTGGTGTTTTGGGGCACTAGGGATCACTCGAGGGTTTTAATTCATGGAAACACTTGTTCTAGAGTGATTGCATGATGAGAGGTTTAGTACTGGAGTCACGGTCATGAAAATGACTAAGTCCAAAATCAGGGTAACAAGGTACGATGTTACAATTTTGGTTAGTGATGGAAATCTATAAGGTATTATGGCTTGCAAAGTTAGTAGAAGGTATTTTGGGATATGTACATTCTTCAATTAAGAGAGAATAAGTTTTGGTGATCATATCAGTGAGATTCAGTGATCTGAAGGTATGCAATGACAATAAATCAGTATAACAGGGCATATGATCAGCCGCAGTGATTACGGTAAGGTTAATTGGTATGGTAACGTGCTAAGTCAGATAAATGAAGTATATTTTTGACACTTTGGTAATATAAGTTCTCCAAATACATAATTATTATTTACATAATTAATTATTATGTTTTGAATGGTATTTGTGAAGTCGAATGGATGACAAATTTTGTATAAGTATAGAGTGCTTTTATGAAAGCGAGTTGTATTATGATGATGATGATGAAGCAAGGTTGCGAATCTAAGAGTAGAGATTAGATGTGAGATCAGTAATAGATAGAGCTATAACAAGAACTATCTAAGAAAGATAAGTGCTTATATTGTTCACATTTTGGAGAACTATTCGTAGCAATTTTTGATTATAAGAGCAGTTTTCTCACCAACTTTAACCAGGTGTTTTGTATACCCCTAACAGGGTTTTGTATTCCTCTAGCTAGGAAATTTACTATGTAATAATCAGCTCTTAACAGGATTAGATCTCCTAATAGGGATATAATATTTTAGTGCATAGTTGTGGGTACCATCCCCACTAGGGTTTTCCATCGGCCAGGGTTTCCTTGAGAAAAAGTCATGGTGTCATGAGTTATGTGTTATGCTTTAATGTTCTTTTCATTTCTTCATTATTATGGTTTATTTATAATTGGTTGAAGTTTAAATTAAAATATAGTAATACTGATTCACCCCCCTTCTCAGTATTACCTAATCCTAATATAGTAGAGACACGATTAGAGGAGAGAGAAAAGAGTTGTTGAGATCAGTTATATTTGGTATTAGTCTTCTTGGGATAATACACAGATCAATTAGACAATGAGTTCAGTGATCTCTCCCTTGAAGCTATTTGGACAGTAGGTCCTTCTTCCTTCTAAAAATCCTAATAAGGTTGCAATCTCCTCACAGGGACTGATATGTACTGAATATATTTCATAGACTCCTAACAGGGTGCATCCTCTCACAAGGAACTTTTATATTAGTACATCTTTTGTGGGTACCATCCCCACCGGGTTTTACACTCTGATCAAGAGGTTCCCTAGTTAACAATTTTGGTGTCATTATGTATTGTTATATTTTTATGGTTGATGTTTATGTTAATCTCATGTTTCATATTTAATAAGGTTAATAAGAATTTTTTTAATCAGATAACTGATTCACCCCCCCTCTTAGTTATCTTGGTGGAATTTACTTTCTAACAATCCCATCTTCTCCGTATCTTGACACATGGAGAGATAGTGTATTATGATCATGTATATGATGGTAATGTCTACAGATGTCTATTTGGAAATCCTAACATTGATGAAAAGAGTATTCTCTAGGCTCAGCTCATCTCTTTCCTAATGCTTCCTATTTTCCTTGGCATCTTGATTGGTGGTTTCCTTCTTCTTGACCAACGAGGTCATGGTTTTGCTATGGGTTGGGGCCACATTTTGGAGGACATGATAAGTCATCCTTGACAATTTGATTGGGGATCCTATGTACTTGCACAACTATATCATGAGCTGTATGATGTTGTATATAGACATGGTGCTATGATTTCTACTGGTGTAGGTCTTTCATAGTTATGAACATAGGAGCATCTATTGACAAGTCGTCTAGTGGCTGTATGATGGATAGATCTTGGTTGACCTTTTGATTACATTTATGAGGGCATGTTTCTCTAGTCTCATCTGGGAAAGTTTTACTATTAGTGGCATATCATTGATGATTTGGATCAGGTTACCTGGCGACCTTACTTGGGTTGTGAGCTGTGGGATGATGATTCTATAGAGCTTCCTTTCATGTGTATGACCTGATGGATGATAGGGCACACTCCTTTGGTCATTGAGAGATTTTGTTTCTATAGAGTTCAAAGGTACTATGGCCATATTCAGAGTATGCCATAGGGCTTGGCTTTATATGCTAGAATACAAGTTGAGAGATCCCTCTTGGGTCCTTAGATTGATTTTTGGTTAGCCTGTGATGAGCTCCTAGGTTTTCCACATCTAGCCTGGGATATGTGGGAGCATATTGTCAATGTAGGGATGATAGATGCCTATGTATGGTGGTTCATTCAGAACCCATTCCCCAAGTTTAATGATTCTATAGAGCTTGTTTCTAGCATTGATGAGAGATCTGATGATGATGGTGGTGGTGGTGGGGTAGGTGGGTGACAAGGTCTATAGGATGGTAGAGTTAGATGGGGTGGGAGGTCAATTATTCCTATTGTTGTTTCCCCTATACTTGCCAGAGGTGGACTTCAGATGCAAGGTGATAGGGTACAGATGAGAGGAGGGCCCCAATGATCTCTTCATCAAATTAAAGTGGCTACTTAGGGTCATCAAAAAGATCAAGTTTTTAGAGTTGCACCACAAGTTGGTCAGGTTCCCGGTCCACTAGTGCCACCAGTACCAACCATTCAAATAACACCAGGTTCATAGGCACCAGATACCTTGGTTCATGATGTTCGATCATTGTAGGATGATATAACTTAGATGAGGTAGTAGATGACTCAATTTAGTGCTATGATGTATGCCTTCATAGATGCTATGGCTCATCAACGGTCCCAACCTAGCTCCAGAAGAGGTCCAGGTACAAGTCCTGATGGTCCTAGCCCAGATGGTGATGGTGTAGGCATAGGTGGAGGTGCACGTTGATCTTATTATATGCCCTACACTTTAATTGATGTACCTTGTATTATGAGTTTTGATTGATACTTTTATACTCATGTATTCTTTTGGCAGATTCTACTTTTATTCAATGGGCATTTGATGTTATGGACATTGATTTATATCATGGACTTTGGTTGATACTATGGATTTTTCTTTATATGATGTCATCATGTGTTGGATTTGATTTTATGGTGATCATGATATGCAGTTCTATATGATCTTACTTCTATATGCTCTATCTTTATGCTTTTCAGATGCAAAATTGATATGAATGCATGTATCTTACTTACTTTGGATGGATGTCTTACTTATGACATAGATTAGATGGATGCATTTATTACCTTCTTTAATGAGTAATGATATAATGATTGGATATTTAATGATTTAATGTGTTCTACTGATATGTAACATAATTTAATGGATGGATTTAATGAAATCTAATACTTAATGAATACTGATTAATGATGTGATGCAAGGGCAGGGTAGAGGCAAGCAAAATCAGGGTTAATTGAGACTGCTTAAAATAACTAACATGCCCTGTGAAGAGTAAACATGAAAGAAATATGAAAACCACATGAAAGAAGTGAAAACACAATGGATATGAGACATGCAACTGGTAACAACACTGGTGCAATTATATTAAATCTTCAACATGCCCGACTATGAGGCCTTCCGGGTTTTAGCCTTATATAAGAAGAATTATGAATTTAGAGTCTCATCTCACATATTATCTTCTCTCTAATTATGTATCTACTCAACTACCCACTTTTCTACTCTCTACATCAACCCAAGCTCAAAATATATAGCTAGTAAAGCCACAAGTTGGCCAATTAGGCATTTAATTACATTATAGGTCCACTTAGGAGGAGAAACCAAAACTAAAGAAAGAATAAAAAAACATGCTAAGAAGCCACATTTAGGTCCACACATGATCCAATAACATATCCCAAACTTCACAAGATCCAATTTTCACACACAGAACCGTGCAAGATGAAATACCACACGTTTCATACAAAATTGGTGAAAAATTGATGCTTGAAGAAAATGGCAATAAATTCTAGGTCTAAATGAATTAGGATGTGCACTCTTAGGAGAATTCTCAAGAATAGGTCTTCGATAACACATTAAATTTGCAAGGCAAGAAACCAACAGCAACAACCACTAAAAAACAAAAAATAGACAGGTACAGGAAAGCAAGAAATATTTTTGGTGATGTAAGATTTCTTAAGACCCAAGATGCTGCAAAATATTCAGCTTTAGCACTTCTTCTAGTCTCAGCAGGTAAATCTCTCAACTCTATGGTTCCCTTAGAATGAAATCCAATAATAATCTCAAATGGTGTTCTCTTAGTACTTCTATTCATAGAATTATTATATGCAAACTCTGCTTGTGCCAAGACTAAATCCCAATTAGCAGGCTTATCTCCAACTAAACATCTCAACAAGTTTCCCAAAATTTTTCTCACAACTTTAGTGTGTCCATTTGTCTGAGGTTGAAATGTATAACTAAACTTGAACTCAATATTCATCTTCTTCCAAAGTGTTCTCCAAAAATAACCAATAAACTTAGTATCTCTGTCTGAAACAATAGACTTAGGAAAACCATGCAATCTTACCACTTCCTTGAAAAATAATTCAGCTACATGTAATGCATCAGATGTCTTCTTACAAGGTATGAAATGAGCCATTTTTGAAAATTTGTCAACCACTACAAAAATAGAATAATTACCTCTCTGAGTTTTAGGCAATCCAAGAACAAAGCCATACTCACATCTTCCCAAGGTCTATTAGGTATAGACAAAGGTGTATACAATCCCAAATTCTGACTAGTTCCTTTTGCTATTTGACAAAATCTACAAAATCTTATCATTCTCTGTACATACTTACAGATATGTGGCTAAAAGTATCTTTTCAAAATCAAATTCATAGTCTTATCAATCCTAAAATGTCCAACAAGTCCATCACTATGTTTCTCCTTCATTATGTTCTCTCTCATAGATCCTCTAGGTATGCACAACTGAACTCCTTTAAACAACATGTCTTCTTGAATGAAATAATCAATCCACTTATGACTCACTGTTTGTTCCTTACAAGCTTTCTAACATTCTATAAAATCAATGTTAGTTTCATACAAACACTTCAAATCATCAAACCCAAGTACCTCAAATCTCATTTTTGTCAGCAAACTTCTTCTTCAGCTCAAGACATCAACAACCTTATTTAACTATCCACTTTTATGCTTTAATGAAAAGGAAATATTCTACAAGAACTCAACCCACTTCATATGTCTCTGATTCAATTTATTCTGACTTCCCAAATACTGCAAAGCTTTATGGTCAGTATACAACACAAAATCTTTAGGCATCAAATAATGTCTCAATTTCTTCAAAGCTTGAACAATAGCATATAATTTTTGATCATAAACTGAATATTTTCTCTTAGAATCATTCAACCTTTCACTAAAGAAAGCTACAGGTCTTCCTTCTTGGCTCAAAAAAACTCCTATTGCACTTCCACTAGCATCACATTCGACTTGAAAAACTTTACTAAAATCAGGAAAAGCAAGTATAGGCAACTCTGTAATTCTTTGTTTCAATGTTTCAAAACTCTTTTGTGCTCCATGTGTCCATTTGAAATTTCTTTTATCTCCTCTCATAGTTTTAGTCATAGCATTACAAATAGAACTAAAATTTATTATAAACTTCCTATAAAAACTTTCCAATCCATAAAATGATCTTACCTCTCCAACATTCTCTAGTGTAGGCCAATCAAGTATAGCTCTTACTTTCTCAGGGTCCATCTTCAATCCATCAGCTGAAATTACAAATCCAAGGTACATAATCTCTTCTTTCATAAATGAACATTTCTTCAAATTAATTGACAACTTTTCTTCCTTCAATCTCTACAATACTTGTCTGATATGTTCAAGATATTCTTCCTTACTCTTATTGAATATAAAAATGTCATCAAGTTATACAATTACAAACTTACCCAAGAATCTTTTCAAAACTTCATTCATTAGCCTCATGAAAGTACTAGGTGCATTAGTCAGACCAAAAGGCATAACCAACCATTCATACAAACCTTCATTAGTCTTAAAAGAAGTTTTCCATTCATCCCCTTCTCTAATCCTAATTTGATTATAACCACTCTTCAAATCAATCTTTGTGAAATACTTCGCTCCACTCAAACTATCCATTATGTCATCCATCCTAGGCAAAGGAAATCTGTACTTTACTATTATCTTGTTTATAGCTCTAGAATCAGTGCACATTCTCCATTATCCATTCTTTTTCGATGCTAACACAACAAGTACTATACAAGGAATCAAACTTTCCCCATTCAAACCTCTCTCAAGTGATTATTGCACTTGTCTATTCAACTCAGTCTTTTCATTAGGTGTCAACCTATGTGATGCTTTATTAGGCAAACTAGCTCTAGGTATCAAATCCATACAGTGACTTATACTTCTTATAGGCAGTAACCATCAGGTACATTATCATAAATGATGTCATGAAATTCAGTCAACAAAGGTTTAATCTCAGTTGCATGTTCTAACTCATCTTGTTTCTCAGTTTTCCTTGGAATTAAAGAAAAACAAATATTATGTTCTTTCATTTCTCTTGCAAAAATTTTACCATTAGCCAAGCATACTCTAGCTATAGTACAATGACTCTCATCAAATTTATCTACTAAAGGAAATAACACTTTTTTGTTTCCATCAATCCAAATAGTATATTGATTCAATCTACCATTATGCAAAGATTTCCTATCATACTACCAAGGTCTACCCAAAAGAATATGACAACAATCCATAGGCATAATATCACACAAGACTTCATCATAATAATTCCCAATTTTGAATTTAATAAGGTATTGTTCACTTACAAGTAGTTTGCGCTCCTTCTAGATCCAAGCAATATGGTAAGGCTTAGGATGTCTCAATCTCTACAACTACAATTTGTTAACTAGCTCATCGGATGCCAAGTTATCAGAACTTCCACTATTAATGATTACCTTACAACATTTATCAGTGATCTTACATTTATCTCTGAACAAAATTTTCCTTAGAATAGGTTCCTCATGAGCTTCTTCATTCCACAAGATCCTTCTTAACATCAAGTTCTCACCATTTTCAGGTTCATTAGACATTTCCTCAACTTCTTCACAAGCCAAATTATTTCTGCCATTACCTCCAGTCTTCTTTCTTGAGTTAGTACATTCAAAAGCTCTATGTCCTTCTTCACCACATTTGTAACAAGTACCTTTAAACCAATATTTCTCTTCTCTTTTCCCATTATTTTTATTCCTAGAGTAACCAGTATAGCTACCTATAGAGTAATTACCTCTTTTAGTAGGTTCATCTTTCCATCCTTTATCTTGTACTGCATTGTTAGATCTACCTCTACTTCCTTGAAATCTGCCACCTCTTCCTCTTTGTCTTTGATCATGTCTCTTTGTCAATCACTCTTCTACCTTTAAAGAAAATTGTTATGCTTCTTCCACACTATCTATTTTAACATAGCTGATCTCATCTTGAATTAATGTCCTTTGGCCATTCAGATATCTAGCCACCTTCTCAACTTCATCATCCACATATCCAGATCTGATAACCAATTTTTAAAATTCCTTAGTATATTCCTTCACACTCATGTCCTTTTGTCTAAAATTTTGCATTTTTCTCATCTAACTCACTTGGTAGTTAGCTGGAAGAAACTTCTTATTCATTTTTCCAAGCATCTTCATCCATGTGTTGATCTTTTCTTTTCCTCTCTTCAATCTCTTAGTTTGCAAATGATCCCACCAAAGAGATGCATGATCTTTAAACTTTGTAATTGCTATCTTAACCTTCTTATTATCAGGAGTACCTTCTATTTATCCATCTTAGAGATCCAATCCAAAAGTGCATCGGGCTTGTTGGTACTTTTATCTATTTTTGTTATCTTCTTGATTTCATGTTCAATCCCTCTGCTTTTTTCTCATATCCTTAAAGGTTCAAATTCTATCAAAAAATTGCAAAACCTAAGTGCTAGGGCATAAAATCCCTTTGTATGCCTTCAAAAATTAGAAAAAGCCTTGATTGGGCCTGGTAGCTTTCTATTCCTCTATTGCTTTATTGGGTCACTTAAAATTTCATAAAAACATGTGCGCTTTATCTTTCCTCAGTAGTCGCTCAATCTCCTTAAGAAACTAGAATATTCCTTTCAGTCTAGTGATCTCCCAAAAACCTTTGTCACGCAGTCTCTGAACAAAATAAGAATATTCCTTCTCTTTCTGAGACTTGGCAAGCAGTTATCTTTCTAACTATAGTCACTGATTCTCCAGATCAAATATTAAAAGGCTTATGCAGTCTCCAAGTCACGACAGTCAAGGTTGGCATTCTGCAACCTGGAGGTAACCCAGTCCCATGATCACTGAATGCTAGTGGTTAAGGCCAAAATGTTTTGATATTGTGAAACTAACCTGGTCACAAGGTTGTTGGATCCCATGCAAGTTAAAAGTTAACATTCAGAGACTTGGTGGGTGGTTTGTCACCAGGTTGCAGTAGTTAAAGAAGACATTCGATGACTTTGAGGTGGCTAGTCACCCAGTCTCTAGATCTTGGCAGTTTGTTTAGAGACTATGAAATTTCATACAATCGCTAGATCTCCAGATCGACTAAGGTTAGATGTGAGTTTGAAGAACCAGTTCAAGTGTTCAATTAGAGCATGACGTGTGATAGAGAGGTGTTCAAAGGTACATCTGGGTGATGAGGTGGCCACTCACTTCAATCAGGTCTTGCCATGTGTCTTCGATGGGCCCAGGATTTAAAAGCTCAGTCTCTTAGTCATGAGACCCAGACTGAATATTCTAATCCATCAGGAAATAGTGAGATTTGCCTTAGTCAAGTGATCTCGTAATGAAATTGGAATATTCCTTTTTGATGGGTGACTTCGAGGTGAGGTTAGTCACCAGATCTCAACAGTTAAAGATAACATTCAGAGACTTGGTGGGCAGTTTGTTGCCAAGTCATTGTGCTTAAAGATAACTTTCAACGACCCTACTTGCAGCTAGTCACCAGGTCTTGAGATGATTGGCATTTAGTGTTTTTGTCTGACATGCTCAATTTTGGTTGGAATGAGTTGTGATGTGGTAGTTGTCAGGATGACTCGTATCGACAAGGAGAAGGTAAGGAGGCCCATGTGTTGGTTCTTCACAACGTGGCATTTTTTGACTTGACAAAAAATAAGTGAGGTGTCAAAGTAGGGCTGACCTTCTTGAATGGTTAAGGTTTGATAAGATCTAGCAGTTGTCATTATACCACTAGGATAAAGTGCACAATTTTTAAGGTCAGTGATATAGGGACAACCATTGATATTTCTTGAAGATGATGATGAAAAAGTGGGTATTTTGTCTCCAGTTCTTGATGACATGGTCATTTCTAATTGGCCAAGCACAATGATGACATGCTAGGTTGTCAAAACATTTGAAACCGAGGATAAAGTTAGGGTTTTCTGCTTGCTGACTTGTCCAACCTAGCATCTCCTGATTTGATAAAGTTTTTAAAGGGAAGTTGTGGGGCCAAAGTCTCTTAAATTATGAGGATCATCTGATTAAAAAGCATCGACAATTGTCATTATATCTTGATCTGACTTTCTTGACAGTTTTGGGTTAGTGCTTTAGCGACAAGGTGACACTTGTCCCCTCTAAGAAAAATAAAGTAAAGTTATTTCTTTTCCCACATGGTTAAATTTAAATGTTCTCATTGGTCAAGAAATGATTGGGGAAAATTAATATAGGGTTACGCCGTTTAATTTGTCAACCGTTTGATGCGCCTGAAGGGAAACAAAATCAACGACCTGAATTCAAATTTTTACTCTATGACATTTTTCACGTCCTGTGAGTGCTAAGGCTGCCAACTTTTAGTAATGGTAGATTTATTGAGCTACGTGTGATGGATTGTAGATGGTTGGAAACATTATATGTTAAAATTCAATCATTGTTTCTCTTTACCACTCTCACAAGCTTTCTGGCAAACTAGTTTTTTTTCCTCTGGAGAGATTTTAAGTGAAGTTCTCTCAGGTGCCAGGTAGGTCAAATTTTTCTAAATTTAGGAGTTGTTTGAAGTTTGTAAAGTTTGTAAAGGGAATTGTGTTGCTAGTTGATAAGTATTTAGGGTTTTCTTGGGTTTTATATATTGTTTTAAGAAGCCCTAGTTTCAAAATGCTGCCAAAAAGGAACCTATTTGGTAAGACAGAATACAAGGATAGGGGTATCTTTGAAGACCTGATGTAATTGCTACCACATTCAGATAATGGGGTAGCTAGACTCAAGGAATTGGTCCCAAGAAACCCTAGGGACTCAGTAGCTAAGGCACTTCATGACAGAGGAAATTGGATGAGAGATGCTAGGGTGGGTAAAGATCATAACGGTCTTATTTTATTCAGGTCAGCCTACTCACAAAGAAATTCCTGTGCCCCCCTTAGCAATATTTGGAAATTTGATATAGGGAAGTTGGTAGTCCCCAGAGTATTCATGGATGCAGAATTGCTAATCCAAATTGCCAAGTGCTATGATCCTATGACAAAATGTGTCAAGGACATAAATGGGAAAGACCTAATTAGCATCACAGATGATGAGCTCAGGGAGGTTTTTTCACTAAATGACCCTTATGTTGGGTTGGAGAAAATAGATTTCATAGAGTTTACAGAGATATATGAGGCACATAGGGATTATTTGAGAGTAGGACCTCTAAGGGAATTTTTGGAAGAAATTGGATCAATGTGTATTGTTAGTGCAAGCACACTAGAGCCTTTTAGGCTGGACTTGTTCAATAAGAGAGTATAGGGTGTCTATAAGTCTTTGACTTTGATTTTGGGTCATGATGAGGCCACTCATATGCCAATACCATATATGTTTATGATGGTACAATCACTACACCCCCAATTGGCATTGATTTTTGATTTTACCTCTCATCTGGCTAATCTTATCCATGAGGGATTAATGGGGATCAAGAACATGAAAATTAATAGGCCTTTTGCGTGGTATTCAATGCTTATGCATATGTTCCTATACAAGGGTGAGCAATTCTTCAGTTCAACAGTCAACATTGTGAAGGAAAGATATGGAGAAACCCTTCCACTCCAATAGTGGACTACAACTTTATCATGGGATAGAGTTGATGCTAGCTACATTGCTTTTGATAGGGATTTTTCTTCAAGGCTCAGAACTCTATTGTTTTTTGACAATCCAAGGATTCCAAGAGAGTTATTAAGATTGATTAGACCAAAGGAGTACTGTCAGGACATCACCATAGTCCAAAATTTTGGGGATATAACTTTGTATCCAGTTTCCACAATTTTCAAAGTATATGGTTGCAAAGTGGCACCATACATTTTACCTTATTAGGTCCCATTGAAAGTAGGATATGCTGAAATATTAAGGTAGATTGGTGACCTGCAAGAAACCACTCTCACTGGTAAGGGAAGGGGAACTTTCTTCCTAGATATTACTATAGCACATCAATATGCCATAACTAAAGGAGGATGGGTGCATTTGAATAAAGTTTTTCAACCCTACAGATTGACAATGGCCACTATCAGATGTGCAAACATGGAGGGTTTCCTATCAGGAATTTTCAAAGACAAGGTAAGGTGTGCTCTCATAGAACACCAATTTAATTTTCCTAAAGATATAATAAGAAATGAGTCTGACCTTCAAACTCAGGAAATTAAGAAGGAAAAGTGGGTCATCAACAAAAAGACTATAGATTTCATTAGGAATTTTGATAAGGCTTATGACCCATTAAAGGGATTTGAACCTTGGGATAGGAAAGTAGATGCCCTTATGGAACATTTTGAGGGGGTAATGCATGCAGTGAATGAAAAGAAAGTCATGGTCAGTAAGGTAGAGCTTGAAAGGGCCAAGAAAATTTTGAGTAAGCCAAGGTACATGAAATTGACTCCTAAGGGAACATACACTGTACAAAAGAGAAGTGGTTACAGTGTCCTTTTTCCAACACAATAGAGAGGTGAGGATCTTCCCTCCACCTCAAGAGGAAAGAGGAAAAAGACCCATAGATGATCCAGTAATGCAGGCACCCTCTCCTAAGAGGTAAAGATGAGAAGAATCAAGGCTAGGAGAGAATGTCTATTCTCCTTATCAATCCCCTATCCAATTAGATGAACATGGGGTAGGAGAACAGTTAGTTCAGATGAGTAGTGAGGGGAACATCTTGGTTTCAAATGATGAGTTACAAGAGGGGATGCTAGAGGCACCTAAGGAGGTGGCCATGGATCTAACTATTGCTGAATTTGAGGGTAGACAAATGGACCCTATTTTGAAACAAGCAAGTGATTCATTTCTTGTTGATGAAAAAATTGTCAAGACTAGGGCATTCTCCCAATTTTTGTGGAGAATGAAAATAAATCAATTTAAGGAAATCTATGAAAAGAAAAAGGAAGAATTCCTTGATAGGGATATCATAGAGATTGAAAATGAGACTAAAGTAGAAATGATGAAATAGTTTGAAAAGGTTACTCAAGAAGATGAAAGAGCTATGGTCCATATTGTTTCTGCCAGAGTTGGATATTGCTGATGCAATAATCTTTGATCAAGTCAGAAAGAGCAAGGTGAAGACTCTTGCCACTACAGAACAAGCTCAACAAGCTGCTAGAGGAACTACTTTTTTAGAAGATCACACAGCCTTGGTGATGTGGTCCCTTAAGAGGGAGGAGAACAAAGGAGAGAAAGAGGCCCTCTCTAGGGAATATGCAGGCAATCTATTGGTACAAAGAGTGGGTGAGACTTCTGGAGTAGAAGCTTCAAACCTAATTTTGGAGACTGCCAAATTCAATGTCAAGGTGGTAGAGAAAGATGCCCAAGAAAAAGAGGAGCTCAGGCTCAATTTGAAAATGTCCTCAAATCTTAAAATGTGCTCAAGATAGAGCTAATTCAAAAGGACAAATTAATTGCTAAGCTATTAGGACCCCAGGATCACAGGTCTCCCCAATTAGCAATCTCTGACAAACCTATAGTTGCTTCTTCACCAAGCCCAATTGTTGAATTTCCACCATCACCATTCCCAGACACCAGTATGGATGCAAGAGTTATTTGGGAGAAGCAACGATTAACTGAGGAAGCCAATAAATTGAGGGAAATAAGGGTAAAATTGGAAAAGGAAAAGGATGAACATGTGAAGGCCATAGCTTTGGTGAACCAAAAATATGAAGAAAAAATGATAGATGCAATAATACAATCTGCATATGATTTAAAGCCCTCAATTTTCTATAATCATGTCAGCAAGTTACATGATTTATTTGCAGCTTTGAATAAGGAGAAGATTGAGATGTCACTAGTTTTGAGGAACTAGATTGAAAGGTCTTCAAATGTGAAGCTTTTTGGTATGTCATCAAAAGGCCAAGAGGACCCTGATCCACTTATTAAGCCAGTGCATCAAGTTATGAAGAAAATAGTGCAGTATGGCATCATTTTGGATAGTTTTATAAGAAAATCAAGTTTGATGAGAGGAGAATTGATGCTTTCAAATTATGAATTGGTCCCTACCATTCTCATAGAAAAGGGAAAATTTAAAGAATCATATTAGTGGAGATAAGAGATGGATGCACTCTTGTTAGAGAGGGTGACTGGTGTCTTGAGTGACACCTATTCTTTTAGCAGCACCATCAAGCTATTAATAAATGCAAAATCAATGTTTGATACAATTCAACACAAGGTTAGCCAAATGGAGAGTGAGTGGGAACAATTATCAAGTAAGAAGGCTAAGTTTGCAAATTTTGAGTTCCCAAGTGAAGAGGTGTACAATAAATGGAGGTATCAGTACATACCTCATGTTGAGAAAGTAGATATTCCGCTAGCCTCTTGAAACAAATAAGATAGTTACTTTTTGAGCAATTAGGGTTGTTGAGATGCAAAAAGGCATTTATTACAAGATTGACTATGAGATATTGCAATTAGATTTGTTGAAAGAAGCTGAGGACAACATTGAAGACATAAAGCAAGGTAGCTCATCTACAAATATCTCACCTATTTGATCAATGTATTTATTGAAAATCTAATAAGGTTGTTGTAAAGGTTTTAGGGTTAGAAATTTTGTAAACCCTAGAATGATTGGTAGCTTTTTTGCATTTCCTTATATATAAAGGATTTTCCACGATCATTCTAGGTATTTAGAGTTTAGGAGTCAAAAAGATAGAGATTCTGGAACCCTAGCCCTCAGTCGAGGATTATAGATTTTGTATCATTCTTATCAAAGAAATAGAGAAGAAGTACATGTTGCTAGTATTATTTTGCAAGCTTATTGTTCAAGATACGATGTATACAACGTTAAGGGTTATACTTAATATAAATCTCAATTCTTTGCCTCTCCTTTGAGTTTATTCTGTAAATCTTTAAGTCTTGCTGAGATTTATATGTATGTGTTTGGCTTTGAGTTCTGATGTAGGATTGGATTAAATATTGCTCAAGGTGGGATACATGTTTACTGAATTTGTTTGAGGATTTTCTATAAGTAGGAAAGAGTTGATGTGTTTGTATTAATGTCTAAAGACCAAATTTTCTTTAAAACATCTTTGTATGCATTCTGTCTTCTAATATTTTGCCCAATGGATAGGGCACTGGCATGTATTTTCCTAGCTTTCCTTTGTGTAGAATGATTGAAATGTTGTAATCCTAAAATATTCAATCAATACTAGTCATTTTACTTTACTTTACTTATAGTTGTTCTACCTAGTGATGGAGAGTGAATGAATAATAGGTTGTTATTTAGTACTTTCTCACTGTTATCAGTTGTAAGATCTAGCATTAAGTAAGGAATAGAGTTGTATCTATTGGATCAGGTGTACCTGCCTTGGTTTTGTAGAGTTAGAAGTGAAGAGGGCAGTCTTGTCCCTATAGTTGGTCCAGTTGCTTATAGATTTCCCATATTTGGAATTAACCTCTCCTTAACATCAGTCATAAGCATACTAGTATCTCATGGAGTGTAAAATCTTTTGAAGAACCAATAGGTCTCAAGTCTTCCATCATAGAAAGAAACTTAAACCACATGTCTTGAGTTAGCCTTAGACAAAAATCTCAAGAGTCTTTCCTCATCCTACTCAACTTCAGGTTCAAGATTAGGTGCTGCTTCTTCTTCATCACTAACATCTTCAAGATGTGTGCCTCTTCTCTGGGCTGTCTCTACAATGTCAAGCCTAGTTGCAATTTGCCTTAACATATCCATGATAGCATTATTATTTCCTCTACCACAAACCATCTTGACAATCAGGTTCTAGCAAGATCATAACCTTCTACAAGTTATAGGTCAGATCTCAGATCTGCCACCCTACAACCAATCCAACAAGGTTCTCCATGATCAAATCTATAAGAAAGAACTCGATATGATACACTTGACACAAGGGCAGGGTAGAGACAAGAAAAATTAGGGTTAATTGAGACTACTTAAAGTAACTAACATGCCTTGTGAAGAGTTACACATGGAAGAAATATGAAAACCACATGAAAGCAGTGAAAATACAATGGATATGAGATGAGTAGCTGGTAACAATGGTGCAATTATATTAAATCTTCAACATGCCCAACTGTGAGGCCTTCCGAGTTTTGGCCTTATACAAGAAGAATTATGAACTCAAAGTGTCAGATCGCATATTATCTTGTCTCTAATGATGTATCTACTCAACTACCTACTTTTCTACTCTCTACATAAATCCAAGCTCCAAATATATAGCCAGTAAAGCCACAAGTCAACCAGTCAAACATTTTATTACATTATAGGTCCACTTAGTAGGAGAAACCAAAACTAAAGAAAGAAATAAAAAAACATGCTATGAAGCCACATTTAGGTCCACACATGATCCAATAACATATCCCAAACTTTGCAAGATCCAATTTCACCACACAGAACCACGCAAGACAAAATACCACACATTTCATGTGAAACTGGTGGAAAATTGACGCCCCAGGAAAATGGTAATAACTTCCAGGTCCAAATGAATTAGGACGTGTACTCTTAGGAGAATTCTCAAGAATAGGTCTTCAGTACTGTATTAACTTCACAAGGAAAGAAACCAACAACAATGGCTACAAAACAAACAACAAACAGGTACAGGAAAGTAGGAAATATTTTTGGTGATGCAAGATTGCTTAAGACCCAAGATGCTCCTACATCATGATGAAATGTATGTAATGTAATTATATCATCTTAAAATTTAAGCACTTCCATCTTGATAGGTTTAGCACCCTCATTTAGTGCATTTTTCATGATATATTTGTATTTAGGATGTATTTGCACTTGGATCTTTGTTTCTAAGTGAAATTAGGGTTAGGATCTTGAGGATTCTCCTTGATTTCCCTTCTCTATGGATCTATTTTCTAGGTAGGATCTAGGTATTGGTCCTCATAGTCCTCATCACATTCATTCTAGGTCTTTGTGCCCTTTTTTGACACTCTACCCCATTTTCTCATCATTCCAAGTCTCTGGCCGACCCCGGGACTTCCCTATTTTAAAAGTTGACTGGGCTTGAACCTTTGGGTCAGGGTTGAGGTCAACCTTGAGCTAGGTCAAGGTTGAGGTTGAACTTGACCCCTATTAGGATTTGGTCCCCCTTTTTAAATTATGGTCACAACGTGCCCCAAAATTAATGTCAGGCCTCTGGATCTGAATACAAAAGGGTTTTAATTTAAAATTAATTTAGTTATTTTCCCTCCTTAGTTGGTTATTGTGATTGGACCATAATTCAAGGTGAAATTTGAATTATGGGCCCTTACATTTCATGAGGAGCCTTGCCTTGAAATCTCTATATAAACGCTCTCTTTTGCCTTCATTTTCACCAAGTATTCATCAAGAAACTTCAAGAAAGCAAGCGATGATGAGGAGATGATGTAAGATTGCAAGAGGGTGATATATAAGATCAAGATATTGTTGATATCAAGAATTTTTGTGGACATTCATTTGGAGCAAGAAAGATTCCTTCTTCCTTGATCCACCATTTTCAACATTCAAGCATTCAAAGATACAATCATGGGGTAGCAATTACGGATTGTGAGTTTGGTAGGAGTAATTTAGCCTTGGGGGCTTGGTATGATTTATTTATCATATTAAAATCTATGCATTTATTTCTCATATCAATTCATGCTAGGTTTTTTAATCTAGAGGATTAGATCTTGGCATTGCACATTGAAAACACACACACATATTCTATTACATTCGGTTATTCATGGAGGTGGAGATCACCAAAATGGGGGTTTTACTAAGGAAAAACCCTATATAGCTACCCCAAAATACCATTTTAAAATATCTATAGTCATTGTTTCAGAAGTTACACAGCAGAGCTGAGTACCCTTTTCGGCAAACTTCTGGGATTTGTGAACAGATTTTCTGTCAGAACAGTGCAGGTCAAGGTTGACATAAAGGGGTAAGATTGTGCCCTAGGGTAAGATCATGCCCTTGTATTTGGGTCAAGGTTGACTTGTCTCAGAAAGGAAAAAGCTTTCTGTGTTTTCTCTATCTTTATTTTCCTATCCCATATTGAGTTGTAGAATTTCCTGAAACCCAGTACAAACACCATAAAATATGTATTTCCAGATCAACTTTATTATGAGGTATGTATTTCATGTTATCTAATTTCAATATTATTTACAAGAATTTATAGATTTACATTAATTATCATTTCAATTTATATGTATTGTGGTGAATGTTGGTTTAGGGCCTCTATCAGGTGCATTGTTAAAAACCCTACCTATCCATCAAACATTTTTCTACTATACATTTTGGTGAACCCGTCTACGACAAGTCTTTCTTTTTGGTGTTAGATTTGAATTTGTGTTAGATCTTATTGTTGGAAAGTTGTTTATACTAAAGTATATGATAAGATATAGTGTTTTCATTATGGCAACAAAGTCATATAGCAGTTTGGAGACATCACACTTAGTGTAAAGATCAAAATTTAGTTAAGTGTTAAAGACTGGACAGTATATAAAGTTCTTGTAGATTAGAGCATCAGCGCATGTGTGTACAGATGAATTATGGTATGCGCCATGAAAGTTAAGCTTGTTAAACTATAATTATTCTTAGTCTATGAGCGCATAAGTAGATATGCAAAGATGTGAAAGTTACAGTCAGTTGAAGTTGCACAGCCAGTGTGTGCTAGCAGAGAACAGAGCTTGGAGCCAACAGTTAGCTTTTTGGTTTGTGATTGTAATGTAATATTGTAAAGGCCATGCACCTATTGTATTTAGGTTGCCAAATTATGTACATGTATAATTGTAAGCATGCTTAAGCCAATTAATTTGGAAGCATTGTTTGCAATCAGTTATAGGGCCAACCTAATTGTATAATTTTTATGAGTGCATAAATATAAGGTGCACCCATTTTATTCTGTATGGAAGTTGGAATAGAGTTGTGATAAGTAGAGCAGAGGTATGCGAAGAAAACATAAGATGTATTAAAGCTTTTCTAGAGGACAAAGCATTAGCGTACCAAAGGAAATGATTTGACAAGCAGTGTCACAATGATAGTTCACCAGTAGATATAGTGTGTATCTAAATTTAGAAGGTTGTAGCCTTCACTATTTGAGCAGTGGGCTCTAGGATAGTGAGTCCACTCCCCTAACAGGGATCATTGTAAAAGACTCCTAATAGGGTCTGACTCTTAAAAAGGTTTACTATACTTAAAGCATTGTAAAGCTACTCCTAACAGGGTAAAAAATCTTCTAACAAGGATCACAAACCACTAGTGCAGAATATTAGTGGGTATCAAGTCCCACCGGGGTTTTTACCTATTTGGGTTTCCCTATGACCACATTGGTGTCATGTGTTCATTTCATGTTTCATGTTTATGTGAATGTTTAATTCAGTTCTTAAGCATTTAGTTTCTACATAAATATTAAAGTAAAAATTTAATTGTAGTGAACACTGATTCACCCCCCCTCTCAGTGTTCCCATTCCTAAAAATTGGTATCAGAGCTCTAGTCCTCACCACAAAAGTTTAACCACTTGAGGAGATCATGGACAAAGTAGAAATGAAACATCTGAAAAGAAATCTTGAAGATGCTCTTGAAGATCTGGACAAATCAAAAAGAGAATATGAAGATCTAAAGGATAAACTCAGTGATGCTCAGTTAGTCATCAAGAAGCTAAGGAAAGATTTGAAAGAATGCTCTACCAGTGATCTAGGGACAATGGTAAAGAAGCTCAATGAAGAAAAAAAATCCTTAAAAGAAAAACTTGAAGAGGTTGATGATAAGCTGACTAATAATCAGACAGTCCTTGCTTAACAAATCAAAGGGAACCTTTAGCTGAATGAAGAAATAAGGAAAGAAAACATGGAAATCTTGGAGCTAAGAAATTGCAAAGAAAGCTTGGAATCTGAATTGAAAGAAGAAAATAATCATATTGACAAATTACACACCAGTGTTGATTTGGTAGAATCTCAATTGTATGCAAGAAGAGCCAAAGGAGACACTAGTTGTATTGGATACAATGAAGCACAAAATTAGATTAACAATATGTGAGCAAGAAAGGATTCAAAAAAGGACTCTACTGATGCTAAAAAGATTGAAGATCAAACCATAGATAATGGTGAACCACCTAAGAATGAGTGCAAGCAAGTAGAATGCACCTATTTTGCTTGTAACAAGCATGGACAAATTGCAAGGAACTATATAGAGGTAAAACCTTTTAATGGTTACTATTATTCATGCAACAAGTTTGGTCATAGAGCTATGAATTGCAAGACTAGTAAGAAGAATAGAATTCAGAAAGATTAGAGAAATCAAAACCAAACAAATGTAAGGAGTGCTTAGAATGTTACATGCTAGATATGTAACTACAATGGTCACACAGTAAAGCAATGTAGAATGGTGACTCATGTCAATGTGCTAAGGAATAATAGACCTCCAGTCATTTTTCACTCTTGTAACAAGGCTAGACATATCTCAAGGTTCTGTAGATCAAAGACGCAAGGTCAGGAAAGCCCTAAAAAGACCGAAGAACCAGTTTTGGATCCTGAAGTAGAAGTCAAGTTTGTGAAAGCCTTAGAGGATGTGAGCTTGATTTGGTTAGAAGGAAAGATGGACAATGCTGATGAAATTGTATTGGATGCCTCCCAAGTGGATGCACCCTCTACATCTGCATAAATGGCCCTTAGGGTCATAGGGGGAGCTAATTTAGCTCTAGACCCCTACGTGGCTGGTATACTCATCCTCAGAGTATGCGCCCTTGGACTTAAGCCTTTGGAGTGTATATGAACCTTTGTGCAAGAGTGCACATGCTGATTGTTTGTAGAGCTCAAGTTTGAAATTTTGAAGTGACAGCTTGGTTTACGCTACGTGCATTAATGGCAGATTTTTCACTTTAAAGTACATAGAAGTCATTTGATTTCTCATTTCATTCAAATTTAGAGTGATAGAGAGTAGAAGGAGCCTTAGAAGTTGTTGTGAAGTCTTGGAGATTGAATCTATCAGAGATTTTTTATAGTTATCATTGCATTTGATCGGTTGCTGTAACCCTGGCTCATTGCACCGATTTGGAAGCTGTCAGATCACCTCTAAGTTTAGTTGGAAAGCAATTAAAAAGTAAGTCATGGCCACTCCCATATTTTTTGATGTTGCTGAAAAAGAAGAGATACATTTTCAAGAGGCACCCATTTAAATCAACCCTAGATGATTTAGAGGGAGCATTCTCCTGCATGTCGATGGGCGTCATGCATGTAGAAGACATAAGGGCTTACATCTATTATAAGAAGGAACCTATTGGACTAGATAGGCTAAGGGTGCACATGGACACAATGTTGAAATCAGACAAAACATTCATGGATGAATACACCAAATGGAATGGTCACCCCATTGTTGAATATGCCATGACATATGAATTCTATGAGACTAAATGGATAAAAATCTTGTTGAGCAGAATCCATGATGGTCTATTTTGGATTGGAGATGTTCCAGTGAGTATCAAAAATGACCTAATTCATGAGATGATAGGTCTTTCTAGAACAGGTGCTGTCCTTCCAGTGGGTAAGGATGTCAGGAAAATAGTGGAGCAAACATGCAAATCTAGAAGTGATAGGCGCAGAATGAATATTGAACCTATAGAGAAAGTAGACATCAAATTGATGTCAATGATACTGGGTTATAGAATTCATCACACTAGCAGGGTGAATAGTGTTTCTACAGGCACTATTCTAGTAGCCATCTGACTTGTGCAAGAAGATAGAGAGTTCAACTTGTGTGAGATCTTGCAGGCACAGTTGATAGACAATAGAAAAGCTATCAAACATGAAAAAACAAAGATATTTAGTTTTGGGTCCCTAATCATCTATATGTACCTTCATATAGTTGGTAAAGTGTCAGACTTGTATCTAGACAAGTCTATTCCAACCATGCCACAGATATCAAACAAGGCATGCACTGAAAGCACCTTAAGAGACTATGTAACCTTGGAATTGAAGACCTTTAGAGTAAGGATGCAGATGAGGTACAATATTCCTGAGAATATTGTGGAGAAGTATAAAGACACAATATGCTTTATGGTGGAGACTGATACTACATGTATGGAAGCTGTTGAGCCTAGAACTAAGTGGATTCATCTACTTGGGTATGAGGTAGAGGAACAAGTTCTTGAAGCTTATGCACAGGTACTTATGACAGACCCTAAAGATCCTAATGACCCTAGGTGGGGAACCTATGAGGAAAAGACTAGAGAAGTTGATGCTAAGCTGAACAGTGCTACAACAAAAAGAAAGGTTGCAAAGGTCACATCTGATATCTTGAGAATACATGGTGTGTCTCAAGCTGACCTTGATAAAGCAAGGAATGAAAAGATTTCCCTGGCATTGAAAGGCACAACAGCAGAGGAAGAACAAGAAGATCCCAAGTTGAAGAAGATGAAAACTAAATCAGATGACAGTCAGAAGGGTAAAGTAGATAATACTCCTTCTGCGCCCATAGACACTATTGATCTTACCACTCCTCCAGTGTATAAGCCTTTATTCAAGAGGAAGAAAGAAGCTAGCACTAGTCATCCATCCTCACAAGCATTAAGGAGCAAGAAAAACAATCAAGCACCTCCTCAAGAAGGATTCAGACCTAGCCTTAAAGTTCTGAATGCAAGAATTGTTGATGAGGGCAGGATTGATCAAGTAGAGAAGTTATATGACACATACAGTGAGATTGACAAATCAAAAATTCATAGTATGATTGTCAAACATATGATCAAGTTCAAAAAGATAGTCCTTGAGTTGAAAAGCTCCATTCTAGATAAAGTATGGGATATTTTGGAAAACCTAAAGAGGCAAGAAAATGAAGAAGATCTAAGGATCAAAGAAAAAGTATTAGAAGACACTCTTCTAGTATGTTCTATTGAAGAAAGGTCATTGTTACTAAATTTTGTGAAGCCACACCTAAGGACAAAAATGAGAACTCTTCATATTATGAACAAAGACTATGAGCTAATAGCGAAGGAAATAGATAAGGCCTTTGAGAAGGTGTTATTGGAACAACAGATAAAACCACCTACTGTGCCCATTACTCATGCACCTAGTAAGCAAGAAAAGGAAGCAGAGACCCTCAATGTACCCATAATAGGTCCTCAGGACTCAGCACCCATAGCAGAAACTCAAATAGAGGTAGAAAAGTCTGGGCCCATCTTAGAATCTCATGAAGACAACACTATTATCATAGACAATGTGGAAATAGCCATCACAACTACTGATAGGGATTTGGACAAGTTTGAGGAAGCATTTGTTAGTATTGAAGAAGCTAAAATCCTATGTAGTAATACACCTCCCACTTAGCAAGAAGAAGTACCTATTGAAGATGTATCTGATAAGAAAGAAGAAGAAGAGGTAGAAAAGAAATATGAAGCTACTTCCACTGGATTGGTCAAGGTAAAATAAGAGGTGATGGACATCACTCCCATCGCTCCCTCCTCAGCATTGTTGTCAAGTTTGACACCTGACACAACTAGTTTGGACTCCTGGAAAGAAGAAGACCTGATTAAGTTCAGTGTCCTGGCTATGGAGAAGGAAAAGGAGAAGTAAGTCATGAGAAATCCTCTCCTTGTGGAATTAGTGAATATTTTGAATAATTTTTTTCCTGAAGATAAGAAAGTAGAAAATGTACATTTGGTTGATGATGTGAGTACAACTCTCTCACAATTCAAAAGCAATTTTTCTAGCCTAGAAGAATCTACGTCCAAAGTGGTAGAAGAGAAGTACTTAAAGAAGAGACTCAATGAACTAATGAGCAACTTTGCACTAGAATTAAATTCTCTTAAGTTTGGTCAGACATCATTGAAAGAATTTGCTGATGAAGGAGAAGGATCATTGCAGCATGCATGGACCAAGACAAGCTCATCGATGCTCACTTCAAGAAAATAAAAGAAGCAAAAGCTTTGATTGAGTAGGTGAAGAATTCAGTGTCAGACACATCCATTGATGTGAACATGTGTAACAATGTCTACCAAGGATAGTTAGACAAGATTGAGAAGGAAGAAAAAGAGATAACAAGGATAAGGTCTAGATAGAATCAGTTGAGGAATGGTCTTGCACCCTCTTTAGACATCCTCAATTAGAATTTAAAGGAGATTGATGCCACCATGGTAACTTATGATCATGGTCCCATCAATGACTTGGAGAAGATGGAGAAGCTTCAATATGCATTATGCGCCCATCTCTAGATAGTTAACTCTTTGATAACCTTTTGGAAGAAGGAGATCCAGAACCTCAAGATTGCATATCCAAATGTTTTCCCTCAGTGAGCAAGTGTACATACCATTTTTTGATGCACCTTTGTCATTAATGTCAAAGGGGGAGTTATGTATAGAATATGGAGTACATATATGTATAGGGAGATATAAGCTTATGTATAAAGATGTATAGAAGTATTTGTGTAAAGATACAGTTAGTAACTTGGCCATATTCCTTTGTTGCCATCAATGAAAAAGGGGGAGATTATTGGAAAGTTGTCTATACTAAAGTATATGACTAGATATAGTGTTGTCATTATGGCAACAAAGTCATATAGCAGTTTGGAGATAGCACACTTAGTGTAAAGATCAAAATTCAGTTAAGTGTTAAAGATTGGACAATATACAGAGTTCCTGTAGCTCAGAGCATCAAAACACATGTGTACGGATGAATTATGGTATGCACCCTAAAAGTTAAGCTTGTTAAAATATACTTATGCTTAGTCTATGAGTGTATAAGTAGATATGAAAAGATGTGAAAGTTACAGTTAGTTGAAGTTGCACAGCCAGTGTGTGCCAACAGAGAATAGAGCTTGGAGCTGACAGTTAGCTTTTTGGTTTGCGATTGTAATGTAATATTGTAAAGGCCATGCACTTATTATATTTGGGTTGCCAACTTATGTACATGTATAATTGTAAGCATGCTTAAGCCAATTCATTTGGAAGCGTTGTTTGTAATCAGTTATAGGGCTGACCTAATTGTATAATTTGTATGAGTGCATAAATATAAGGTGCACCCATTGTATTTAGTATGGAAGTTGGAATAGAGTTATGATAAGCAGAGCAGAGGTATGTGAAGATAGCATAAGATGTATTAAAGCTTTGCTAGAGGACAAAGCATCAGTGCACCAAAGGAACTGATCTGACAAGTAGTGTCATAGTGATAGTTCACCAGTAGATATATTGTGTATCTGAATTCAGAAGTTTGTAGCCTTCACTATTTGAGCAGTGAGCTCTAGAACAGCTCACCACTCCCCTAATAGGGATCATTGTAAAAGACTCCTAATAGGGTCCAACCCTTAACAAGGTCTAATGTACTTAAAGAATTGTAAAGCTACTCCTAACAGGGTAAAGGATCTTCTAACAAGGTGTTAGTACTATTTTAAAATTTTGATCCTCGTTCTTAGATTTTGAGAATTATGGTTCTAAGGGTTTGGCCTCATGCATTTTGCTAAAATCCTAGTCTAGTATTAACATTGTTATGTTTGAGCGTTACCTTTTTTCTCATTAACATTCAAAATAAACATGTGTTCCTTTTTACACCTCATGAAGTAACCACTTTACATGTTATACCACTAGGTTGTCAAACAGGGTCCCCTTTAAATTATTTCCTTTAAAGCCTAAGTTTTCTGTTAATATTTCCAAATGGCTTCCTTTTAAACTTGTGGTTGTCGTTAAATCTCAAGCTTCCCAGTTGTCATAGTTTCTGACATGTGAAGTAGTGATAGGGTGACACCTATTTGGGTGGGCCCGGTCTTCATTCTTAGCTATCAGTTAAGTGTCAAAATCAATCAATGGCTGTCATTATACCATTGAGCCGAGTTGCACACCTTTTAATCTTGTGAAATAGCGACAAGCGTCCAATCAAATTTTTGCTGACAGAGGTAGGTTCTGGCTTGTTAGTCTCCGTGGTGGTTCTCTCATGTTGACAGATGTCCAAAGTGATGTAGTAGCTATGGGGTTGGATTTTTCAAAGGGTAAAGCTCAGATTGACCTCATGATTGTCGTTATACCATTGAAGAAAGATGTGAAGTGTTTAAGCTTGCGGTATAGTGACAACCATCTGATTCTATATGAAGGATGAGATATGCAGTTGGCCCTAAATTGCCATGTCACGATGATATGGTTATTTTCTATTGGTTGAAATGAGTTGTGATGTGGCAGTCATTAGGATGTTTGGTACCAAGAAAGAAAAAGAGAAGGGCCCACCCGCCCATCAATTTTTGTAACGTGGTAGTTTTTGACTTGATGAAGGATTAGTAAGGTATAAAGTGGGGCCGGTTCTCTTAGACAGATAAAGATAGAGTTGATCTTGCGGTTTTTGTTATACCACTAAGGTAAGATGTGTGATGTTTAAAGCTTGTGGCATAGTGATGACCGTTCGATCTTATAATCAGGGTGTGGACTATGCAGTGGGTCCTCCAATGCCATGTCGTGTCGACATGCTAATTTTTGATTGGTTGAAGTAAGGGTGATCTGGCAGCTATCAGTATCTCTAAGTGTAAAGAAAGAAATAGGGCGGGGTCCGCTTGCTGGTCTATCCAACGTGGTAATGTTCTGATTATTAAGAGGTTCAAAAGCTAAGGTGAGATCATTATTTTGAGAAATGGTAAAAGCATGATAAATTGGGAAAAGATCTTTGGTGGTCGTTACATTGATGAGGAAAAGTGTTCAAATCTTATGCTTGCACCTTAGTGACATGATGACACATGTCCCAAGGTGAGATTGCAAGTTGGTGCATGATCAACGAGATGAGCCAATCACAGAGCACCATGTGGCAAAAGGTTGTACACATCCAACATGGAGGTGAGGTGGCTGCTCAGACCATTTAGGTGATGCCAAGTGGCATGTGGGCCCACCTTGAATTTCAAGGTCTGCAGAAAATGAATTAAAATAAATGATATAGTTTCAACTATATAGTAAATTCAAAAATTTTAAATGATAACAGGCTACTCACAGAAATGCTTCCTAGAGGCTTGATTTTTGTTAGAATATACAAGTATTATATGTTTCCAGAAATGCCAGAAGATTAGGATTGCAATGGCAGTGGTTATAATCTGATTTGACCAAGTGGGTGACAACAGTAATGGTTTTTGTAATCCGAGATCAGAATATGGTAAAGATATTTCAATCCAAACTTGATTGATTTGCAGATCTGGGAATGGGGGAAGAATCAAATTTCTTGCAAGTTGATTTCTTTGAAGATATTTTGCTTTGGTTTCATGAATAGATCATATTTGTTGTTTCTTCCAAGGGCTTTATTGCTGATTTGATTTTTTTCAGAGGACGTAGTTGATTATTCCCGAGAATATTTTGCAGAGGTACAAACAGATAAGATTTCATTCTCCTGTAGGCATTGGGATTGATTAGTTTGGTTTAGGGCATTTAACCTAAATGATATTTTTCTTATTGTCTCCTTATCTCTATAAAAGGAATTTTGTGATCATTTAGAAAGAGCTAGCTGGAAATTCTTGACACAGGAAGCTGAAAAGCTAAGTGTGTATCCTCAGTCCATATTGTAATAGGTTTTGCTAGTTGCATTAGTAGAGGGGGAAAACCTTCAAAATCTTTTGCATATTGTCTAAGAGTTGTATTCCGGAATAGTTTGTAATACAAGAAGTTGAATCCTTATACTTAATGTAGTTTTTAGATCTCTCCTTTGGTTGTGCTTCTTGAGTTTTGGGTTTTCTGATTCATTGCTTGGAGTTTATCTATGTATGTGTTTTATTTCTCAGCCTTGATCTAGGATCAAGTTAAAGGTCTCTGAATGAAACATAGATTCATTTGGTTCAACTAAAAGGATGTTAGTAAGCAGTGTATGAATCTGGTTTATTGTGTTTATGGCTTGGAATCTATGTTCTTGTATTCTGTATCTATCTTAGATATATTGCCCAATGGACAAGGCACTGATTAGAAATTAGTATCTCCTATAGTGATGCTAGTTTGGCATGGTTGTTTACATTCCGCAAGAAATCAAGTTAAAATCCTTTCAATCCTTTCAGTTTTATGTATTTAGGCCTCAATTATTTCATAGTAATGGAGAGTCAATGAATGAATGGTTATCATTTAGTACTTTCTTGCTATTATCTACTTTGTTCAATCTAGTCTTGGTGTTGTAAAGAAGTGTTCTATTATACTGGATTAGGTGCACCCACCTTGGTTCCGTAGAGCCATAAGTGAAGAGGGCAGTCTTGTCCCTATAGTTGGTCTAGTTGCCTATAGATTTCTCACATTTGGAACTAAACCATCCTTACTATCAGTCATAGGTATATTGGTATCTCATGGAGTGTAAAATCCTATCTAGGAACCAACACAAGGATCACAAAACACTAGTGTAGAATATTAGTGGGTATCAAGTCCCACCGGGGTTTTTACCTATTTGGGTTTCCTCATAACCATATTAGTGTCATGTGTTGATTTCATGTTTCATGTTTATGTGAATGTTTAATTCAGTTCTTAAGCATTTAGTTTCTGCATAAAGATTAAAGTAAAAAGTTAATTGTAGTGAACATTGATTCACCCCCCCTCTCAGTGTTCCCATTCCTAACACTTACATGCTTATACAAGTAGATTTATTTTATGCTCTTGCATTTATATTTCAAAAATTCAAAAAAATTGCAAAAATTCTTTAAAATACAAAAATATTTACATTTTTCATGCTTGTAGTATTACCTTGTGTTCAACATGTATGATTTTTGTTTTGAATACTTTGATGAGGCTTTTATTATGAAAGAGGATAGATCCCTTAATGAGGTACATGGAAGTCAGGATGAAAATTGTTTGAATGAGATCTCCATTGATCCTATTCCTATTTCACTCTCCTCCACAACCTCTTCAATTGACCTTTACCATAGGGTGTGTGCATGGTTACCTTCATGTTACACTATTTGCAACATTGATACACCTAAAATAATATATCCTAAAACTTTTTTGATGGTGAAAGGATGTCCTTGAATAAAAATTAAGGGTAAACCTAGAGATCCTTTGGATTTCTTGGATAACACAGATTCTATCTCACATGCTTATCGCACACAGAATAACCCTCAGCCTACTGTGCCAATTTCTTTACTGCCTTCTCAACCTGTGCTTCCTCAAGCTCCTAGGTATCCATCTAACTTTAAGGAGTATGACTTAGTAGAAAAATTACAAGCTACTCCTGCTAAGATATCTTTATGGGAATTACTTCAAACTTCCCTGACATATCATGAGGCATTGCAAAAGGCTTTATCTACTCTTCCTGCTTTACCTTCTAATCAAGAGAACATTAATTCCTTTTTGGAGTGCATGCATACTATGCCTTCTGTACCTCCTATTGTGTTTACCGATGATGATTTACCTGCCTTTGAGGTGCAGAATCAATATGATGCTCTTATGATTGCTATTTCTATTAATCAAAGTATCATTTGTAGAATGTTAACTGACAATGGATCTGGGCTTAATGTTTGTAGCATGGATATGCTTCAGGCAATTAAGACTGATCTTACAACTATTAAACCTGATAATGTCCCTATTTGTAGATTTGACAATATTGCAAAGAGAACTTTGGGCATTATTACCTTACCTGTTAAAGTTGGTTCGATTATTCTTAATACACCTATTCATGTTATGCTTGGACCTCTCAATTATAACCATCTTTTAGGTAGACCTTGGTTACATAATATGCATTCAGTTCCTTCTACTCTTCATCGCAAGGTTAGGTTCATTTATAACAACTTAATGTATATGTTACATGCGGATGATGCACCGAATCCTTGCTTAAATGTGGAATATGTTAAAGTTTTTGAGCCTCTCCAACCAAGAAAAGAGACTGAAAAGAAACTTGAGATTAAATAAACTGAAGCTCCATCTTCTTCTTTGACTGACAATGATTGGGGAACATTGGACTTTAATCCTTCTTTCATTGGAGAATATAAAGTCTCTGATTTGGAATTCATGAAACAATAAAGTGAATGTTAAAAACAAGTTTTTACTCCTACCTTGATTTTTGAGGAATTAAAAATTAACTTTGTTGCCGCCTCGATTGAAGAAAAAATTGAAATAATAAAACCTAATTGCTATGATATCATGACATATGCCGCTCCTTGGACTCCATCTGATATGGCCGATAGATATGGTTCTGGTTATCATCTGCTCAAGAAATAAGGATTTAATGGGAAGGGATGTAGTAAATATGAGCAAAGTATAAAATTACCTTTGGATAATAAAATTTATGATTTCACATATGGATTGGGATTCGATCCTTACAAACAACCATAAGTTTTCCTCTCAATGTTAATCATATCTGTGGTGGACATTTGAAGTTGGTTAACCCGCTCCTC
The DNA here is from genome assembly GCA_027943335.1 of Chamaecyparis obtusa. Lineage (NCBI taxonomy): Eukaryota > Viridiplantae > Streptophyta > Pinopsida > Cupressales > Cupressaceae > Chamaecyparis > Chamaecyparis obtusa. Next base: position 546,653 of record BSBK01000918.1, read on the forward strand.
CTTGACTTTAATCAAAGACCTACCTTGGATGTTTTTCCTGAAGATGAAGGCTTAGTGGATGTTTTAGCAGTTTATGAGGATTTACCTATGTTGCATCACAAATGACATAAGCCTTATTGTTTAAGTACATAAGCTTATTTTGGAGAACATGATGAACAAAATATTTCTTCTTTATCGATGGAATCTTGGATACAAAGTGATTTTCTAATAACTAAGAGTGTTGAGATTCAAATGGATGGAAATGAATTTGAAAAGATGATAAAAATTGGGAAATGTTTGAACCAAGATGAACGTGATCAGTTGGTTTCCCTTTTACTTGAATTTAAGGACTTTTTTGGTTGGACATATTCAAATATGCCAGATATAGATTCTAAGATTGTTACTCACAATATTGTTTGCAAAATAGATATTAAACCTATGAAATAGAAAATTTGAAAGATGACTCCATGAATTTCTTTATTAGTTAAGGTTGAAATTGAAAGGTTATTGGATGCTGGATTCATCCACTCTATTGATTACTTAGACTAGATTTCAAATATTGTACCCATTTCAAAAGGAGAAAATAAGATAAGAATGTGTATTGACTTTAGAGATTTAAATAAAGAACCCTTAAAAGATGATTTCTCATTACCTAATATTGATATGATTATGGATTCGATAGCGGGTCATGCTTTATTATCTTTTATGGATGTCTTTTCTGGCTATAATCAAATTTTTATCCCTCCTGAAGATCGATTTAAGACCGCATTTATAACACCTTGGGGAACATTTTGTTGGGTCATGATGCCTTTTGGATTAAAAAATGTGGGAGTAACTTATCAACAGGCTATGACCTTGATTTTTCATGATTACATTCATAAGATTCTTGAGGATTATTTGGATGATATCTTGGAAAAATCTATACAAAGAGAAGATCATGTTAGTATTTTATGACATATATTTGAAAGGATTAGAAGTTACAATATGAGGTTGAATCCTAAGAAGTGTGTCTTTGGAGTTGATTCTGGTAAATTATTAGAATTTATAATCTCTAAGCGAGGCATAGAGGTAGATACTAAAAATATTGAAGCTATTGTTAATATGCCTCCTCCTAAGAATATTTCTTATTTATGAAGTTACATGGAAAAAAATAAGCTATTCGTCGCTTTGTTTCCAACTTAGCTAATAAAACTGTTCCTTTTACTTCCTTGCTTAGAAAGGATACCACTATATCTTGGAATGATAAATGTAAACAATCATTTGAGGAATTTAAGGAGTATCTCGCCAATCCTCCTATTTTGCAACCTGCGCAATTTGATAAACCCTTTTATTTGTATACTTTAGCCACTCTGAAAGTAGTGAGTGCATTGTTAGCTTAGTATGATAGTGAAGGTAAGGAAAGACCTGTGTACTACATTAGTCAGACTTTACTTGATTATGAAACAAGATACATAGATTTGAAAAGACAATGCTTAGCTGTAGTTTATGCTTACCAGAAACTCAGGCATTATCTCTTAAATGTTGAAGTCATTGTGATTGTTAAATTTGATCCTTTGAAACATCTTTTCTCAAAAACTAATCTCTCTGGCTGTTTGGCAAAGTGGGTGATGTTACTTATGGAATTTAATCTTAATTTCATTTTTCAAAAGTCAATTAAAGGACAAGCTTTAATAGATTATTTGGCTGAAGCTCCTTGTCCTCATTCCAATGCATGTTTTACTTCAATAGAATTCCCTGATGAAAGCATTCTAGCTATTAAACATGATGATGTTTGGGAGTTATATTTTGATGGATCTAGATGTAAGACAAGTTCTGGTGTTGGTATTATCTTGATCCCTCCTATGAAAAAAATGATCCCTCTATCATATAAGTTGACCTTTCCTTGTACTAACAATTTTGCAGAGTATAAAGCTCTTATAGTTGGCCTACGAGCAGCTTCATCCCTTAACATTAAAAACTTGGAAATTTATGGAGATTCACAATTGATTGTAGAATAGATTAAAGGAGGTTATCAGACTAAGAATGATAAAATGACATAATATAAAGATTTGGCTCTTGATGTGCTTTCACAATTCTCTTCTTATACAATTCAAACTTTACCTAGGAAAGATAATTGACATGAAGACACCATGGCAAGCATAACTTATTTGGTTTATCTTGAGAATAATGCTGAAAATTTTCAATTTACTATAAAAACTCTTAAAAACCCTACAATTTCTAATAAAGTTACCTCTGATTGTTTCAATTTTCATTTGGATGAATGGTATTCTTATATCTTTCATTTCTTGAAAGATGGTACTTTTCCTGAATCAACAACAAGGAACATGCATAATCATGTTAGGAAGATTGCATCACATTATATCATTTTAGGAGCTACACTCTAAAAACACTCTTATGAGGGTTTACTATTAAAATGTCTTGGTAGAACTAAAATTCCAGTAGCTTTGGCATAAGCTCATTCTGGTTCTTGTAGGGGACATTTTGGTAGAAAATCTTTAGTCAATAAACTTCTTAGAATGGGATATTATTGGCAAACAATGGAACATGATTATTTTATATTTGTTAAGAAATATCCTCAATGTTAGCAACATAGTAATTTAATTCATGCTCCTGCTCATGAGCTTCATAATCAAGTTTCTCCATGGCCTTTTAGTATTTGGGGTTTTTAACTTATTAGAAAAATTGCACCAACTTCTTCTCAAGGACATACATATATCCTAATTGCTATAGATTACTTTACGAAGTGGGTGGAAGCTATCCCTCTTTGTTCAACAACTATGGATGTTATTTATGATTTCATCCTTAACAATATTATAACATGATTTGGTATTCCTTCAACGATAGTTGTGGATAATGGTACCTCTTTTAAAAACAAAGAAGTCACAAAATTATTGGATAAATACCAAATTCAACATATATTTTTGACTCCTTACTATCCTCAATCTAATGGTCAAGCTGAAGCATCGAATAAAATCATTGAACAAATTTTGAGAAAAATAGTTTATAAGCATGCGAAAGATTGGCATACCCAACTTACCTATGCTTTATGGGCTTATAGGACTAGTGTTGGTACTACCACATGTACTTCTCATTACAATCTTGTCTATGGTACTGATGCTATTATGCCTTTGGAATTAGAGATACCTTCTTTACATGTTTCATTTCATGGGATAATCGACAAGGATACATTTCAAGAATAACAATTACAAGAATTGGAAATGTTGGATGAACAATGAATACATGCTTTGGAACATATAAAAGCTTATCATAAATCTCTTTAGAAGCATTATAATCATAAAGTAATTTAACAATCATTTTCAATAGGTGATCTAGTATTATATGAGAATCAAAGAAATGTGAATTCTTTACCTGGTGAAAAAGGAAAGTTTAGCCCTAATTGGCTTGGACCTTTTGTTGTAATTGAGGACTTTGGTTCAGGTGCTTATAAAATTTCTGATATGGATGGTGTTTCTTTTAAGGAACCTATTAATATTATGCATCTCAAATGTTATTATCCCTAATTTATCTTTCTTTCCTTGTGTATTTATGTATTCCTTATAAAATAAATATGTTTGTTTTATAGGTTATGTGGTTATAGAAAATTATGTTTGAATAAATTTATACACATTCTTTCTTTCTGTTAAGTTTTATGTTTTTGATGAAAATATAAGTAATCAAACACATAACTAACTAGTAGATAATTTTTTTCATTTATAAAATCTTTTGATTTTTGATACATATGTGCCACAAGGCTCTATCTATCACTTTGTCTATCTCTATGATATGATGATCAATGAATCCCAAATCTCTCTGATCTATGATGAGAGGATGTAGATCTATGTCTAGTAGTCCATGAGTGGATCCTTGATATGCTCATATCACACATATGCTCCTGGGCTCTCTGTAAGTCAGCCATCAATCTCTCTTCCCTCTCTCTACACAACCTTAGCTCTTGTTGGACACATGCAAAGATATCGGCATGCCTTCCAAGATCTCTATGATCATTGGAAGACTCTCGCTTGTTGGCTGGTAGTCAATATGATATACATGTATCCTTTAGAACCTCAGATACAAAAATCCTCCACTATACCACACTAGCTGCATAATGAAAACATATTTATCTTTTAGTACCTTTTTCTTTACAAATTAAGTTGAATTTTCAAATCAAATGCATGTGTTGTACCTAGATCTCCCTCTTGGGTGTCACTAAAGGATCTGGATGGTGGGGGCATGGAGTGAATTCTCTCTCCATGCTTTCTATGTCTAGGTCTCAGAGGTGGTGTCTCTATATGGGTGCGTGGAGGTCATTTTGATCTCAATGGTGATGCATGAAAAACATGCACATCTACACCTATACTACCAGCTGGGGGCATCTCCTTTACTCTCTCATCTTCTCTATCCTTTTCTCTCTCCTCTTGCATGGGATCTCCCTCAGAGATGGGATACTCCTCATCTCTATGATCCTCATCCTTCTCTTCCATGCCACCATCCTGATGTGTCCTCTCTAAAAAGCTTGGATCACCTGTGGGATAGTCATGAGGGAAGATGGGGTGGGTTCCCTTTAGACTCTAGTATCTGATGTAGTCTCAGTTGATGCATGAATAGACCACATCTAGTGATACCTCTATATCCTCTGTCTCATCTGCATCACTATCTGATATGTTTTCTACTGATGGTTGGTGTATGGTGTTGGGTCTCTGATAATACCTTGTCAAATGTGCATACCAAGGTACTACTTCAAGGACTTCATATAAAAGACCGAATTGTCTCATCACTCAATCATAGTAATATGGCATTATTATGTGACTCTGATGACCATCTAGTAGCTTGCACTTCTGTGAGTGCCTCATTTGGTGTCATGTATTTGGCCACTCTATTATGTGGTAGTAGGGTCTCCATATCACATATGTGCTTGGAATATGGTCTAGACATACCCTCTAGTAGAGGATATCTCTGTACTACTAGATATCTCTCAGTGGATAAGAAAAGCCTCTTAGTGTGCTAGCATCTACCATCACAAGAACACCCTATGGTCATGTACATGTGAAGTGCTTAAACAACTAGATCTACAATAGTGTACATACCGTGAGACTCTCTAGCTAATATCTCACCAACTGACATAGCTCATGGTATAAGTGGGATAGCATGTTGTGGCCCCATGTGAAGATAGTCCTATCACTCTCCATCCTGCGTACAAGATGGGTGAAAGGTGCTGAGAAGACTATACCCATTGTGTTGGGTACTACAACCAAGGACACTATACATAGCATCACTCTTTGTACCAAGGGTGTAGGGCCTTCTAGTATGGCTGATAGAGTTATCTGACCTGCTTGGGTTCACATCTGTGGAACCCATCCCAAGCAATACTCTACATTTACATGGATCTCCTCAGGACCATGCTGTACTCTTAGTCTAATAGGCTCACCTTAGACTGGAAGTTGTAGGATCCTGTATACATCTTCCAGTGTCACAATGATCTCACTTGAGGGAAGATGAAAGGAGAAATTATCCTCATCCCACCTCTCTATGAGAGTTGATAACATGGCTCAGTGAAGTCTGATTTATGGTAGGACTATTACCTAGTACAGTCCTACATCTCTCAATAATTGTATCTCATCCTCACTCAGCTAAGATAGTATCTCTTTGATAACCACTAGTAACCCTCCAAAGGGATTCTCTCAGAGACAAACCAAGTCCTGTAAGTGCAAACAAATATCATATCAACATTCTAGAAAAGGTGAAGACCTTCCAGTTGATGTCGACCTTTTTGGGTCAAGGTTGACATAACTAGGTGAGGGTTAACCTTTAAGGGTAAGTGTTGACCTTTCCTACAAAAACAAGAATTTGAGAAGTACATAAATCAATAACAAACTCTCCTCAGGAAGTAGTCATTCGGTAGCCAGGCACTATCTCAGGAGCTCCATGCGTGTCGCTCGAAGTTCTTCTCTGCTTGACATTCTACTTTCTCTCTTCAAATATGAAAATGGTAAGAATGAGTAAGTATGACTTCTCTTTCCTTATTTATAATCAAAATTTAGGTTTTTCTTAGGGTTTACTTGTTTTAAATTTGAATTTCCCTTTATATGCATTTAGATAGACATTCACTCATTTCAACATAACTTGAGTTTGGTAACTCTATTTTCAGTGTCATCAGTGGTGTTGGAATCATGATTTAGATACCTCACCCCTTAAATTAGTTTAGGAAGGATGGAAATTCTTCTAATTGGTTTAGGAAAATATTTTATCAACAAATTACATATCTAGTGTATAAGGTTATCCTCATCACCCTTTTTCACCCTTCAGAAGTAGAAAGCTAAAACAAGGGGGCATAAGGGGCTCTATGAACTTATCAACTTCATTCTAGTAGGTCTTAGGTGATTTATGGATTTTCATTAACCTTGTGTGCTACAGGTACTAACGGTTTTCTACAAGATCTCTACATTGAGGACTTGGCTATATCCTTTTTATTTACTATGATGTTTTCTTACTTTAGCTTGTTTATTCACGTAGTGTCATATCTAAGATAAAGTGGGGGATAATTGTATCATCTTAAAATGGAAGAACTTCCATCTTGATAGGTTTAGCACCCTCATTTAGTGCATTTTTCATGATAGATTTACATTTAGGATGTATTTTCACTTGGTTCTTTGTTTCTAGGTGAAATTAGGGTTAGGATCCCAAGGATTTTCCTTGATTTCCCTTCTCTATGGCTCTATTCTCTAGGTAGGATCTAGGTATTGGTCCTCATAGTCCTCATCATATTCATTCTAGGTCTTTGTGCCCTTTTATGGTAGTCTGCCCTATTTTCTCATCATTCCAAGTCTTTGGCTGACCTCGAGACTTCCCTATTTTCAAAGTTGACTGGGCTTGAACCTTTGGGTTAGGGTCGAGGTTGACCCTAACCTATGTCAAGGTCAAGGTAGACCTTGACCCCTGTTAGGTTTTGGTCCCCCTTTTTAAATTGTGGTCACAACGGGCCCTGAAATTAATGTCGAGCCTCTAGATCTGAATGCGGAAGGGTTTTAATTTAAAATTCATTTAATTATTTTCCCTCCTTAGTTGGTTATTGTGATTGGACCATAATTTGAGGTGAAATTTGAATTATGGGCCCTTACATTTCCCAAGGAGTGTTGCCTTGAAATATCTATATAAATGCTCTCTTTTGCCTTTATTTTCACCAAGTATTCATCAAGCAACTTCAAGAAATGAAGTGATGATGAGGAGATGATGCAAGATTGCAAGATGATGATATAAAAGATCAAGATATTGTTGATATCAAGCATTTTTGTGGACATTCATTTGGATCAAGAAAGATTCCTTCTTCCTTGATCCACCATTTTCAACATTCAAGCATTGAAAGATACAATCATGGGGTAGCAATTATAGATTGTGAGTTTGGTAGGAGTACTTTAGCCTTGGAGGCTTGGTATGTTTTCTTTATCATATTCAAATCTATGCATTTCTTTCTCATATCAATTCATGCTAGGTTTTTTAATCTAGAGGATTAGATCTTGGCATTGCACATTCAAAACACACACACACATTCTATTACATTTGGCTATTCATGGAGGTGGAGATCACCAAAATGGGGGTTTGACTAAGGCAAAACCCTATATAGCCACCCTAAAACACCATTTTTAGATATATACAGTCACTATTTTAGAAGTTACATAGTAGATCTAAGTACCCTTTTCGGTAAACTTCTAGGATCCATGAACATATTTTCCGGCGGAACAGTGCAGGTCAAGGTTGACATAAAGGGGTAAGATCGTGCCCCTATATTTGGGTCAAGGTTGACTTGTCTTAGAAAGGAAATTTTTTTTTGGGTTTTCTCTATCTCTATTTTCCTGTCTCAGATCTATTTGCAGAATTTCTCGAAACCCAGTACATACACCTGAAAATAGGTATTTCCAAATCATCTTTATTATGAGGTATGTATTTCATCTTATCTAAGTTCAATATTCTTTACAAGAACTTCTAGATTTACATTACTTATCATTTTAATTTATATGTATTATGGTGAATGTTGGTTTAGGGCCTCTATTAGGTGCATTATTAAAAACCCTACCTATACATCACACATTTTCTACTATACAGTAATTATATGATCTCTATGGTTTTAATGGTAATGAATAATGTTTAATGATGGATTTAATGCAATTATATGATGATTGTAGACACCTAAAAATCCAACTTATTAATTAAATTTATTTTAATTAATAAAAGTCCACATGACATCATAATTAATTAATTAATTAATTATTATTGTCATTATCCCCTCCCTTTTTAATTAAATTTACTTCTTAAAGAATCTTGACTAAAAATATTTAAATCCAATTCAAATATTTATCCCTCCTAATTTATTAAATTATTTTAATAAATTTGCTCCACCAAACCCTCTTTAAATAAATTAAATATTTATTTAATTCCCCTAATCCTAGTATCCTTCTATAATGTTCCAAATCCTATCCCTTTACCCTAATCACTCCCTAACCACCCTTAAGGGGTGATTCCTAACCCTCTTAGCCTTAATGGCTTCCTATCTTCCCAAAGTCAAAATGAGTCAACATCCTCATTAATGACCCCTTACACCCTCATTAATGGCTCTTACAACCCGCTTAATGGAAACCCATTCCCTTTCTTCCACTCTTGTTCCCTTCACTCTTCCCAAGTGTTTCTCACACATGTGTGAGAAACCTTGGTCCATTCAACCATTAATGCCCATCCTTATCTCTTTGACCCTAAACCCTAACCCTTCTTCCTAAACCCTAAGCATCCCTCCTAACCCAATCCCTTAAAATCTATAAATAGAGGTATCCTCTATGAGAAAATTCTCATCAACCCTTCATTTTATTACATTGTTATTATGTTCAATTATCTCTAGGATCTCATAGCATATTAGCATTGTTAGCTTTCTTTCATGTTTTAAGCTTCTTAACTCATATAGCCTAGATAAATGGGTAATAAAACTTAGTTTTCCTTTGGTTTTTTATTTAATTTCAATTCTGATTATATCCATGTTAATATTAATTAACTTTCATTACTATTATGCATATCATTCATAGCATAATCTACATTTTCATGATTTCCATCCGTTGGGATCCTAGGGGAAAAACTAGTTCCCTATACTAGGTTTTTGTCCCATTCTTGGATTTCCATGGCTTCCATTTGACCCTAATCATCTCATAACTACATTGGAGGTACCCTCATTGTGCTTGGAGAGCACACCCACATCCCCCTTGAATGAGCAAATCAAATGGGGCTCAGGTGCTCTTATTTTGGCTCAATCAGAGGTGGTGTTGTGAATTTTTTTTTGATATCTGATTTGTATGCTAGATTAGACTAATGTTTGACTATCTATGCATGTTCCTAATAGGTTAGGTTTACAACACTCACATTTTGGCATGCCAAGTGGGACCCCACATCCTAATCTTTCACCAAGAGTCTAAAAGTTTGGTCATCCTAGGGATTTTATGTCGTTTCTGCACATTTGATTCCCAAAATGATACATTTGATTATGATTGGCCAAAACTGTGCATTTGTTCACCAAATTTGTGTATTCATTCACCCAAGATGTGCATTTATTCTCCAAAGCTGCACATTTGTTCACTAGAGTTACACTTTTATTTGTTGTAATCGCGTAGTCATTTTCGTGAGAGTTCTTTACTTTCACTAGAAAGTCACTAGCTATGCATTTATCCTTTGTTTCTACACAAATATTCTATGTTTTGGCACATTTGTACTTAAAATATGTGCATTTGTTACTTGAAACCACACTTTAGTTCACTAGGGCTACACATTTGTACTTTCAAGCTTAAAATGAACTACACCCAATCTTGAATGCCTAAAGTTAAAAAAATCTTCACATATTCATTTGGACTTAAAAATCAAGCCAATCAAATCCTAAATACATAGCTCAATCACACACTTTCTTTAGGGTTTAAAACAAAACACATCTAATCTTAAATGCTTAAAAGTAAAAGAATCTCAGAATGCAAACCTTCACATTTACTTTTGGTTCAAAAAAGAACCCTAAACCAATCTTGAGTGCCTAAAAGGAAAGAACAAAGCAATAAAAAACACTTCATTTTGGCTTTTAAAGAAAGAATCAAATCCAATATTGAATGCATAAATTCAAATTGAGTAACTCAAAAAATTTTTCCTTTTTGGCTTTTAAAGAAAGAATCAAATCCAATCTTGAATGCATAAAGTCAATTTAACAAGCTCAAAAGAAACACTTCATTTTGGGTTGAAAATGAATAACATTCAATTTTGAGTGATTAAGGGATAATAACACTTGCAAAGTTTCTAAGTTCCAAACAATCTACAAAGATATTATTTCAGAGAAAATTGAACCTTTCATCCTAATCATGAAGTGTTTGAAGTTGTAAAATAGAGAACACTTAGTCTAAAAATAGGTTTCAATTTGGAATGAACTTTCTATGGTGTGTATGGAGTGTTTCTCAAACACTACCTTAAGAGTTTTTTTTGATTTCTTGCAAATCCCATTATTCTAAGTGATTCAAGTAAAATCTATATCCTTTCCCCGTTCCTTCGCAAAACTTGGGTGAAGATAAGGGTTGGATTGGTCACTTGACTCTAGCGAGGCTTGTCTAGAGAGAAAAGTGCTTCATCTTTGGAGAACAACCTCAAACTAGTAATTCCCTAATCAGTATATAAACAAAGTGCTGAGAAAAATATTGCTTCATCCCCTGAAGCTTGAGTGATGTGTGTTGATGGTATCCCAAGTTAGGTGAATATCCCTATGATTTTAGCATGGTCAACTAGGCTCTTAAGTGAGTAACACATACAAATCTATTGGCAGGATGTCATAGACCATACTAGACACCTTTAAATAAGAGGCCACCAGATCTACCTCTGAAGGCTTTCTAATTTTGTGCAAGGAGAAAAGTAATCTCCCCAAGAAAATCATGTTAGGAATGGGACCACTGAGAGGGGTGGGGTGAATCAGTGTTCACTATATCTTAATCTTTTTACTTTACTCTTGAAACTTAATTTGATTACTTAAGTACTGAAATAAACATCAATATAAACAAGATAAAAAATCACAACACAACACCAATATGGTTACGGGGAAACAAAAATAGGTAAAAACCCCGCTGGGAATTGACACCCACTAAGAACTGCACTAGTGTCTTGTGATCCTTGTTAGAAGATCAACAACCCTGTTAGGAGTTGTTCTTTACAATGATTTTAGTACAGTGACCCAGTCAAGGGTTGGACCCTATTAGGAGTCTTTTACAATAACCATGTTAGGGGTGGGGACACACTATCCTAGAGCTCACTGCTCAAATTGTGAAGGCTACAACCTTCTGATCTCAGATACACACTATATTTGCTGGATGAACTGGTGCTGTGACACTTCTTGTCTAATCAGTTCCTTTGATGTGCTGATGCTTCACCTCTTGTGAAGTACTACACCATATTGAATGCTCTTCAAATCCTTCTTCTTTGCTCTACTTTCTCTATATTCTTGTCACTCATCAATTATCAAGGCGCATGCCATATTTATATGCGCTTACAAAACAATTAACTAGGTCGGCCCTTCAACCGATTACATATAACACTTCCAAGTGAATTGGCTCAAGCGTGTTTACAAAAAAAGATGTTTACATTTCTACAACCTAATTACAATAGGTGCATAGCCTTTAAAAAACATTATTATAACCGCTAATCAAAATAGAAACAGTTGGCTCCATACTCTGTTCTGTTCTGTCGTTCACTAGCTATAACTCTTCAATTGTCTATATCTTCATCATAATATCTCATCTAATCATGCACTCTTAGACTTAGCATGAATACACATTGACCATCTTAAATTCAAGGGCGCATACCATAACTTGGTCATACACATGTGCACTGATGCTCTAATCTTCTGGTGCTCTTCTAACTATCCAATCTTCTATACTTAGCCATATTCTGACCTTGTGATAAAGCGCGTTGACTCCAAAACTCTATATGAGTTTTTTTCCATAATGAAAACACTAAATACATTCATATAATTTAGTATAGTCAACTTGCCAACAATCTTTCCTTTGTCATTAATGGTAACAAAGGAATATGGTGAAGTTACTAACTGTTTCCTTATACAAAATTTCTAATATATATTCTAACTTATATCTCCCCTTCTATATTTTTTTCTTTACATTATTTACAAAGCTCCATATTATTCTTTCTACATATTCTACTCCCCCTTTGACATTAATGACAAAGGTGCTCAAAAATGTATTCACAAGTACTTACAAAGTGAAGACATCCGGATATGCTAACTTTAGCTTAGCAATCTCATTCTGCCAAAATTTCTTCAATGTGTCTACTATCTGGAGATGTGCACATAAAGAATATGTTATATTTTCCATCTTCTCTAGTTCTATACATGGACCTTGATCATATGTCCCCATAGTGGCATCGATCTCCTTGATGTTCTGATTCAAGACATTTAGTGAAGGTGCAAGAGCATTTCTTAGCTGTGTTTGCCTTGCCCTTATTTTGGACATTTCTTTTTCTATCTTGTCCACTTGTCCCTAGTATACATTGTTGTACATGTTGATATTTGTATTGGGATCTTCTAATGATTTCCTAACTTGATCTATCATAGCCTTTTCCTCCTGAATTTTCTTATAAATATCTGTTGTCGACTTATCTTGGTTCATGCAGTCTGCCATGAGTTTTCTTCCTTTGGCTACAAATTATTTTAGTGAAGCTTGACCAAATTTTAAGGAGTTTAGGTCAAGTGCAAAGTTTTCAGATATCTCATCCAATATTTTCTTAAGATAATTCTTTTCTGCTATCTTAGCCGCTGATTCTTCTAGGCTGAAGAAGTTTTCCTTGAAGCTTGTTAGGATGTTGTTGACATCCTCCACTGAGTGTACCTTTTGTACCTTGATCTATGCTGGTAGTAGGTTATTCAAGATGTCCATTGACTCAAAAAATAGGGGATTTATCATTACTTGTTTTTCCTTGGCCTTCTCCATAGCAAGGACACTGATCTTGATCAGGTCTTCTTCTCCCCAAGAGTCCAAGCTTGTAGTATCAGGAGTCAAACTTGACAATAATGATGCTGATGGCATGGGAGTGATAGGTTTGCTATCCATCACTTCTATCTTAACCTTCATAAGTGTTCCAACTGAGGGTTCATCTGATGTTTCCTTTTCTACCTCCTTTTCTCTTGCTTTCTCTTTTTCATTTTCTTTCTCCTCCTCTTCTTCATGACCTGTTATGTCTTCTATCAATACTTCCTCTTGGTGCTTAGGTGAAATATCACCACATAGAATTTATACTTATTGTGTACTAACAAAAGCTTCTTCAAATTTGTCCAAGTCTTTGTCAGTGGCTGCCATTGATATCTCCACATTGTCAATCATAATTGTGTCATCCTTTTGAGTTGTGGTCATGGTCACAAAATTTATTTCAACTATGGGTATTGTTACTAAGGGTGCTAAGTCCTAGGGACCTATCATAGGTACAGTTGTAACCTCAGTTGCATTCTCTTTCTCAATATGTGCTTGGCTTATGGGCACAAATGGTGGTTGCATGTGTTGTTCTAAAAAAACCTTCTCAAAGGCTTGTTCTATCTCCTTTGTTATCTACTCATAATCTTTGTTCATTATGTGTAATGTCCTCATCTTAGTTATGAGGAATGGTTTCACCAATCTTAGCAGTAGTGTTTTCTCATCAATTGAACATACTGGTAGATCATCATCTAGTATTTTCTCCCTGATTCTGAAGTCTTCCTCTGCTGCTTGTCTTTTCAAGGAATCTAAAATTTCCCATACTTTATCTGGAATCTCTGACTTCAATTCTAGAACTATCTTCTTGAACTTGATCATATGTTTGATTATCATCTCATGGATCTTAGACTTGTCAATTTCATGATATTTGTCATAGAACTTGGCTATCTGATCTAGCCTTCCTTCCTCTACCACTCTAGTCCTTAACACTTGAAGACTTGGTAGGAATCCTACCTTAGGAGGTGGTTGTGAGTTTCTACCTTTGCTTCTTGTGGCTCTAGTTCAAGGGTGACTTGTAATAGTTTTCTTCTTCCTCTTAGGCACCTTAGGAGATGCTTTAGTGGACTCCACATCAACTATATCTATGGGTGCAGGACTGATATCATCCATTTTCTCAACTTTTATCTTCTTTGTCTTAGGGTCATCTATTTTCTCTGTGTTGGCTTCTACAAAGGATTCAATCTCAATCTGCATAGCTATCTTAGCTTTTCTAGCCTTGTCTAGGTCTTCTTGGGTCACACCAGGGATCTTTAAAATCTCAGAGGTGATTTTAGTGACTTTTCTCTTGGTTGCTGCATTGTTTAGGACTAAATCCACTTCCCTAGTATTTTCCTCATAAGTTTCCCATCTAGGTTCATTAGGGTCCTTGCGCACTGATAGTAAAAATTGAGCATAGGATTCCAAGACTTTCTCCTCTACTCCATAGCCAAGTGGATGAATCCACTTAGTTCTAGGCTCAACAGCCTCCATACAAGTACTGTCAGTCTCCACCATAAAAAAAATGTTGTCCTTATATTTTTGAACAATACTTTCAGGTATCCTATACCTCATTTGCATCTTTATCCTGAATGTTTTCAATTCTAACTCCATGTAGTCTCTTAGAGTGCTCTCAACTGATGCCTTAAGGGATATCTGAGGCATTATAGGTAAACTTTTGTCTAGGTATAGGTCAGATACCTTCCCAACTATATGAAAGAACATGTATATTATCAAAGACCCAAAATTGAATACTTTGGTCTTATCATGCTTGATTTCCCTTATGTTATCCATCAATTGTGCACACAAGATTTCACACAAGTTGAATTCACCATTTTCCCTTATTATCCTTATGGCTACAATAATAGTGGTTGCAGACACACTATTGACCCTGTTGGCATGCTAGAATCTGTAACCAAGAATCATAGACATCAATTTGATGTCCTTCTCCTCAATTGGCTCAATAGTCATCCCGTGCTTGTCACTCCAAGATTTGTAGGTTTGTTCAACCAATTTCTTGACATCCTTTCCAACTGGAAGAACAACGCCTATCTTAGATAAACTAGTTATCTCATGAATGAGGTCAGCTGTGATTCTAACTAGTACTTCACCTATCCAAAATAAGTCATCATGGATCCTACTCAACAAGATCTTAATCCAATTGAACTCATAGAATTCATGTGCAGTAGCATACTCAATGATAGGGTGGTCTTCTAGGTGCACAAACTCATCTATGAATGTTTTATCAGGTTTCATCATTGTCTCAAGATGCAACCTAATTTTGTTTAAGCTAACTAGCTCCTTTTTGCAATATAAACACACACAGATGTCTTCCACGTGCATGAGACCCATTGGGGTTCTTGAAAATGCACCTTCTAGGTCATCTAGGGTTGAATTAAAAGGGTGCCTCTTAAAAATGTATCTCTTTTTGTCAGAAACATCAAATAAAACTAGTGTAGCCATAACTTACTTGGTTAATGCTTTAAATTGTATTCCAAAGACTTTTGAATTGATGTGTCAGACTAGGGCTTTGCAACTAATCAATCACACTTCTTCGCTGGTAAATCAAGCTCCAACACTTCACAATTCAACTGTTACGGCTCCTGTGGTTTCCAATTGCTCAAACTTGAATGCAATAAGTGATCTGTAAGTTTTTGTAGACTATAAAGTGAAATTTACACCATTAATGCTTGCCATGTAAACCAAAAATCAATTGAGAATTTCTAACTTCTATCCTACAATTGATCAGGTCGTCCGCTCTAGCACATAACATCAAATAATCTCCAAAATGTTAAATCCAAAGGTGCATACTATGAGGGTGGGTATACCAGCCGTGCAGGGGTCTAGAGGAAAATTAGCTCCCCCTATGACCTTGAGGGTCATTCATCCAAATGTAGAGGGTGCATCCACTGTGGATGCATCCAATACATACTCACCACCCTTATCCTTCTTTTCCTCTGACCAAATCAAGCTCCCATCTTCTGAAGCTTTCATAAACTTGACTTCTCCTTCACTATCCAATATTGATTCTTTTGGCTTTTTAGGGCTTTCTTGACTTTACGTTCTTGATCTATAAAACTTTGAGATGTGTCTAGCCTTGTTACAAGAGTGAAAAATAACTAGAGGCATTAAATTTCTTTGCGCATTGATATGAGTTACCATTTTACACTATCTAGCTGAGTGACCATTATAATTACATATCTAACATGTAATACTCTGAGAACTTCTTGCATTAGGTTGATTTTGATTTCTCTAATTATGCTGAGTCTTGTTCTTCTAACTTGTTCTATAATTCATAGCTCTATGACCAAATTTATTTCATGAATAATAGTAACCATTGAAAGGTCTTACCTCTTTACAATTCCTTGCTATATGTCCATGCTTGTTACATGCATAACAAGTTCGGTCTACTAGCTTGTGCTCATCCTTAGATGGTTCAATATTGTCTTTAGTCTAATTTCCAATCTCCTTAGCATCTATGGTGTCTTTTGGTGCTTTCATCCTTGCTCACATGTCATCAATCTACTTTTGTGCTTCATTGAATCTAATGCCGCTGGTATCTCCTTTAAGCTTTCAAGCATATAACTGAGATTTTATCAGATCCTTGCTTGTGTGTAATTTATCAATGTGATTCTTTTCTTCAATCAATTCAAATTCTAACTTTTCTTTGCTATTTCTTAGCTCCAAGATTTCCATGTTTTCTTGCCTCAATTCTTCATTCAGTTGAAGGTTCTCTTTGATCTGTTCATCATAAAATTCTTGATTGTTAGTTATCTTATCATCCAATTCTTCAATCTGATCTTTCAGAGATGTGTTCTCTTCATTTATCTTTTTGACCATTTTCCCTAAATCACTATTTGAAAAATCTTCAAATCTTTTCTTAGCTTCTCGATGAATACTTGTGCGCCATTGACTTTTAATTTTAGTTCTTCAACTTCTTTCTTAGATCTGTCAAGGTCTTCAAGAGCTGCCATAAGATTCTTCTTTAGATGTTTTACTTCTTCTAAGCCCATTGATCTCCTCAAGTGGTTAAAATTCTCTTCAGAGGACTAGAGCTCTGATACTAATTGTTAGGAATGGGAACACTGAGAGGGGGGGGGGGGGGGGTGAATCAGTGTTCACTATATCTTAATCTTTTTACTTTACTCTTGAAACTTAGTTTGAGTGCTTAAGTACTAAAATAAACATCAATATAAACAAGATAAACAATCACAACACATAACACCAATATGGTTATGGGGAAACCCAAATAGGTAAAAACCCCGCTAGGAATTGACACCCACTAAGAACTACACTAGTGTCTTGTGATCCTTGTTTGAAGATCAACAACCCTGTTAGGAGTTTTTCTTCACAATGATTTTAATATAGTGACCTGGTCAAGGGTCAGACCCTGTTAGGGGTGGGGACACACTATCCTAGAGCTCATTGCTCAAGTGGTGAAGGCTACAACCTTTTGATCTCAGATACACACTATATCTGCTGGATGAACTAGTGCTGTGACACTTCTTGTCTCATCAATTCCTTTGATGTGCCGATGCTTCAACCTCTTCTAAAGCACTATAACATGCTAACCAATCTTTTTATCCTTCTTCTCTACTCTACTTTCTCTATATTCTTGTCACTCATAAATTACCAAGGCAAATGTCATATTTATATGTGCTTACAAAACAATTAAGTAGGTCGACCCTTTAACCGATTACATATAATGCTTCCAAGTGAATTGGCTCAAGTGTGTTTAAAAAAAATAATGTTTACATGTCTACAACCTAATTACAATAGGTGCATATCCTTTACAAAACATTATTATAACCGCTAATGAAAATAGAGACAATCAACTCCATACTTTGTTCTGTTTTGTCATTCATTGGCTGTACCTCTTCAACTGTCTGTATCTTCTTCATACTATCTCATCTGATCATGCACTCTTAGAATTAGTATGAATACACACTAACCATCTTAACTTCACGGGCACATACCATAACTCATTCATATGCATGTGCATTGATGCTCTAATCTTCTGGTGCTCTCTAACTATCTAGTCTTCTATACTTGGCCATATTCTGACCTTGTGATAAAGTGCCCTGACTCCAAAACTCTATATGACTTTGTTTCCATAATGACAACACTAAATACAATCATATACTTCAGTATAGTCAGCTTTCCAATAACTCATCATATTGTGCCATTTTGGAGTGCTTGGAATCGGATAATACAACATCATGACTGGAGCCACTGTGTGCTTGGTGGTGGCTATATTTTGATTATCTCTTGGATGTGTGCCTAATTCAATGAGAAAAGGTTTTTCAGTCAAATCCAAAATTCCTTAGGATAGAATTTCTTGTGCATGTCTTCAAGGTTTCAAAATTAGTAATAAATATATGTTGAACATACATATTCCAAAAATATTATCAATATCATTATCACCATTGTTTGTATCTTGCAAGGTTTCTTTGTCCCTTTCTAGGGTTGTTTTAAAGACTTTTGATTTAGGGTCCTTTGCCATTAGAGAAGAGTCACAAACTAAATGTCTAACTTGATCAGATTTATCCAAAAACACCTTTTTAACTCAAGTTCTCTCAAAATCATTTGCTCAAAAATATTTCTCAAAAAATTCCAATCACTACCCTTCCAAAGATATGAATGATTCAAAAAAACACAAGAAAGCCAAGTTGCTAAATTTCTGCGTCTATTAAGAGAAGAAATTTGTAGAAAGAGATCTAAAAAACCATCAATCTTTCCTAATTGCAATCTGAAAAGAAGAAATTATCAAGAGAAATAGGATAGTGTAGGTTACAACTCAAGAGTCAAAATTTTTGCAGCATGCTTCCAGGTTAATCACCGCTTTGTTGTCCTTGGAAGTGAAAACTAGTTGGCTTATCACACACCCACATTCTTTTAGAATCTCACAAGACTATCTTGGAACCCTTGCATCCTTGCATCATAGATAATATAATTAGTTACATTTTCCATCATCCCCATAGAATAACCTCATTTAGCCATCTTCCACCATCCTTAAAACTGAAAATCCAAAACCAATCAAAAAATCCAAGTCCAAAATCTAAGATCCTTGAATCAAATCCAACTATCCAAATCATCCACTTAGTGTCATATCATTTGAGTTGCTAAATCCTCATCCTAAATAATCTTAGCTCCACCCTTGGACTAAGCATTGTCTAGGGTAACTTGTACCTATCTTTGTAGGCCTCATCATCTTGATCTAGAGATTGGCATGGACTAGAAAGGATCTCATCTTCCAAAGATCACAAGTCTACCCTAGGTTGACAATCCCATCCACTTTGATCCTACACTAGGAAGAAACAACTCATTTTGAAACTTAGTAACCCCCATCATCCTAATCAAAATCAACATCCAAATATCCTTAGCTCATCCAAGTTTTATCCTAAATCCTTGTGTCTATCCTTAGGTTTTCATAAACTTGTCCTATCCACCATCCTTAAGTTTCCTTAGAAACATCTTGCATCCATCCACCATTGTATCTTCATATTAGGACCTATATTTCATGCCTATTGAGACATGATCTAAGAAGAGAAAGAATATGGATTACAATCTAGCCACTAGTTCATATGATCCTAATGATCCTAACAATGCAATGGTGACCTATGATCCACAACCTCCACAAGTCAAGAATGTGTGGGAAAATCCAACCGAGGCACCTACTACATTTTCCATGGAAGCATTCATGAGCCATCCTGGATATGCACAAATGGTGAGTGCGATCATAAAATAAGATCATCTTGCCATTTTGGAAAACTACACAAGAAGATACTTCCATTCTGCCACACCTCCAACCTTTCAGTCCCTCAAAACCCATACACATCCCTGCTGATGCCTATTCCCCCATTGTCCAACAAATCCACAACCCTAGCCTAAAAATATCATAGGTTTCCTCACCTATCCCCCATCTCTTACAAACCAGTTCCACAAACCCCATAGTACAGACAATGTCACAATCTACCCCCTTTTCTATCATGGGTCCACCACCCACAATATCTCAAGCCACCACTTAGGTACATAGCTCCATACAAACACAACCTCCACTTCCCATGCAAACCACCACACAAGAAGTACCTCCACCTTCCATGAGTGAAGCCTCCTCATCAAAACCATTCTTGGTGGGGGTAAGGAAACCTTTTCCATCCTTCACTCAGAAAACCCCAACATCACCACCTTTCTTCTAGGGGGAAATACAAGCACCTCCTCCCACTGCTTAGCTAGATGTCACCCAAGAATTTTTTCCACCTATCACTCAACTAGCTTCTACACATGTTCCTCTTCCACCTTTCATTTCCAACACATAAGCCCAACAAGATGATTTTACAATAGGGATTCCATTCATGGGATCTAAAAACCTACCATCTATATCAAAAAATCCCACCATCACTTCTTCATCATCCAAGTCACAACTTGTAGTAAGAATAGGATCTTCTTGGGGCCTCAACCAAGCAAAAATGAATTCCATAGGAATACAAACACAATTGCATATATCCAATCCCACAAACCCACAAATAGCCTTCCCTTACACATCACAACCCCCACCACTTCCTCTAGCTGCATCTTTTGCCACATTCACTAACTATCTATCCATGCCACCTACCACTTCTCAAATCATACCACTACCCCAATAAAAAATTTCCTCTCATCTTGCCAACTACTTAGGACAACCATCTCCTACCACTAGCTTCCAAGTAATCATTCCAACACTCAACAATGTAGGAATGCATCCCACTTACATTGGCCAAGCCCAAGGCCAAGTGTATCAACAATCTATGCCATTCCACCAACCTCCTCTACAACAACAATACTTCCTTGCACAACAAAAAAATCCCTTCATACCCTAACAATGGCATCCCTTCATACTCCAACAACAAGTCATACCATATCTCACACAATAATACACATTCATACCCCAGTAGCAATATCTTCCCCAGCAACCATCACCGTAGAATTCCCTTCTAGTCTACCTACCTAGTTGGACAATCCCCCTATCTAATCCAATAATATCCCCCACAGAACCATCCATACTCACCTGTGCCATTAGACCCTTTCCCAATGGGAGTACCCACTCTAACACCTACCAATGCAGAATGGGAAGAAATGATGAATGCTCTCAAGGAGCTTAGAGTTGGAACATACAGAAAGGATTTCAAGTTTGAAGAGGTCTATCCCTATCCTTTTGATAGATCTATCACAACAATCCCCTTCCCAAAGCATTTTGAGACTCCCAAATTTGACAAGTATTAGGGGAAGGGAGATCTAGTCAGCCACATCAAAGAATTTTACATGGCTTTCTAAGAGGTTGCATACAATGAAAATTTCCTTATGCGCCTCTTCTCTAAGAGATTAGGAGGAACTACCATCGAGTGGTTCTAGAAAATACACTATAGATCAATCACAACATTTGTAGAACTTTATGAGAAGTTCATTGCACTATATGCTCATAATGTTGAGAATGAGCTATCCCTGTTAGACCTCTGCAATTTGAAACAAAAGGGAGGTGAGAGCCTAGCTAATTACTTGCAAAGATGGAAAAACCTCACCATGAGGGTGTCATATCAACTGCCAGAGAAACATCTCCCCAAGATCTTCATTGATAACCTACATCCAATGTTATCCCATTTCATGAGAATGAATTACATACAAACCTATTAGGACATCAAAGGAAAATGGATAGTTATCAAAAGAGGTCTCTTGGATGAAGGTACCATCACACACTACAAAGAATGTTAACAAGAAAAGCCCAAAAATGACCAGCCTCATTAATAGAATAAGAAAAAAAATATTGTCACAGATGGAGCCACATAAACCAAAAATGTCCATATTGTTGTGGTTGGCCCTGCACCACCTACTCCTGCATATCAACAACAACCACTTATCAACCTGCAGCCTATGCAACATTACCAAAACCAAGAGAACCAAGAAAATTCCATATTAGTTACCCCAACACATAATAAACCTTGAGTCCAAAATAATCAAAGATTTAATTTCACCCCTCGGTGAACCATTAGACATGATCTTCCATCAAACGGCTAAGGACAACCTGATTATCTACCCTACGACTCAACCATTTGATGATACACCCCCTAGCCAACATGGTACAAAGAGAATGAGTATTGTGACCATCACCATGTCAAAGGAAACACCACCATCAAGTGCATGAAACTCAAGAACTACATCCAAGATCTCATTGATAGAAAGGAGA
Source organism: Chamaecyparis obtusa (assembly GCA_027943335.1). Taxonomy (NCBI): domain Eukaryota; kingdom Viridiplantae; phylum Streptophyta; class Pinopsida; order Cupressales; family Cupressaceae; genus Chamaecyparis; species Chamaecyparis obtusa. Next base: position 568,859 of record BSBK01000918.1, read on the forward strand.
TCAAAGTGGATGCATCATCCCAACCTTCGCCCAATGCCAATTTGTAAATCTATCAAAATGTGTTTCCTCAACACAACTTTGGGAAGAACATAACCAATACTTTATCCCCCACTCCATAACCAAGGAAAAGGAAAGAAAGGAGAGCACACTGAAAGAAAAGACTATAGTATTTACCACATCAATTATGACAAGTTTGTTGGATGCATATCCCAAGTTGAACCCACTATGAATTTCATCTATGCTAAAGGAGTAGATATTCAGTGTGTAGTCACCACACACAAATGCCATATATCTATCGCAAGTGCTAATCCAATGCCTACTCATAATGCATAATATAACCTCCTGGAACACCTTGAGAACACACTTGCCCAAATCTCCATCCCTCCACACTTTACTCATCCATCGAGAGATCCTCAACAGAGCTCTCCAAGAAGGATGTTTCCCCATAAAAATAAATACTATCTAGTTTGAGAACCTCATGGGGAACCTATCCACATCCTATGCTCTTTCCTTCAAGCCTTCTAACATACCATCTGTTGAGCCTGACCACAATCTCCCCTCTACATTTTCATCATGGTCAAAGACTTTTCCATCAAAATGGTCATGGTAGATAATGGCTTAGTCATAAATTTGTGCACCTTGAAGTTCATCCAACAAGTGGGATATATAGAGGCTGACATATCACATGATGTCATCACTATCAAGGCATATGATAACTTGGAGCATACCTCATAAGGTACTATTTTGTCTCTAATCAAGCTAGGCCCAACAATTCAAGAGACCATCTACCATGTTGTTGATTTTAACCTCCCATACAACATCCTCCTCGAATGACCATAGATTTATTACATTAAAGCCATCCTATCCACTTATCACCAATGCCTTAAATTTATGCATGAAGGCACTACAATCACCATCCATGTGGACCCCCAACCCTTCACATACTACTGTGCATTGGAAGAATCATTCCCCCACTACACCCATTGTCCTAGAATTGACATTGGCACTTTTGTTGCCTACTCATCCTGATCCCAATGCGATCAAGAGATAATCCTAGCCTCCACCCTCTCCTCCATCAAGATCAACAACATGAGCTCTGGTGAGTAAAACTTAAATGAGTCCTTTGGAGTAGTATCCCTTCAACTTGATCCATATACTCAAGGGAACCCATGCCACCAAAGAAAAACCCCTCAAGAAAACCCATAAGTCATGCAGCTAGGGCCATCAACATTCATCTCTCATGGAATCCTAAATAATCATGAGATAGACCCTAATATCAACATGAGGTTATACAAAGATCCCCCACCTCCTAACACTGAGCTCCTTGGATATTTTAAAGACAAGTATCCCACATCACACAAATGGGCCACCAAACAATGGAATTATCAAGGTGGCATTCTAGGACTAGAAGAAAGTGGTGACAAAAATCTACTAGAAGCCTCACAAAATCCAAAACATAAAGGTTTTGACTTTAATACCCCTTTCCTATATATACACGGACCCAATACCACAAATAGGGGCACTAATTTGCCTATTGTCACCCTCTTGAACATCCAAGATGACCTTGTATAAATTGAAGACATCTCTAAAGAGGAAGAAAAGAAATCCTATAATGATATCTTCAATGATGAAACCTTCCTGGGTAATTATGTCCTCCACCAACTCGCCATTAACCTTATCAAACTTCCCCTCATCCATCCTGAACTCATAGAATGGGACTAACTAAGCATCAAACACATCGATGAGTTCCAAAGAAAAGAAGCACTCCTAAGATTCATGGGAGCATTTGATCAACAACAAGACTATGGGAAAGAATCAGCCTATGTCTACAAGTTCAAACCTAAGGGATACTTCAAAGAAGAGGAAGTCTTTAGCCAAATAAAATGAAAAAAAGAAAAGAACAAGTCCTTTTGTGAAAACCCCTATAGGGCACATTCTGACTGTAAAAAAGAAAAAAATAAAGGGTGTATCTTCTAGTGAAAACCTCTCTTAGGTGTTAGAAGATGAATAATTGCATCTTCCTCCCATCCAAGACTACACACCAGAGAATTATTCCATCCTCATTAAAGACACCAAGCTAGTTCACTTGGGAATTGAAGAATGCCCAAGGATCACATACATTGTAGCATCCCTGACTGAAGGTGATGATGCGACTTTCACAATGCTCCTCCAAGAAGAAATAGTAAATTTTGCATGGTCATATTCTCACATGCTTGGGCTAGATCCAAATCTAGTTGTTCATCATCTTGTTATGGATCCTAATGCAAAGCCAGTTACGCAAAAAATTCACAAGATGCATCCAAAGGTAGCTCTAATAGTCAAGAACTTGAGCTATTACAAGAAAAGATTATTTGATCCATTGAATATTTAGAGTGGGTCTCAAACATGGTTCTAGTCACTAAGCCATCAGGAGAAATTAGGATCTACATAAACTTTAGAGATCTGAACAAAGAATGCCCAAAGGATGATTTCCCCTTACCAAACATTGACTGATTGTTGATCTTACAATAGGCCATGAAATGCTATCACTCATGGATGGTTTCTCGTGTTATAATCAGATCCTTATAGAAAAAGAAAACCAACACAAGACAACATTCACCACACCATGGGGTACCTTCTGTTACAACATAATTCCATTTGGGTTAAAGAATGTAGGGGCTAACTATCAGAGGGAAATCAAAATAATCTTTCATGACATAATCCATAAAATTCTTGAGGACTATGTGGATGATATTCCTGCCAAATCAAAAACACAGTTGGAACACCTCGACATCCTTGAGCATGTTTTTGACCACCTGCATCATTATGGCTTAAAGCTAAATCCAAAGAAGTGTTTTTCTAGTGTCACATTAGGAAAAGTATTGGGATTCATTTTATCAAGGCAAGACATAGATATTGATCCTAAAAATGTCAAATCCATAGTGGAAATGCCTCCTCCCCAAGCATTGAAACAACTTAGAAGCCTACAAGGAAAATTGTAACTAGTGGACAAAGATTCATATCAAAACTAGCAGATAAGTGTCAACCATTCACACATCTTCTCCACAAGGACACTAGCTTCAAGTGGTATCCAATCTGTTAAAGAAGTTTTGAGAAGCTAAAGGAGTATCTGGCCAACTCTCCCATTCTTGTACTGCCAGTACCTAGATCCCCTCTCATCTTGTACATCTCAGTGAATTCTATAGAACTAGGGGCACTATTTGCCCAACTTGATGATAATGGAAAAGAAAGAGCCATCTATTACATTAGTCATACACTTGTGAGCTATGAGATAAAATATTCACCTATGGAAAAGGCATGCCTCACAGTGATTTTTTCCACTCAAAAGCTTCAAAATTACATGCTTAGCCACACCATCAAGCTCATCTCCAAGGTGGACCCACTCAAATACCTTCTATCAAAGACCACACTTATAGGCTGAATAGAAAAATAGGTCATGATCCTGAGTGAGTTTGATAGCTAATACATAGACAAAAAAACAATAAAGGGGAAAGTCATTGCAGATCAGCTAGCTCAATAACCCTTGGTAGATGCATATCCATTAATTATGGAATTTCCTGATGAACATCTTTGCATGTTCAATGAACAACCAACATGGAATCCATACTTTGATGGCTACTACACATCACATAGATAAGGAGCGATAATCCTCTTTGTCACTCCTTAGGGTGACTATATTCCCAAATCATTCAAATGGGGATTTTCTTGAACTAACAACATCGTAGAATACAAGGCACTCATCTCAGGCCTCAAAACAACTATTCAATAGAACATCACAAAACTACAAGTGTTTAGAGATTCACAACTTATCATCAAGAAAGTCCTATATGAATTCCAAACTAAGGATGACAAGCATCTACCCTACAAAGAGCTAGTGGATAGATTGAAAGAGAATTTCCTGATCCTACAATTCACACAAACACCCAGGCTAAAAAATAAAGCTGTTGATGCAATGGAAACCATCAGATCCTTCAATATGAATTCTTAGTCAAGTAGCTACATACACCCACTTACGAGAACACCAATTCTGAAATGGTGTGTCTTGGTTGGTCCTTAGTCCCCATGTAACCACGACATCCATGCTTATCTTAAAACGGGTATCATATCCCCCCACCTCACAAACACCCAACACTAAAACCTTATTCGTAAAGTTTTCTACTACACTCTTGTAGCCAACACCCTATATCATTATGGATATTACAACATCCTCTCTCAGTGTTTAGATTTGAATGAGGCCATCCTAGCTTTAAAAGAGGTTCACACTAGAATTTACGGTGCCCACACGACTAGCATGGTCCTAGAAAAGAAGTTGCCCAGAGCTGGGTATTATTGGCTAACAATGGAACATGATTCTTGTGAGTTCATAAAGAAATGCCTACTGGTTGGTTAGAATAATACCCTAGTAACTTCAAGGATTGGATATCCTTTCATAGTGATTCATTGCTTAAAATTATCACATGTCTACTTAGAATATCATGCTGGACTTCATTAAATGTATCAATCTAGGAATGTGATCTTGAGATGGTGGTTGCAAGGTCTATGCTTTAGTTCTCTTCAAAAGTCATCACTACTAAAGTAAAAGTATTGCTGCAGGAGATTTATACTAAGAATTGTAACTACAACTTAACTCACAACTTAAAGGAAATGCTTAGTAGTAAACTAATAATGCTTCAAAAGAAAATCTATGTTGTAGGAAACAACCAATGGTTCTGCTATCAATGGATGTAGGAGAAACTATGCTTATCAACTTCAAAGAAACTAACTAAGTCCTACTTGAACATGAACATGGAATTCACCTCCCACGTGGGCCCCCACGGAAGTGTGAATAGATCTAAAACTTAGATGTTAAAATCTAGAACTATCATATATTCATTTAAAAAAACACAAGTACAAGATGAAATATCAAAGTGTATTCACTTTGTTGCTGGATTACAATATAAAATTCTCAAAACATCTAACTAACTTGGAATCATAAGTTCTAGCTTATTTAAAAGAAATTGACAAAACATAACACCTAAAAACTAGGTCCTTCATTACATAGCATAACAACTTTAGTTATAGGAATGACAACATCATTTATGCAAGAGGATAAACCATATTTAGTTCTTCAAGAATATAGGAACACCTGGTAACTGGATTGACCTGGTCTATGTTAGAAATCACAAGGTTATGGAAGTAGTGGAGCCATGATAAAATCTAGAAATAGTTACTCGCCTTAAAAGAGCCACTTCATCTTTGAGTCCTTACTCCTTGCTGACTTATTCTTTCCCTGCAAAAGGTTAGCACACCAAAATCCACAACACAAATCTGAGGCAAATATTTATAATAAGTTTTCCTACTTTAATGCATCCTTGTCACATGGCTGCAGGAACACTACCCATTAACACTAGAGAAGAGAAATACCAGATTTGATCATAATATCCATTAGTCTATATATATATATATATATTCAATATTTTCCTTTAGTGTTAAAAGTATCATATATACACATGGCTAAAGCATATAAACATAAAAGTCTACTTAATGTTTATGAAAACCATAAGATATTTAAGTCTAGACTTAGAAAATCATAAACAAAAAAACCCATAAACTAGACTCATCATTCCTCCCAGCTTAGCTGTTTGCTGGTCCCACAACAAACATAAAATTCTTCAACCTGGATGTCAGTCTCTAATCAACAACTGTCTTCTATCCAGAACCTCCTTTGGAAAAGCTCCAATAGAATCCCTTTGTCTCTCTATGTCTTTTCCACTTTTCCTTTTCTCCCTTCATATCATAGCTATCCAAATTTTCTAAGTTTGCTAGGAGAGGAGACATCAAAAATGGTGGCTGAAAAGTCAGTGGGATCCAAACAATCTCTTGGTCTCTCCCCAAAGAAATATACCAAGGCGCACACTAATTTTCCATGTCAAATTTTATGAGTGAATGTGGTTCCTTATTTCCCAGCTCCCTAGATAAATTGATCCAACACCATTGAATGACATTTCTAGCTTCAGGCAATTCAGATTTCACCAGCTATTCATATGCATCAAACGCTACATTTCTAAGTGGATAGATGAGCTTGCTACCTGATTCAGAGGAGGCAATTCTTAACTAATCATAATATCAAGTTTTAGGATCTTTGGCTTCAGGTCTCAGATATAGGGGAATTTCTTGTTCTAAATCCCTATACAACTTGGCTTGAGTGTCCCAACTAATCTCATTCTATACCTAGGACATAAGGGCCCTAAGCTAGATGTCCCCAACATATAGTAAGGCATTCCAAACTCAGTCATTTGGGACTGCTAGGTTGTGAAGGAAGAGTTCACATAGTAGATTTTGAATGGCTACAGGAGAGTTATTGAAAGCTTGAGAAAACTAAGTAGGCTCTAGCAATGAGGGAGATCTATCTTTCATAATGCAGGTCATCTGATAGTTCAATAGCTGTTCTTTTAGAAATAGGGCATAAACTGGTGATGGAGACCTACAACCCATTAACTCAGGGATAAGGGATGTAACTTTGGTAATTTTTTCTTGCAACTGTTCCACTTTTACCTCCTGCTCAACAGTCTCCTAAAAATGTTGGTCTATAACTCTATTTAACTCTTTTCTCTACTTTCTCCATTGTTCCCTTTCCGAATTTAATTGATTGGACAACTAAGAAATAATGGATAATAGGGACACAAAACTAGACTGACCTGACATAGAATTTTTAAAAGATTTATCTGTTGAAGAGAGAATAGGGGGCTTACCTTATTTTGAATTTATTCCTTCCTTAGGATCTAGCCAAACCACCATGGATCTCTCAGTATTAGAGCATTTCTATGCAATAGAGGCCAATGTATCTAAACCCTCATTTAGAATTTTCTCTACTACCTTATTAACAAGGTCTGCATCAACATTAGGGTTTTCTTCATATGGAATCCTTTCTGTTGTAGGATAAAATCTTGGTTCATCTTCTTCCATTATATAAATCTCTGAGTCATCACTATTTGAGTCATTTTTATGAGGATTCCTGGAGGTTGAACCTTTTCTTTGAAATACATAAGCTTTCTCTTCTAAGTTGGATTCATCACCAATTACAATGGCTTCAACATTTGTTGGCTTATCAGGAACCTATTCTATTTCAATATCAGGAATCCCTTCAAATGTTTCCTGCTACATAATCTCAGTCCCTTGTTCTTCTTGCTCAGAAATTTTAGGTTTTATTTTAGCTTCTTGCTGAATGTTTCTAAACTCTTCTTCCTTTTGCCCAAAAACTTCTTGTTCTACATTTGATTCTTCAATTGGAATATTTTCAGTCACATTTGACTTCCTCCTATTACTTCTCCTTAATGGATTTTCTTCCTTCTTTTCTAGAACTTTCCTTTTTTTGGAAGTGCTTGTGGCTACAAGAGAAGATTCCTTAGTCTATTTACTAGTACTAGGATTATTTTTCTTATTCCTATCTTTCTAAGAAACCCTCTTCGTCACAGGAGCAACTTCAACCTTTTCTACAAAAGTCTCCTCTTCCTCTTCATGAACTGACCTTGAAGTAGAGGAATGAGGGGAATTAGGAGTCCTAACCCTATATTTCTTCTTGGATGAAGAACCTTTTCCAAGTTCAATAATAATTTTCCTAGCCCCTTTATCAGTTTGAATTCTCTACCCCACTCTTCGCTCAATAGGTTCTAGGGTTGGTTCTTTAAACTCTTGTAGTAGAGATTCATCCTAGGTTATTTCTGATTGCTCCCTTAAAGATTTCTCAACTACCAATTTGATTAAATAGTGATGTGAGATAGAATTATGTTTACCCTCCTATACTAGAGTGGCCTGATTCGACAAGATGCTAACCATGAAACTAGGAACATTGATCAGCCTATTATCATGCCGTAGATAGCTCCAAAATTTAAAATGAATAGAATGCAAGTATGAATGCCATCCCTCATAGGTAAAATATCTAATGAAATGAATTGCACATTGCCTAAATGGCTCTGGAAGAGATAGTCTGTATGTACCTTGTTTTCGGTCAACCTTAAGAGGTGGGTTTGAATGCAAGGTGAACTGAGCCCTAGATGTGGCCGGATCAAGATTTTATACAAATTCCTCCCCTTCATGCGGCAACCCCATAACTTCTACCAAAATTGCTTGTGAAAATGGTACCCTCAACCCCTTGACTATAGCCACTCTGTCCTTTAATGAGCTCAGAAACTACAGTGCAACTTCATCATCCCAACTGGTTAGCTTTTGGATATAATCCAACCAACCTCTTGCCTGAAAATATGGCCTACAAGCTTGGTCTTCTAGTAGGATATTATGCACAATGGGTTCCCTAAAAATGAGGTCACCTCCCATCTTCAGGTTGTCAAAATACCCAAAATGGAGTTGCAGGAGATTAAAACAATCAAGAACAAATTCGGACAAGGAGGCTTAAAAAGGCAAGTTACAGGAAGGTTTCAAACATGGAAAGTTCTAGCAACGTAGTTCAGAAAATGAGCTCATAAGTAATATGAATGCAAATCAATAACATCTCTTAACTACTCATAATTACTCATTCACAGACTTCGTACTTAACATGTACTCACCACCCTCACTTGATATGTGTGAAATAACAATGCAACACATAACTCTTCAAAAAGTGTCAAATCATGACAAGAAATGCAAGTACGACATCATAAAAGAATAAACATAAATATTTCATAAACATAATGAAAAAAATGATATAACTTCCCCCCAGCTAAATTAAGCAAGTGGTCCCACACTTACACAGGTGACAAGGCATATGAAAAGATAAAAAAAACAAATTAAAATTGCATACCTTGGAAAGTGTATGAACTTGAATTGTTGCTGAGGTGGCAGTCGTTGTTATCCATGAATGAAGAAGAAATGAAATGGATGGGTGATCAACACAAAATGAAATGGGATTTTATTATGGAGAAGCAACTTTTGTTAAGAAAGCATTTATTATGAAAGTGATGAGAACTTTTAGAGTGAGGAAGACAAATGAGCATAAAGCTCATTACGAGAGGCTGTAGGAAGTGTATCACTAGTGGAGGATGAAAATTGCTGTAGGAACTCTTCCTTACTCTAGGGTTTGTGATATAACTTCAATTGGTGACCATTGACTAATAATTTGAATCAAATTGGATCAATTGTGGAAAGCTAGACCGCTCCATTGGGATATACTGCTATAATCTCATACAGTCCTAACCACCTGGTTTGGAATTTTCTTGGATTATGCTGATACTTGAAGTCATAGAGGAGCACCAAATCACCAAAAAAAAAGATTTTATCCTTAACATACTTCTCATGCCATTGCTTGCACTGGTTTTGTATCAATTTTGTGTTGTGCAGGGTAGATTTACGCCATTCATCAAGACAATTCAAGCTCAGTATTCATTCTTATTGTGTTGCAGTGAGATCCATACCAAGATCAAGAGTTGTCCTAAGTGTCTTATGTTCAAATTCTACATGCATAACTACATACCGACCATATACAAGCTCAAAGGGTGTGAAGTTGGTTGTAGATTTCCAGGTAGTCCAGTAAGCCCAAAGAGCTTCAGGAAGTCATGTGGCCCAATCTTTCTTATGGATGGCTACAATTTTGGTAAGAATAGATTCCAACTCCCGATTGGTAACTTCTACCTACCCATTAGCTTAGAGATGATAAGGTGAGGATTTACCATGCCTTATGTTATACTCTTCCATTAGAGTAGCTATCAAGTTTGAAGTAAACTGAGGACCTTGATCAGATTGAAGCTCTCTAGGTACCCCAAATCTTGTGAAAATGAACTCATAAAGGAATTTTGCAACATTTTTATCCCTTGGGTGATTCATAGGTTTAGCCTCAACCCACTTTGTAACATAGTCAGTGCACACAAGGATATATGATTTACCTTGTGAAGATGGCTCAATAGGATCGACAAAGTCAATCCCCCATTTATCAAAAGGTGTGACAATTACCTATGGCTATAGGGGCATTTCATCCATCTTAGTAGGTCATCCCATGTGTTGGCATTTGTCACACTTTTTGGTGTACTGAACAACATCTTTGTGTAAATTGGGCCAGTAGTAGCCTGTAGTCAAGATCTTCAATGCTGTTCTTTTGGCAGCAAAATGTCCACCACAAGGTTCATTGTGACATGCCCTAAGGATATCATATATTTCATCCTTCCTTATGAATCTTTGAGTCACTTGATCAAGACTAGTATAAAACATGAATCCAGAAGTCCATGAATAATTAAAGCTCTTTTCAGTCAATAGTCTTCTTTCTTTAGTAGAGAAATGAACGGGTGTCTTACTAGTGGTGAGATAATTAGCAATATCAGCATACCAAGGATTGTGTGCAGATAGTAGAAAGAGGTCCTCATCAGGAAAACTATCATCAATGGCTACAGGGTCATCAGGGACATGCAACCGAGAAAGAAAATTAGCTACCACATTAGCCTTATCAGGTTTGTCTACTATGGTGATGTCAAATTCCTACATAAGGAGCAACCAACGAGCCAATTTTCTAGAGATTGCAGGTTTTTTCATGAGGTACTTAATAGAAAAATGGTCGCTATGCACATAGATCTCATATCTAGTAATGTAGTGTCTAAATTTATTCAGGGCATAGATGGCTACAAGCAATTCTTTTTCAGTGACAGTGTAATTAAACTTAGCACCTTGCAAATTCTTACTAATAAAGTAAATAGCATGCTCAACTGAGTCCACCTTCTAACCAAGTACAACACCAATAGCATAGTTTGAGGTGTCATCATGAATATGAAAAGGAAAGCCCCAATTAGGGCCTCTCAAAATTAGTGCTGTGGTGAGAACTTCCTGAAGTTGCAGGAAAGACTTTGCACACTCAAAGTCCCAAGAAAATTCAACATCTTTTTTGAGAAAGTTATGTAGTGGTGCTGCAAGCTAACTAAAATCCTTTATAAACCTTCTATAATACCTGGCATGTCTAAGAAAACTCCGCACATCTTTGTGTTTTGCTGGAGTAGGAAATGTGCGAATCACTTCAATCTTGGCAGGGTCCACTTGAATACCTTTGGAAGATATGAAATTCCTTAAGACAACCCCTTCTTCCATCATCATGAAGCATTTCTCACTGTTAAGAGAAAGGTTGTAGTCATGACATCTCTTAAGGAATTTCTCCAATTTTTCCTTAGCCTCATCAAAAGTATGCCCATATTTGGTAAAGTTGTCCATGTAAATCTCCATGCAATTAGTAGATATATCAGAGAATATACTTATCACAGCTCGTTGGAAAGTGGTAGATAGCATTGCACAACCTGAAAGGTATCACTAAATAGGAAAATGTTCCCCATGGGCATGTGAACATTGTCTTCTCCTAGACCTCAGGTGCTATCTGTATCTGATTATAACCATTGAATCCATTTAGAAAAGAGAAGTATTTCTTACCAGCCAGGTTATCAAGGACTTGATCTATGAACGGTAATGGAAAGTGGTCCTTCTTAGTGGTTGAGTTAAGCTCCCTGTAGTCAACACAAAATCTCTATTTCCCTTCTTTCTTAGGTACTATAACAAGAGGGGAGACCTACTGACTATCAAAAATGGGATAAATGAATCCAGCATTTAACAACTTCTGCAACTCATTCTTAACTATATCCCTTAAAGCTGGATTAACCCTTCTTTAAGGTTGGCAGACAGGTCTACATTTAGGACTGATGTAGATTTTATGAGTGCAGAGTTTAGGATCTAGGCCTTTCATATCAGTATAATCTCAAGCAAAAGCTTGTTGATGTTCTTGTAGAAGCTGTAGGATAACTTTCTACTGAGAGAGTGTCAAAGCACTACTCATATTTAATTCCCATCTTGGGCTAGCTTCTAGCTTAATGACCTTTTTGGCCATAGACAATTAAGCAACTGGAAAATACTCTATTTCATGAGGAAATAATGTATGAAATAATTGTGAAGTTTCTAAATATTGTGGAGCTTTTGGAGGTGGTAACAAAGTTTCCAGAACATAGTCTGCTTGGGGACACATTTAGGAGTGCACCCCATATTCATTCATGATAATGGAGGAAATTATCTCATCTTCTCCCCTAGAGGCTACACATGGCTCCTTGAATATCATCATTAACTGGTGGATTGAATTGACCCGAGGTTTAGTATCACCCAAGTTTGGCCAAACTATCTGGTCATCTTGCAATAGAGGTTGAGCTGGGGAATATAGAGTCAGATTCTTAGTGCTGACTCCATTTGATATAGTCATTTTTCTTGATCAACAAGCTATATAGGCATCTGTAGTGGCCAACCATGGCCTACCTAGAATTATTGGATACCCTCCCATGCTAGCCTTTGGAGAGAGGACAATAAAGTCAACCAGATACTCCCAAGAATTCAAGGTGACTATGACATCCTCTACCATCCCATCAGGTGTAATGGTGGAACTATCAGCAAGCTAGAGGATGGTTGGGGTTTCCCTAAGATTGATGATATGCAAATGAGACATTACTTCCTTGGTCATGACATTTATGGATGCACCTAAGTCAACTAGAGCATTTTGAACTTGTATTCCTTGAATAGTGATTGTAACCATAGGGCTACTAGATCAGAATACTTTGGAACTATCAATTTCTCTAACATTAGGTCAGATAACTCTCCTAGGACATGTATGGTTTTGGGATCCTTTTTCTTTCTCCCAATATATTTTATACAGGCTTCCTTGATGGCTTTAGTATATGCAGACACTTCCTTTATGGCATCTAGCAGGGGTATTTTAACTATCATTTACTTTAGTTAGGTAAGAAAGTCCAATACTGCTTGGTTTTCAACTGGCTTAGCTTGTTCCTCCAATCGATGAGGAAATGGGGGCTCTTGAGCTACAGGAGAGGTAGATTTTACTAGCACTTCAGTTGGTTCTATCGAGGCATCCTCACATTTAGTGATGATAGGATACTATGGAGGAGAGAGGGTTGTGCCTGATCTTAAATGAATATTATTCAAGGAAATAACATAGCTCTGCTATTGTGCTACGGGCTTGGTACTATTGGGATTAGTGGTAGGCTGAGTAGACAATTGAGTCTATTTAGGGGAAGTAGTGTTGGCTGTAGGAGGAGGCATTAGAGCCTGCTACTGAGGTGGTGGAATCAAGGCTTTCTAGCTTGATTGGTTCATCCAATTGTGTGGCTATTACCACCCTTGTTGGGGTTGTTGCCAGGTTTGCTTAGGTTGTTGCCAACCCTAATGAGGCTACTACCAACCCTACTGAGGCTGCTACTAGCCTTGTTGAGGCTATTGCCAACCTTGTTGAGGCTACTGCCAGCCTTGCTAAGGCTATTGCCAACCTTGCTGAGGTTGTTGCCAACCTTGCTAAGGCTGCTGCCAACTATTATACCCACTAAAACCACTATGCTATTGATTTTTCCATGCATTATTAATATTAAAATTTTGAAGAGGATCTTGGGGAATACTTGGTCTTTGAGCCCATGGTCACTATTGGGGAACATAGAGTACCTCTCCATTTTCATCAATGGCTTTAAACTCAGTAGGCATAGGTTGTGACTCCAGGCTTGCAAAAGATTTGCACCGATAATTCTTTTTCTTCTCCCTATATTGTGGAAAATATTATGCTAGCATGGCATCAGCTTCATCTTTCTTTCTTCTCACCTACATGGTATCCAACTATGTTGCAACATCATTGATGATGTCTTGCTTAAAGTCAGACAAAAAATTAGACAGCTCCATTTTTTATACTCCTGAACCACAGTTAGACTTATGAGGTAAGTCTCTTAATCCTCTTCCCTTCTTGACTGTAGATCTAGAATAGGTCACGCATATATCCTTTATGTCAGCCCAAGGTTTCTGAGTAATATCACCTCCTTCCATGAGGTCAAGGGCCTCAATACTTCCATCACCCATACCTTTCAGAAAAAGATGTTTCTGGGATTCCGGATTCAAGTTATGTTGTGTATTATGCTGCAGGTTGAACATGAACCTAGAGACATAATCCTCCAAGGTTTCATCATCTCTTTGGGACATTTTAAAAATGTCATCTCCTTTTAGGTCTCTTCCTCTACAATACTCCTTGTACTTTGTAAGAAATAGATTTCTCATCCCAGGCCAATCTTGTAAAACTTCAGAACCCAGGCTCATGAACCATCGTAAAGAAACTTCCTTCAAGGTAGAGGGAAACAACTTCAGCTTATGGGCCTTAGTTGAGTAGTTATAACTCCTGAAGAGTATGTCAAATTCAAAGAGAAATGTTTCAGGATCTTCTATGATAAGGCCATAGAATTTTGGAAGCATAGCAGATGGTATATTCTTCAAGTTTTGGTTAACTTGTTGATTAGGAATAGGAAAAGGGAAGGTAGGCTGGGCCATTATTGGTTGATATTCAGGTTTAGAAAATAGGTCATTCCAATGTTATGATTCCTCTAAGGTTGTAGGTGAAGGCAATTGGTCATAGGCATCTGCAAATAAATTCTCAAATGGTTCTTCTTCTTGTATGTTCTCAGCATGGGATTCTTCAGATTCTTGATTAAAAACCTCAAATGGTTCTACTTGGATAATATTATGAAGGAATATCCCAAGATGATCCCTACATCTATGCATACAAATAATGCAAAATACAAACTAACTTAATGACTTATGGGTTAAAACTAAATTGACACCATCCCCGACAGCGGTGCCAAAAATGGTTGGTCAGAATAATACCCTAGTAACTTCAAGGATTGGACATCCTTTCACAATGATTCATTGCTTAAAATTATCACATGTTTGCTTGGAATATCATGCTGGACTTCATTAAATGTATCAATCTGGGAACATGACCTTGAGATGGTGGCTGCAAGGTCTATGCTTTAGTTCTCTTCAAAATTCATCACTACTAAAGTAAAAGTATTACTGTAGGAGATTTATACTAAGAACTGAAACTACAACTTAACTCACAACTTAAAGGAAATGCTTAGAGGTAAACTAATAATGCTTTGAAAGTAAATCTATGCTGTAGGAAATAGCCGATGGTTCTACTACCAATGGCTACAAGAGTAATAATGCTTATCAACTTCAAAGAAACTTAACTAAGTCCTACTTGAACATGAACATGGAATTCACCTCTTGTGTGGGCCCCCATGAAAGTGTGAATAGATCTAAAAATCAGATGTTAAAATTTGGAACTATCATATATTCATTTAATAAAACAAAAGTATAAGATGAAATATCAAAGTGTATTCACTTTGTTGCTAGATTAAAATATAAACTCCTCAAAATATCTAATTAACTCAGAATCATAAGTTCCAGCTTATTTAAAAGCAACTGAGAAAACATAACACCTAAAAACTAGGTCCTTCATTGCATAACATAACAACTTCAGTTATAGGAATGACATCATCATTTATGCAAGAGGATAAACCATATTTAGTGCTTCAAGAATATAGGAACACCCAGTAATTGGATTGACCCGGTTTGTGTTAGCAACTACAAGGTTATGGAAGTAGTAGAGCCATGATAAAATATGGAAATAGTTACTTGCCTTAAAAGAGCCACTTCATCTTTGAGTCCTTACTCCTTGCTGACTTATTCTTCCCCTAAAAAAGGTTAGCACACCAAAATCCACAACACAAATCCAAGGCAAAGATTTATAATAAGTTTTCCTACTTTAACACATCCTTGTCACATGGCTGCAGGAACACTACCCATTAACACTAGAGAAGAGAAATACCAGATTTCATCATAATATCCATTAGTCTATATATATATATTCAGTATTTTCCTTTAGTGTCAAAAGTATCAGATATACACATGGCTAAAGCATAGAAACATAAAAGTCTACATAATGTTTATGAAAACCATAAGATATTTAAGTCTAGACTCAAAAAATCATAAACAAAACAACCCATAAACTAGACTCATCACCTACCATGTTAACAACATGCTAATCTGATCCATGCTCCAGCACAAGACTTGCAACCCATTGCATCACCATGGACCTTTTCATGTTGGGGCTTTGACCTCATTATTTTGATCACTCCCATTTCATCAAATGGACACAAGTATATCATAACATCCATTGAATATTTCACAAAGCGGGTTGAAGCAATTCTGCTCATCCTAATTATAGACATTCAGATATCCAAGTTCATCCTCTACCATATCATCTGCTACTTTGACAACCCTTCCACCATCTTCACATATCATGGCACACCCTTTGAAAAATAGCATGTGGATGATCTATGTGCCAAACTCCACATCCATCATGATTTCTCTAGCTCATACTTCCCTCAAGGAAATAGACAAGTTGAGGCAACCAATAAAACCATCCTCAAAATCCCCAAAATTTTTTTTAATGATTCTAGTCGTGACTCACACCTCTAAATAAATCCCTCCCTTTGGGCCTATCACACTTCCTTCTGCACTCCAACATACACCACCCAATGGTGCTGAAGCTGTCTTACCAACTGAGGTTGAGCTACCTTCATTGCACGTATCCATGAATAACTATACCATTGATGAAGAATATCACCTGACATGCCTCACACAGCTAGACCTGTTAGATGAGAAGAGGTAACAAGCATATGATCACCTAGTTGTATACCAGAACTACCTTAAAAGTAGCTATAACAAAAGGGTCCATCCAAGATAGTTCCAAGTGGGTGACATGGTCCTTAAAGAAAATCAAAAGGTGCAAGCAAATTGAGAAAATAAAGGAAAGTTTGAACCTACTTGGTTGGGTCCTTATATTGTCACACTGTGTTTTGGCTCAAAAGCCTATCATTTATCTACACCAGAAGGGGAGCCCCTGAATGATCCAATCAACATCATCCATCTAAAGTGGTTCTATTCTTGTACCATTCCTTATAATCCTAAAAAAATCCATAAAAAATGAAAAATTTAAATAAATGTAGAAAAATTTGAAAAAATCAAAAAATAAAAAAAGTAAAGAGAAATAATCGTTCAATAGTGAAAACTTGGCAATTCAAGCACCTTGGACAACTATGTTGGTGAAAACCTAGAAATAGGCACCATACATAGTGGATTGGGCCATTGTCTATCAAACTCCTATCTCCTCCCATCCCTTTACCCCACTCCTCATCCCTTACCCCCCACATCCTCACCGTTGGCCCGCATTCCCAAGGTGTTTTATCCTCAAGCATATACAACACAACAATGAGTTACTATCCCCCATCCTGAGATTCCTATGTATATTACTTGTAGAGAGAGATCCTCCTTCCTACATCCTGACTTTCTATATATCTTCATCACTTTTTGACCTATCACAATCCTTGAGCTTATGTACATAACTACTGTAAATATCTCACCATGTCCTTTGTACTATATCATTGGGTCCCATTGTACATATCCTCATTTTTCCTATAGAAGCTTTGATCAATTGCACTATCTCACCAATCATTGTACTGAAAAAAATCTTTTGTCGACTATCCTTGATCACATGATTATCCTTGATTCCTCATTTGCCAAAAAACACCACACCATTCTCTTCATCAAATAGGTCCTTGCAAGATGTATCCTTCCTCATGTCTAACCTAATCTCCCCCCATCAATCAAACAATTAATCCCTCTCCTTGAAAAAGGACATCTTTTGGATTTATCACTTTGATTTTGGATTTAGTCCTTTGGATCTTGGTTATCTTTTACGGCTTCTTTTTGTTCGTCTCCTCAAGGTCGCCACAATCCTTTATATCATGGTGCATTGCGAATGAGGGCAGTCTAGAGAAAGGTCTTTTTCTCATTTTTTTTCCCCATGCGTAAGTTAGATATGACCCTTGCACATTCCACATGTGATCTTTTGGGTTACAAGGTGCACTTGGGAAATGTCATTTGTTTATGGGTTCTCCAGCATTGTTTCCACCATGCCTCCTCCTAGATTCATTTGTGATATTGGGGCAACCCTTGCATGTCTTTTTGTGTCAGTCCTCTATAATGCTGGTGACAAGTTCTTGTGTTCCTATGTAACCTTGGTAGGTTTCTAATGTTTCTATATTAAAATAGGTTGTGCTCTCCACATTAACAGAATGAAATCCCCAAGTCCCATTGGCTGCATATAGATTCATCCTAAATTCATGCATCTTTTCATTCATACATCTTTTCTCATGGCCACACTTCTATTTATCCTCTTTCCCCCTCCTTCCTCCACTTCTTTTCCACTTGTGTTCTTTTTGAGAAAATTCCACAAAGCTTTTTCTTTGCGTTATTTTCTCAAGGGGGCACAACCTCTTATCATTGCTGCTTCACCATGACATTCTAACCTTGCCTAGGGAATCTTATTTTCTTGTCTTTGAGGCAATGCCACTTGCAACATCATATCAAAGAGGGGAAAAATATAGACACCTAAAAATCCAACTTATTAATTAAATTTATTTTAATTAATAAAAGTCCTGATGACATCTTAATTAATTAATTAATTAACTAATTATTTCATTAATTAATTAATTATTATTGTCATTATCCGCTCCCTTTTAATTAAATTTACTTAATTAAAGAATCTTGACCAAAAATATTTAAATCCAATTTAAATATTCATCCCTCCCAATTTATTAAATCATTTTAATAAATTTTCTCCACTAAACCGTCCCTAATCCTGGTATCCTTCTAGAATCTTCCAAATCCTATCCCCTTACCCTAATCACTCCCTAACCCAACTTAAGGGGTGATTCCTAACCCTCTTAACCTTAATGGCTTCCCCTCTCCCTAAAGTCAAAATGAGTCAACACCCTCATTAATGACCCCTTATACCCTCATTAATGGCTCTTACAACCCTCTTAATCGAAACCCATCCCCTTTCTTCCACTCTTGATCCCTTCACACTTTCCAAGTGTTTCTCACACGTGTGAGAAACCTTGGTCCATTCAACCATTAATGTCCATCCTTATTTCTTTGATCGTAAACCCTAACCCTTCTTCCTAAACCCTAACCATCCCTCCTAACACAAGCCCTTCCTCAAAATATGTAAATAGAGGCCTCCTCTATGAGAAAATGGTCATAAAGTGTTAAATTTATTGCATTGTTATTATGTTCAATTATCTCTAGGATCTCATAGCATATTAGCATTGTTCGCTTTATTTCATGTTTTTAGATTCTTAACTCACATAGCCTAGATAAATGGGTAATAAACCTTAGTTTTCCTTTGATTTTCTTATTTTATTTTAATTCTATTTATATTCTTGCTAAGATTAATGAGCTTTCATTTCTGTTATGCATATCATTCACAGGCTAATCTGCATTTTCATCATTTGCATCCTAGGGGAAAAATGAGTTCCCTATACTAGGTTTTTGTCCCATTATTAGATTTCCATGGATTGTACTTGACCCTAATAATCTCATTGGGGATACCCTCATTTTTCTTGGAGAGAAAACCCACATCCCCCTCAAATGAGAAAATTGAATGGGGCTCAGGTGCTCCCGTTTAGGCTTAGTCAAAGGTGGTATTGTGTGTTGGTCCATTTTCCTGTCAATGCAAAATCTTTTGAAAATGGCCCATTTCCTTGCAAGTTTTCTTGAAGTGTCCTACCTTGTGTTCTTCATTGTGTCACCTTACTCCAGTCCAAATCGCATCTCCTGAATCGTAAAACCCAAGGAGTTATTAAAGTTTTAAGGTCTGCAGGAAAATATTTTTAGAATCTGCCACAGTGTCGAAAACCCACAATGTTTTTGAAAATCCATGATGTTTTCAGTCTGTGTGAAAACCTTCATTGTTTTTGACCTTATGCCTTCCAGCTTTTGTGTGCTTATCTTTTGGTGTCAGAAACCTTGTGTGTTTTTTATTTTTTCATCAAAAACCCTGTGTGTTTTCAACCTCATAGTTTCCTGTTTGCTGGCATTCCCTAACTATGCAAGTGCAATGGATGGTGGGTCCAGGTCTGCAGGCTCTTCTTGATTGGTTGTCGCATGGCCACATTTTAGACTTTTCTGACATGTGATCGTGTGACCGCTTGCCACCTATTCGCGTGGGTCCCAGTTCTTCTTAGTTTCCAAGTGTGGTTAAAGTTAGGACAAAATTAGTGGCCAGCGTAAGTTTACATGGTAAAGATGCACGGTGTTTATCCTTCACGCTTTTGTGACAACCGTTCAATTTTCTTGTATGGGCGTGCAGTGGGACCTGTCTGCTTGGTGGCACTAGTGTGTCAATTTTCTATTGGTTACCTGCGATGAGTTGGATTTCATGTCAGCAGGGCCCGGTGTTAGAGATTTAAGATCTACGGTAGGCGTGTGATCGCAAGGAATATTCTTTCCCCATGAGATCATGCATCCACCGTTCGATTGGATGCCAATGGGTTTGTTCATAGTGGGGTTGTTTGGGTTAAGGTGTCATCACTTGGTTCGATGAGCTGGGTGATGATTTGGACTTGTCAGTGGGCCCGATATTTCTTAGGTGGAATGACAATGTAGAAGTGATCTACGATTGCCGCATGATTATGAGGAATATTCCTCCCCTTCACGATCATGCAACCACAGTCTGATCTTCCCAAAAGGTAAGGCTTTTCTCGGTGGTGGGTCCAGTGTTAGGTGTTGTGAAGAGGAAGCTTTTCATGGGTTGACGGGTTTGTGACAAGGCATGCGGAAAGGTAAAGGGGGTGAGGTGGCAGTCTTGTTGCCTTGTCACATGATCGCAAGGGCCATCTTTCGGCCATGCGATCATGTGACAAGGGTGTCACATTGGCAGGTAGTGGTGGTGGTTATGCTGGTGGTTAAGGTTCATGGGTTGTCGCATGTTCGCATAGCTTGTCTCCGTGCTATGCGATCATGCGACAACTGTTGTATGTCACCGTTGCGGAGTTAACCCGAGGTGTCTGGATGGGTTAAAAACATAAAGCCCATGAAGTATGAAGATCTAACAGCGGGGATATAAAGTTGATCCCGATTTAAATTGTGACTGCTGATTCACTGCTGGCACCGTAAGATTGACCATTGCTTTTCAAATTCAAAATTTTTGAGGGGTTTACAGCGATAAGAAGTACTGGTTTAAATGGCTTTTATGGCAATTTTTTTGCTAGTTTGATGGCGGTAGGTGTTGCAATCTGGCTCGAGGGTCTATGCGGTTGATTACAGAGGTGGTTTTGTACTTGGTGAAGGAATTTTTTGTTGCTCGAGGTGTGTTTGTAGGTGGCCAATTTGACTGGTTTTCATGGCAATCCCCTAGTTTTCTATCCTGATCTCAAATGATGCTCATAATTGCAAAATTTTTTTGAGATCTCTCTCTGGATTGCTTGGTCTCCTACCCTTGCAGTAAATTTTGATGTATTTCTAGTTGGTTGGGTAGTTGAAACCCTACCTCAGTTATCCATAGCTTGTTGCATCCCTATTTTAGGATCCCAAGATGATTGATGATATATATTGCAAGTTTTCTGATAGTGAAAGGGTTCCAGCTTCAAAGTTCTGAAGTGTTCCTAGTCCTAGATCCAAGATTGTAACACTTTTGCATTTAGTATTTTGTTGATGATAGAGAAAAAGTTGCAGGTCTAAGCTATAATTTGCAAGCTTGACTCCTCTGGATTGATTGTTTACACTTAAGGATTCTTCATACTTAATACAAGTACATGACTCTTATCTCTCCTTTGTGTCAACTTAGATAGATTCTGAACTTTCTAGTCCTCTGCATATTGTTTTATGTATATGTATCCATTCTTGAGTTCTAATCCAGGATTAGATGAAATGATGCTTTAGATGGGACATAGATCTATCTTATTCTCTATGTAAGGATATCTCATAAGTAGTAAAGGGGATTGTAGGTGTGTTTATGGCTTGGAATCTCAGCTATTATCTGGTGTGTGTAGCATTCATGTTCTAGGAGATCTTGCCCAATGGATGAGGCACTGTCCTAAATGATTATCTCTTTATCAACAAATACTGATTGTTGTTGTTATGATCCCAAAAGCATAAGTTAAGAACCATCCTTTTAAGTTTTGAGTATTTGGTTGTATGTGGTTCTACCCATAGTAATGGAGAGTTAATGAGTGTGTGGTTAACACTTAGTACTTTCTTACTATCCTATTATCTGTTATTCAAACCTAGTTCTTGGTGTATGAAGTATATTTTATACTAGGTTAGGTGCACCCACCTTGGTTTTGTAGAGCTAGAAGCAGAAGAGGGCATATTAAGTCCCTATAGTTGGTCCAGTTGCCTTGCAGAGCTCCCACACTTGGAACTAACCATTCCTAATATCAGTCTCAAGGTACATTGGCAGCCTATTAGAGCATAAGCATCATTTTGGACACCAACAAGATGGCAACTCTACTAGGGAGGCCATTTGAAAGAGTCAAATACAAAAACAAAGCATTTGCTAAATTTTCTCACCTAGTTGTGAGTGGCGGCTTTGATTTTCTCTATTTGATCAGTGTTCCTTCTGACAAACAGTGAGTTACTTGGAGTTTTGTATTGGTTGGGAGTAGAAACAAAGAATATATTTCCTCTCTAAGGAGGTGGAAACTCTACATATCAAAGAACCTGATGGAGCTACATGGTGAGCTCTAGATCTGCCATGTCTTCCCAGTCAACAAAGTTTTTTGCTACAAAACTTCTAGGTATTTATGATTACAATGTTTCCCTATCAAGTATTCAGTGCTAGTATAAAGGGAAGACTGAAATAAGATGAGTGGCTCTCATCTTGTTTCAAATCAAATAAATAATCAGGGGAAAAGTCAGTCTAGGCTGCTTGGTTTCCTCAAGTTGGATAGACCTTTGAGCTATGTTCTTCCAGGTTCCCCTCATTCTTTCCCTAGTGAGCTTTTGGATTTGATTCCTATTTTTGGTTGTTAGTCTAATTCAGCAGTGAAGCATGTCCTAGAATTCTATAGATTTATTATAGAATATCAGATTCTTGATGAGGATGTTAGTATGATATTTTTTGGGAGATCCCTCAAAGGGGTTGCATCTAATTGGTATCTAAATCTGCCCCCAAAATGAATCTCTTCTTTGACTGAGTTCAAGTGGTTGTTCTTAGAGGAGTTTGCTGATGATGATGAATGGAAAAGGTTGCAAAGAGACTGTCAGCAAAAGGGGAATGAATGTTGTATTCCAGAGCAACCCATGTCTGATGTTGAGGGTACTTCTGATGAATCTTTGTCAGAGGAGTATTCAGATTGTGGTAGTGAGTAGGAATTAGAACCAAGGTGTGCAGGATCTTCCATTCATTCAGAGATGTCTGAATGTGATTTTAGTGGCTATTCAGGTGAGGATGATGAAGGCAGTAATGCTGATGTGTCCTCATGTGAATCAGATGCATCATGGGAGGAAGAAAGTGATGATGGAAGTGAACACTCCTTTAGTGAGGAGTATGAAGACAAGGAAGTGATAATTGAATGTAACATCAGTAGTTCTTCATGTGTTTCTAATTGTTCTTCATGTGCTGTGAGTCTCCATGAGGTTTAGATGGGTACTGAGTTTAAAGTGTTTTCTAATGCTTTATATGATGAAGAATTTGATTATCAGCCTGATTTTTGTCATGATGTTTAACATGGTGCATTGCATGGAGTTATCAATCCTCTATTTGAAGAACATGTGGAGGTCCCAGATTTAGTTAAATTAGGATGCCCATTTTCCATCTGTGGGTATCAATCTGATTATTCATTTGAGGTCTAGCTGGTTACACATATGGAAATGCAAAGTTAAGATATAAATGAAGCCTTTCTGTAGGCAGAATATGAGGCTTTTGTGTTTCCAGTTGATAGCATCCATGAGTCAGTGGAAAGGAACAGGTTCTTATCTAACGGTGTTGATCTTGGACGTGCTGAATCTTTTCTTCATAGTGAGCAAGGAGAAGAGAGTGCAATTTTTTTTTACATGCACTATGAAGATAGTTACTTTGTTCTTCTTGATTTGTTGATTGAACATGTTGACAAGCCTATGGAGACAAATGAATACAAAATGTTTGGTGTGCCTCATGAAGGAAGAAATGAAAATCAGATTTTTGACAGAGGCAGGAATTAACTCATGTTTGTTGCTGCAGGTTTTTGTAAAAAATGTACACTTTGTATAGTTTTCCCTTTTCCTGTTGTGTGTCTTTCTTTCCCGTTCCCTATGTTTTTTGAGGTCTCTGTGCTTTTTCTAGTGGGTGGTCTACTTCTTCCTAGAGATCTAAGGTCCTCATTGTACCTGCAAGAGATACATGTCCCTAACTAGAGCCACTGTTGGTCCATTTTCCTGTCAATGCAAAATCTTTTGAAAATGGCCCATTTCCTTGCAAGTTTTCTTGAAGTGTCTTGCCCTGTGTTCTTCATTGTGTCACCTTACTCCAGTCCAAATCACATCTCCTGAATCACAAAACCCAGGGAGTTATTAAAGTTTTAAGGTCTGCAGGAAAATATTTTTAGAATCTGCCACAGTGTTGAAAACCCACAATGTTTTTGAAAATTCATGATATTTTCAGTCTGTGTGAAAACCTTCATTGTTTTTGACCTTATGCCTTCCAGCTTTTGTGTGCTTATCTTTTGGTGTTAGAAACCTTGTGTGTTTTTGATTTTTTTCGTCGAAAACCCTGTGTGTTTTCAACCTCATAGTTTCTTGTTTTCTAGCATTCCCTAACTGCACAAGTGTGATGGATGGTGGGTCCAGGTCTGTAGGCTCTTCCTGATTGGTTGTCACAAGGCTGCATGTCAGACTTATCTGACATGCGATCATGTGACCACTTGCCACCTATCCGCATGGGTCCCAGTTCTTCTTAGTTGCCAGGTGTGGTTAAAGCTAGGACAAAATCAGTGGTCAGCGTAAGTTCACATGGTAAAGATGCATGGTGTTTATCCTTCATACTTTTGGGACAGCTGTTTAATTTTCTTGTATGGGCGTATAGTGGGACCTGTCTGCTCGGTGGCACTGGTGTGTCAATTTTCTATTGGTTGCCTATGATGAGTTGGATTTCATGTCAGCGGGGCCCGGTGTCAGAGATTTAAGATCTACGGTCGGCATGTGATCGCAAGGAATATTCTTTCCCCATGTGATCATGCACCCACCATTTGATTGGATGCTGATGGGTTTGTTCACAGTGGGGCCATTTGGGCTGAGGTTTCGTCACTTGATCCGATGAGCTGGGCGATGATTTGGACTTGTCAGTGGGCCTGATATTTCTTAGGTGAAATGATAATGCAGAAGAGATCTACGGTTGCTGCATGATCATGAGGAATATTCCTCCCCTTCATGATCATACGACCACCGTCCGATCTTCCCAAAAGGTAAGGCTTTTCTCGGCGATGGGTCTAGTGTTAGGTGTTGTGAAGTGGAATCTTTTCATGGGTCGATGGGTTTGTGACAAGGCATGCAGCAAGGTAAAGGGGGTGAGGTGGCAGTCTTGTTGCCTTGTCACATGATCTCAAGGGCCATCTTTCAGCCATGCGATCATGCGACAAGGGTGTCACGTTGGCAGGTAGTGGCGGCGGTTATGCTGGCGGTTAAGGTTCACGGGTTGTCGCATGTTCACATAGCCCATCTTCGTGCTATGCGATCATGCAACAAATATTGTACATTGCCATTGCAGAGTTAACCCGAGGTGTCTGGATGGGTTAAAAACATAAAGCTCATGAAGTATGAAGATCTAATGGCAGGGATATAAAGTTGATCTCGGTTTAAATTGTGACCGCCGATTCACTGCTGGCACCATAAGATTGACCATTTCTTTTCAAATTCAAATTTTTTGAGGGGTTTGCAGTGACAAGAAGTACTGGTTTAAATGGATTTTATGATAGATTTTCTTGCTGGTTTGATGGCAGTAGGTGTTGCGATCTAGCCTGAGGGTCTATGCGGTTCATTGCAGAGGTGGTTTTGTACCTAGTGAAGGACTTTTTTGTTGCTCGAGGTGTGTTTGTAGGTGGCCAATTTGACTGGTTTTCATGGCAATCCCCTAGTTTTCTATTCTGATCTCAATGATGCTCGTAATTGTAGAATTTGTTTGAGATCTCTCTCTGGATTGCTTGGTCTCCTACCCTTGTAGTAAATTTTGTTGTATTTCTGGTTGGTTGAGTAGTTGAAACCCTACCTTAGTTATCTGTAGCTTGTTGAATCCCTATTTTGGGATCCCAAGATGACTAATGATATATATTGCAAGTTTTCTGATAGTGAAAGGGTTCCAGCTTCAAAGTTTTGAAGTGTTCCTAGTCCTGGATCCAAGATTGTAACACTTTTGCATTTGGTATTCTGTTGATGATAGAGAAAAAGTTGCAGGTCTAAGCTATAATTTGAAAGCTTGACTCCTTTGGATTGGTTGTTTACACTTAAGGATTCTTCATACTTAATACAAGTACATGACTCTTATCTCTCTTTTTTGTCAACTTAGATAGATTCTGAACTTTCTAGTCCTCTGCATATTGTTTTATGTATATGTATCCATTCTTGAGTTCTAATCCAGGATTAGATGAAATGATGCTTTAGATGGGACATAGATCTATCTTATTGTCTATGTAAGGATATCTCATAAGTAGTAAAGGGGATTGTAGGTGTGTTTATGGCTTGGAATCTTAGCTATTGTCTGGTGTGTGTAGCATTCATGTTCTAGGAGATCTTGCCCAATGGATGAGGCACTGGCCTAAATGATTATCTCTTTATCAACAAATACTGATTGTTGTTGTTATGATCCCAAAAGCATAAGTTAGGAACCATCCTTTTAAGTTTTGAGTATTTGGTTGTATGTGGTTCTACCTATAGTAATGGAGAGTCAATGAGTGTGTGGTTAACACTTAGTACTTTCTTACTATCCTATTATCTGTTATTCAAACCTAGTTCTTGGTGTATGAAGTATATTTTATACTAGGTTAGGTGCACCCGCCTTGGCTTTGCAGAGCCAAAAGCAGAAGAGGGCATATTAAGTCCCTATAGTTGGTCCAGTTGCCTTGCAGAGCTCCCACACTTGGAACTAACCATTCGTAATATCAGTCTCAAGGTACATTGGCAGCCTATTAGAGCATAAGCATCATTTTGGACACCAACATTGTGAAAGTTTTTAATATCTGATTTGTATGCTAGATTAGATTAACATTTGATTGTCTACGCATGTTCCTAATAGGTCAGGTTCACAACACTCATAGTTATCTTAATGAATAATGATTAATGTAGGATAAAATGAGGATGAATGAACCTAATGAATAATGATCAATAATGCAACCTAATCAATAATGTGCAATGCTTATGAAATTTAATCTAATCGATGTAATATCAATTAATGGATAATGAATTAACCTAATAGAACTTAATGATTAATATAATGCACATATTCTAATAAATACAATCTAATGATTAAAGATGACAATTAATGCAACAAAATTTAATAAATGTAACGTAATGATTAAAGGTGATAGTTAATGCAATTTAATCTAGCTTTAAGATGCAATTAATCTATGATAAAATATAATGTAATTTAATCTAATGCAATTGATTTATGATGGAAGTTTGATTTCTTGATTCCCAACATATTCTATCACATAAAGTAATAATGCATTTTTCCCATTTTTGTTTAACTCCACCCTCTTTTATCTTTAATAAAAACTTTTGAGGAAAGGATCCATGTGATCTAAATCCATTTAATCTAATATGAATGCAACTAACTATCACTATTCAGAATTAGGATACTTATTTTCATCATTGAGCATTTTGAAATCTGAAATTGGTACAATCCTTAGTGGTTCAACCATGATGATATGAATACCTTTTTCCTTCTGAGTTACATGCCTAGAAATCCAATACAACTGTCACTGGTTAAATTTCAACCATGATAGTCTGAATACTACTTTCATCAGATTCAATATTGCAAGTGGATTTTGGCATTGTGATATGGAAAATCAAAATTTCCAAGGTATCATGTTGCGTAAACAAACAAAGATCTTGGTCTTTCCATATGTGCATGTCCTTGATGATTCTTTGGTGATCATGTCATTAGATGAATGATACTTATCTTAAAACCTTGATCTTAGAAAACACAATCAGAAATCAAGAAAATATCATGTTTTTATCATTGCTTATCTAGTCCAAGACTTCATTGATTTGCTAAAAAGACATGATTTCACCAATCAAGTAATCACTTAGAAAAATTTGCACTATTTTTCAAATCCATATTTCAAGTAGAATTTCATCCATTTCATATTTGATTATTTATTTTAATCTTGATAAAGGTAAGGTCATTGTAAGATCAAGGATCACAATCTTTTCATTGTGAGATCATCATTTGGATTATGAATTAAATTGATCATCTAGGTGTTATGCTTGTGACTGGATGTATTAATTTGTGTCAATTGATATTTGTTTGATGAATCCTTTTTGATGTTAGTGTTAGTTATATGTTGTCATTAGTGTCAAACATACAGTTGGTAAAGGAAGCAAATAGGCTAGTCAGTAAACACACCAAGAATGGATACCGAGCAGAGTATAAGAAAGAGTATCATATTAACCAAACATAGTCTTGACCGATCACTCATACTGAGCCAGATGATTATTGAGCACTGAGCATAGTGTAATCAAGCATTCATATATACTGTGCGTTAGTTAATTATTGAGTGATGAATGCATTGTATACTGAGTAAATGAGGAAATGACATAGAAGTTTGTAATGACACAAACTGCAAGGTAAAAGATTTACATTGATCTAGGAAATGGTTTACCAAGATCAACGTGAAGATTAAATACATATATAATCATTTAAATGATTGATGATCCCTATGTAATGATGTTTAGGTTATTCATTTGGATTGTTGATCTTAGGTTTTCTAAGATGTTATCATAACCCTAATTAGGTCAAAATACTTTTTTATAAGAATTGTAAAGATGTCATTTTAACAAGTATCACACATGAAGTAGCTGGACATATAGACATTTGAAGATCAGACATGTTTGTGAAGTTGAAGCATTGATAGAGCATTCTAGGACTGAATCAGGTATTAGATCAGAAGGCTACCGAATAGAATTTAGAGAAGAGATCTATCACAACAAGGTGATAATAGTTAAGTACTTATCAGATCTGACATCATACAAAGTTAGTTACTATCTATAGATAAATTTCACCATTTCATTCTAACTATTGCTACAAACTTAAATCTCTTGACAGATTAGATCTAATAGTATTTTTGTAAATCTCTTAACCGAGTGCACACTTTATTGTGTTGCTAAAATCATTTAACCAGGTAGATCCTCACATATCTTTTTATTACTCCTAATAGGGTAAGATCATCAAAAGCGATCAAACATTGTAGCCTTAACCAACAAAATTTATTACTACAATTAGTGAAGCTTTGTGGGTGTCATCTCCACTGTAGTTTTTACCTTCTAACAAGGGTTTCTGGGATAACAAAATATAAGAGTAATGTTTATAAAGTTTCATGATTTCTTATGTGATTAGATCAGATGTATTTACATTTCAATTATGTTATTTAATGTATAGAGATAGTAAATACTATAGTCGGTTAATGAATTTTTTTTTTTCAAGGATTGAGTTAAAAGTTTTTAGGGTTGCTGATTCACCCCTCCCCTCTCAGTAACTCACCTTTCTATAATCCCAAGAATTGGTATCAAAGATAGTTCTCTTGTTGAGGAAGTTGAATTACTGAAGAGAAAAGATATTAGAGATGGACATGTATAAGCTTGATAAGACTATTGAAAATTAGAGCTTGGAGATGTAGATTCTCATAACAACTTAAGGATGCAAGAGAAAAATTGAGAGATTTACTGATCAAAAGGAAGGAATTGACATTTTGACACAATGAGACTAATTATCATGAATAAGAGATAGAATAATTATCTGAACGATCTGGAAGCATATTTGATGCATTTGAAGGAACTATATCAGATATGTCTGAAAAGAATCAACACATTACTGATCAAATAAAAGCACTTCAAATTAGACAAGAGACTCAAATAGTAAGAATGATTAATGCCATGAACAATGCAAGACATGCTAAAAAAGAAAGGAATTTGTCTATTGAAGATAGAAGAAAAATGCATGAAAAGTTAGAAGAAAAGGAATCTGAAATACTGAGACTTATCGAGCATCACTTTGAAATATCCAATCAGATGGTTGTCATGAGTTAGGAAATCAACCGAGTAAATAGTGAGCTTGCTAGAAAATTGGAAGACATTAGTGAATTGAGGGAAGAAAGACTGAAGAATGAAGTGAAAATTCAACAACATAATGAGATGATAAAGAAAGATGAAGAAAGTACCAAAAGGATGCATGAATTCTTAAATATTCAAAGAAGACTGGCTAATACTACTAGTTTAGGTTATACCAAGTAGGGAGAGTCATAAAAACAAGTTGGAAAAAAGAATGCCTATGCAAATCCAAGGCCAAAGAAACTCTCATGCTATCACTACGGAAAACTGGGTCACACATCAAATATCTGTAGAAGCAAAGTAAAAGGTATTCCTAAATCTACTATTAAATTTGATGGTTATTGTTATAATTGTAACAAGTATGGACATAAAGTACATGAGTGGAGATCAAAACTAAATAAGTCACCTAAGAGACACTACATAGAAAAGCACTATCATACTTGCAACATGCATGGACATATATCACAATAATGTAGGACAAATATGAAACAAGTCTGGAAACTGAAAGGACAAAACAAGACATATCAACTGAGAAGACAAGGTAATGCTTAAACTTGGGATTATAACACTTGGGTTAATTGAACAACATGTGGTAGATATGGTCATATTGTAGTAAATTGTATTAGATTTCATTGGAGAGGAAAATCTAGAAATTGGACAAATTTTGGAATGGCATATTTTCACTATCACAAGGTCGATCATTTAAATAAAGATTGTAGAGACCAAGCACCAGAATTGAGTGTTGATACAAATGAGAACACCATTAAAGGAACATGAGGATAAGGAACCAAATGTAGAGAAGAGAAACAAATGACAATGCATGAACATGCACAACAGTCGGTGACACCTCATCCTTTGGGTTAGGTGATTTCACTACCTCCACCTAAGAAAATCAAGTAAGTAAGAGAACTAAATTTTAATCAATTATATCTTACAACATTTCCTTATATCGATTTCATGAATACCATATCAACATGAAATAAGATGCACTAGGTAGTTATATGTTTTGAGCATGAAATGTGTATAGTTGGTAAAAGCATGACCAAGTGGAAACTTGTTAGTCGGTGAAAGTGTTAAGGTTAACCAAGTTGAAGAGTCAACCAAGTAATGTTAGTGTTAACCAAGCTAAAGTTTCAAAAGAGATAAAAACATGTTTATTATTAACCGAGTTGTGGTTGGTAAAGCATTTCATGCAAAACTTTGAGTAGGAAAATATTTTTTGGTATAAACAAGTGTCGAGATAACTCATTTCTTCACATAGCGAACCAAAGTGAACTAGAGTGAATCAAGTGAGATTTGAGAAAAGTATTTCCAAGCATTTCACAATGATTTAAGCATCTATCATGAACTGTTTGATATCGATCCAAGTAAGTTCTAAGAAAACTGAGTCATTTACTTACTATTTTTGTGAAGCTCTAAATTTTTTGAAACGATGGCATCCTCATCTAAGACCACGCAATATAACACAAATAGTGAGAAGAAGGTCACACTGATCAAGTATGGAACCTATGAAGAAGCTAAGTATAAACTACACCCCGAGGTCCCATCACAAGTTGATGAGAAAGGTACATTTTTGAGCATACTACCTAGGGTTTTGTTGGTCCAAGATATTAGATCATACATTCACTACAAGATAAGTGAAATAGGAGACTTAATGCTAAAATAAACATACCAGGAGCTATTCCAGGACATAAAGTTGAAGGATTAACACACACACACACACACACACACACACACACACACACCTGGAGATCAAAGATTTGAACAGTTCCCTTTAGTTCCTAAAGGAGTTCAAGAAAGAGTAGATTAGGGTTTTACTCAACCGAGTACATAAGGGAAAAATGTGGTTGGATGAACCAATCAAAATTATAAAAGATGTTATTCAAATGGTCATAGGTTATCCAACAAGTGACAAAGAAAAATCCCTAAGGTACCCATTGAGAAGTGAAACTGAGAAATTAACAAGAGCCGAGTGGGATGGCAGAGGCATGAGGATAAATACAATCAATGATCCCAAAACTAGATTTGGAGCATATGTAATTGCTTATAAGATATTACAATCTAGCAGAAAAAATAATGTTCCTTGTGGAGCAGTGGATATACCATACAAGGCTGTAAAGAAGGGTTTACAGCTAGACCTCACCAACCTGATGTTGAAGCAATTAGAACAAGACATGAGGACTATTCAGGTTGCTAAGACCAACACATGTAAGTTTGGAACAATTTTAGTGTGTATCTTTTTCTAGTTTCAAAATTCATTTCCCTCAATCGGTAATGTACAATGGGATGTTAAAAAACTAGTCATCATACAAATTGGTGAATTTACAAAGAGTCCAGGACATAATTTTGAAGCAGTAATGGATGATTAAGTTGGAAAATTCAAAGAAAGAATGCACAAGAGAAGTGGGATACCTACATAACTAGTGGAAAAAAACAAAGATGATATTTATTTTCTAGTAGACACCAAAACCACCCTGATAAAGGAAGTTGAACCAAGGATTGCATGGTTTCCACCTATGGACTATGGACTTGACATTGACCAAGCTTCTAGGTCAATAAAGGCATTACTAGAAGAGCCTAAAGATACAAAGGAAACTAGGTTTGGAACCTATGATGAAGAAAAGATACGAATCAAAATGGATTTAGTTGATGTAAAAGTAAGTAGAAAATCAAAGAAAATGATGGATACTCTAGCTAAGAAATTTGGTGATGATGAAGAAGAAGCAGAGAAGCCGGTTCAAGAAGAAACTAAGGAACAAATACTGATCAATGATAGTGAACATGAAGAAGAGACTTCTAATATAATGGGAATTAGGTACTTCTAGCTTTCTGATTCACCTAAAAGGTGATGAGCATAATCACCTAATACCTTCATCCACAAGAAATAGGC
Source organism: Chamaecyparis obtusa (assembly GCA_027943335.1). Lineage (NCBI taxonomy): Eukaryota > Viridiplantae > Streptophyta > Pinopsida > Cupressales > Cupressaceae > Chamaecyparis > Chamaecyparis obtusa. The sequence goes on from BSBK01000918.1 coordinate 601,701, forward strand.
TTTAATCTTAGTGTTTGTTTATTGACTTAGCCTATCTTTTAATCAAAAGATCTAGTAGGTTTGACATTTTGATTCACTTAAAAAGGGAAGAGCATACACCTACTACTAAATCCTCCAAACAATAATAGATTTCTAATTACTATATTTAAATCAATTTACAACAATCTAAGAAAATACAAAAGGTTTTAGGATTACCTTTTTTTCGTTGCTAGAAAAGGCTAGGGGAATTTTTGATTTAACTTTCAATTGATCTACTCACCTAGTGGTGATCGTTCCAGCTCCCTTGCATCCCCTTTCAAGATTGTTAGTCCAACACAAAACAAGAAAAGTGAAGAAATCCAAGCAATGTGAATTTTAATGCCTTTCTTTCAAATTGATAAAAAATGAAGAACTTAAGGCATAAAAATATAATTTAACTTGAGACAAATTTTGATTTATATAAATCAATTATGTGCAAATATCTCTTAAAATCTTTACCTTCCTGGTTGGAATCCTCCAAAAAGTAATTTAGATGAAGAGTTTTCTCCCTTTTCAATTTTTTATTGATTGACTTGTCTTCATTGTGGATTTTGGAATTTGGTTTCCAAATTTTTTTATGCCCTGCCATCAGAAAAAACATAAAGAAAACATTATTTATTGTCAGATTTAACAATTTAGAAAAATAGTTGTACGTGCTACATGATTGATTAAACACGCTACTTCAGACATTAAACACACTACATAACTTTTTAAATGAGCTATTGAAGAAATTAAAAGTGCTATTAAAATGCTTAAATGTCTGCAAATAAAAATTTAAATGCACTAAAACAGTGATTAAAAATGCACTGCAAAGTCACGGTGAAAGCACTGAAAGAATGAAAGATAGAAGACATAAGTGATTAAATGCACTGTTTGGCTATGTAAATGCGTTGAAATTTTCCATGGATGCATTATTTCATGTATCAGATGTATTGTTTCCCTACTTAAATGCACTACTTAAAGTCTAGAACGCGCTACTTCACCTATAAAACAAAGAATTCAAACAAAAAATCCTACAATTTTGAGAATTATTTTAAAATTTGATCAAATGAGGCCTAATGCCCCACGGTGGGCACCATTTTGTGTACAGGAAGTACCTTTATAGGATTAGTTTATCAATATTTAAATCAAATTAAGCTAAATTATTACAATTAGTAAGCTATTCAATAAAAATAATGACAATAAGCATCCTATAGCTCTCTATTTAGACATACTAATGAAAAGCTCTCAGTAAGCTTCCATTAGTGACAGTCCTAAAATGAGAAATTAAGTTAAATGATTGCACAATTAAGCCTATTTCACTAAAAACTATGCTTAATTATGCTAAAAATATGTTCCTAGCTTAGATTTGCAATAATGTTGATGCAATTCAAAGATGTGTGGATCCTTTTCTCCTGATTTTAGCCCTCTATTTATAGATTTTAGAAAGCATAGAGGGCGGAGTTACTTTAATCATGGTTAAGTTAAGGTTAAGTCCATGGTTTCAAATATGGGGACAATTTAAATATTTTGTCCTCAAAACTTGGGATAATGAGACAAAATGAGTGGTCAAGATTCTTTCTCCTTATGAGTGATTGAGATTCAATGTGGCTTTGGTCCACGTGAGTCCAATCCTTAATTCCTATTGGTTGAGGTAATTACTCCCATGTAGTGGGTGAGAGAAATTAGGAATTAATTAATTAAATTTAATTAATTTATTTAGCCATGTGTACCCCTTGAATGGGTTAAATTTGATTTTAATTGAAATATATAATTAATTTGATTAATTGCATAAAAAATTGATTACTTTTATTTATTTAATTCTTTTGGCTTTTGATTTTCAATTAATATTATATTTTTGGCTTGATTAGAATTAATGCTTCAATTTTTGCTTAGTTGCTCACTTGGTTTGATTTTGACAATTTTTAGGTGTCTATGGTGATAAATTTTCTCCATCTATTGCTAACTAAAATAGAAGCCCTACCCTTTCCCTTCTAGTGTTTGGTGGTAAAGTTATTTGTATCTCTCCAACATTTTAGGTTGATGTCCAAATGAAATTGCACAACCTTAATCTCTTGGAGAAGGAGAATGCCAATATTATTTATCATTTTAAGGAAACTTCTAGTCACATACTACATATATCATGTAGATTCAATTCCCTTAACATTCCAAGAGGCACAATTCAACTCCATACAAAATTAGGAGACCTAGTATCTATCGGTACCCTAAAATTTTAATAACATTTAGACATGCAATGTTTGGGAAGTATCTTATTCTACTAATGAGAAGTATATCCACTGGGTCAACCTCTCTTTGTTTTAAATTTAGAGACTTGTTTAGGGGGGGTATTAGTCTTCCTTTTCTTTTTAGCCTTCTTAGTAGAGTTCTTACTCCAGGCCTTTCTAGAATCATATTCCACCATAGATTTATCTATAAGATCTATATTTTTGGGGCTATTATAAGGAATAATAGCCTTATTTTCCTCCCTCCACTCCTCAGATCCATAATCTCTAGTGAGATCACTAATATCCAACCTCATATTGACCTTGCCCAAATCCCTATTTCCTCTATCACAGATAGGCTCTCATTATGGGAGAGGAAGACCTTCAACTCTACTAGATCCTTGGCAAGGCCAAAAGGGGGGGAGGTGTCATAGTGGTCCCAACTAAAATTAACACATCAATGGGGGGGTGAAAAATTCATAAGATTTTTTAATGAAAAATAAGGCCTCATATATATCCTCCTGCACATTGATTGGTTGCCTAGAAATGATCTTAAAGATCACCAAATTACTCATCTCACTCTTCGAAATCTCCAATGCTCTAACAGGGATAAAAATATTACTATCTAAGACTCTAACCCTATCTATGATAGGAGAGTCACATTGATTCTAATATTTATCTTAGACCACCATGTTATGATAATCATTGATGAAGGGTGCTCCCCTTAATACCACAAACACATAATAGAAATAGAGAAATAACAACAATATGCAAGAACAGAAAATGGGCTTCTTATTATCTCCACAAATGTGGAATTACAAACTTTCAGAATTACAATATGCAAAGCCACATGGGCATTCCCTTACAATATTCTGTAGGACAAAGCCTCGAATCAATACCCAGATCTACTACCCAAAACTGTCCCAAATTGCCTAAGATAGCACTACAACCTTCCTTATATAGGCAATTTTTCCACCACCTAGGAAGGTTCTAGAATTTTTAGCCAACAAGGCCGACCAAGCTTAGAATTATTTTATTTTTATAATTTATTACATCAAAGTTTTCTCAAAATAACTTTTGAAACCCAAACAAATTTTTTGAAGGAAAATCATTTTCTGCCATTTCAGGTGACCCAACTTTCGAAGACCATAAGTCATCGCCAGTTGATCCGATTGACTATTATGAACCCATTCTGGAAAGGCCACGAAGTGCTCTATAGGCTTGACTAGCACAAGCGCCTGTCACCCAAATTTTTGACCTCATTCGAGGCCTCTTAAGCCTTCAAAATTGAGTTCAAAGTTTTTGTACCCTATTGCCAATACCGAAAATCTTGAATATCTACAAAGCTAGACTTGATCTATCAATGAAACTTTACTAACAGGTTGATATGACCAAAATTAACCTCCAAGGAAGAAATCAGAACATTTCAAGATCGGATGACCAACTTACTAAAAATAGCAAGTTTCCATAAATAGCTGCTCTACACAAGATAGCCCTTAGTGAATTAAAAAACATAAATATTTTTGGGTAATGCAAGATTTCTCTTACACCCAGGATGCTCCTGCATCAATCATCTCCCTTATACTATCTAGTACTTAAATTGTTTTTGATCCTCTTCTTTGTTTTTTCAATATGCCTTAGTTTTTATTGGATAATCTATTGTGAATTCAACTTCCTATGCTTAGGGAGAGGTTGGACAAGGGTAATTTCTTAGAGGAGAAGGTTCTAACAACATAGGGGAAACAATGCATCCTAAGGGATAAATAAAGGAAATAAAGAGAACAAACCCAATAGAGGGGAAGTTGAGCTCATTAGAATCCTTCTAAGAAATATCAAGGGTGAAAAAAGTGGAGTCTACTAGGGTGGATTTTAGATCCTTTGGAGGAAGAGGAGTTTGAGATCCCATAGGGAGATCTCAAGAAAATAAAGGAAAGTCTTATAGAGGGGACTAATAACAACCAAATTTTTAGAGGGGGTAACATTTCCATCGCTATTAGGGAGAGCCAAATATTTACCCTTAAAATTAGGGAAAATAGAGTGTTTGATAATTTTTGATAGAGGGTAGTTTTTCCTCATATTCCCTTCCTTTCTACACAAAAAATATACATTAATACCTCTCAAAAATTTAATTGGATACTCTAGGGTTTCTTCTTCAAGCTCAAGTTTTAATTCTTTTAGGAGCTCAAGCCCATGATTGATTGAGAGAAGCAATCTAACATCCATATGTGGCAACAAAGAGGGGGAATCATCTATTTTAAGAATATTCCCTAAAATTTCCAATTTTTAGGGATAAAATTCAACAAAACCAAAGGAATGTTATGAACTATGATCCATATAAGGAAAGACAAAGAAAGGATTTCTTCATTCTTTGCCTTAGGTAACAAAACAATTTCCCAAAAGCACCTAGAGCCAATAAACAAAAACTGTTTCTTAATAATCTCCTTTTGGCTCAGAGGATTTTTGAAAAAATAATAAAAGCTCCTTTTTGAACCATTCTAAAAAATGAGAAGTGAAAACCTACCTTTTTACTTTAGACATTTTGAAGCTAGTAATTCATTAAATTACGAGAAGGAATTTTGTTAATGTCTAAAGCTGCAAGAAAGATTGCAATATCTTTAAGTCTATTCTTTTTATTTCTAATAACATCAACCATTTGAGAATTGGGTTTGATAATGAGAGAAGAATAAAGGGGAAACTTACCTCTTCTTCCTCCATTCTTGATATTGTCCTCTAGAAAATTTTGATGCTGAGACACAAATTTAGCACCCTCTGGAAGCCCTCAAGTCTCTATCACCACATCCCAAAAAATCTTGCCTCTACTACAAGGGGGCTAACAACTAATAACTACCCATATCTAGGGGATACATTGCCCATAAAACCAAAACCAAACACCAAAAAAACTTAGAATTAAATACTCTCTAGTACTAGAGACCTAACAAGGTCGATAAATGCCACCTAACATCCAAGACAAGTGACCACTTACTTGTTCAATGATGGCCTCCTCAAAACCTTCTGGAAGCCCTCAAGTCTCTATCACCACATCCCAAAAAATCTTGCCTCTACTATAGGGGGGATAACATCCAATAACTACCCATCTCTAGGGGATACATTGCCCATAAAACCAAAACTAAACACCAAAAAAACTTAGAATTAAATACTCTCTAGTACTAGAGACCTAACAAGGTTGATAAATGCCACCTAACACCCAAGACAAGTGACCGCTTGCTCGTTCAATGATGCCCTCCTCAAAACAATGCGTAGAGGCCTTCCCCTAGTTGCAGACTAAAAAGATCACACCTACATATTCAAATGTATATCCTTCATGATATTTATTTTGATAAAAAGCATCAAAAAATATATAATAAAATTAAAAAACCATTAAATTATTATTTGGTTGCTGACACTAAGTTCTTGGGAAGTAGATCATATTATTGGAATGACATAGTGAAGTAATAACATCAATAGCATGGTAGGTTATGCTTGAAAATGGGATGATGAAGAAATAAGGATGTCAGCTTGCCAAAGGAGATACGATAAATTATTTGAGTAATAAAAATTATAGAGTGATTAGCTTGGTGGGCCTTTATGCTACACTAGATGCTTAATTGGTAGAGTAAGTGAGATATTTTCGTATAAAAGGAGAGAAAAAGTATAATTTTCACAATTCTATAAGGAGATGGAAGGTGTGATTATCAAATCAAGTAAGATAAAGACGAGATAATGGGGGAAGCACTCAATCATAGAAATATGAGTAAAAATACTATAAATCTATAATAGCATCTTTAGATATAATACTTGATTTCTTGTAAATTAAAAATAACAAAATGAAGAATCTTAGCCTTGAAAATAGTATCTCTTATTTATTAGTTTTGATTTTAACAAGGAGATATCTTCCTCCAAAATATTAGAAAGTGAAATCTTATCTTTGGGAATAATAATTTTTAGTTGTTAGTTCTATTTTCAATAGACAACTTTGTCACAATATTGAAAATATTTTTAGCTCTCTTTGTTTTTTTTACCATGTTAATTAATTGGAAAAAGAGACCGAGACCACCAACTTCATTTGTTTTAAACTTTTTTATCTTATAAGTTGATATAAAATTCTTAGAACACTTAATTATTAAGAAATCATTATAATTTTTTTTAAAATATTAACCAAATTTAAATAGCTCCTTTATAACACTATTTTTTAATTGCCTAAATTCTTAATTTGATATTGAAAATCATCAAAATATTATTTAAATCATTATAATTTTTGAAAAGTTATTAACCAAATTTAAATAACTCCTTTATAACATTATTTTTTAATTACCTAAATTCTTAATTTGATATTGAAAATCATCAAAATATTATTTAAATTCTTATATTATTACTCAATTTCTATTGAATATAAAACTACCAACTTCACAAAATTCTAAGCTTAAATTTTTAACCTTCTTACTTCTTAAAATCCTTAAAATATTTAATTGAAAAAAATATCTTAATTCATATTTTTATACAAGCCAAACTTAGATAACTCCACTATAATAGTGCTCCCCTATCTATGAAATTTTGTAACTTCCTTATTTACAAACGTCAAGATAATGTTTTAATCTCTAGATTTTTAACTCAATTTCTATTTAAAATTTCCCCGAAAATAAATAAAGGCAAGCATACAATCCACCTAAAAAATGGAAAAACTAGATATATTGTATATTAAATCCCTTGGTTTCTTATAAAAGCTCCAAATGTAACCAGTATTTTTATATTTTGAAACCCTTTAAATAATATCCGAGATCATATAGAACATTTGCGTATACAAAATTTTCAGAACAAATTTTTTACCTCAGTTTGAAAGAAAAATCTTTAAGATTCTTTGGACAGAAAGAAAGAAAGAATATATATATATAAATAATTTACCTTAGCACATTTGTTTAATTTTACCGTATTCAAAATTTTCAAAGCTATGTTGTTTTTTAAGAAAGAAAATCACATAGAGTTATCCATGCCATGAATTAGTGAAGGCGAGATCATCTACTTAAAAGTTCAGGGACAAAATTCGATTTCTTTTAGAAATATCTTTTTTTAGTTTTAAAACTTCTACTTTAGTTTTAAATTTAGTTTACTTTAAGATGAAAAATCACTGATCCATCGTGCATAAATATAGGCTCTTTTTGATTAGCTTAAAATTTTATTATTATTATTATTTTTAAAATAAATAAATATTATCTTTTAAATATCAAATACATTTTGTTTACTTTACAAAATAAATAAATTAATAAATAATTTTATATAAATATATAAATATATAAAGTGATTTAAATTTATGTAAATAAAATAAAAGGTATATAATAAATAAATATATAGAATAGAAACAAAAAATAACTCAATAGTAAATTTTCTATTAGAATCTAAAACAATTCAATACTTCTTAAAATTCATGTATATTGTATTATTTGTTCTAAAAACAAATTCATAACATACATGCATATTGTTTTATTTGATACATAAAATATTTTACAATCATTTGGCTGAAAATGGATTGCCAATTCGTATTACACTAGCAACATAGTACTATATGAATAGTTTGTGGAATCACTATTTACAAAATTGTGATTATGATCAAAACATCATATGTTGTTTTGAAATAAATAAGATATTTACATCACCTAATCTACAAAATATTCTAAAGGCAAGACCTCATCATGTCCAAAACTAGGAATAGGTTCCAATTTAAAGTATCCTACAAAATCTGTTGGAAAGTAAAGATTCAGCTCCTCTGAAAATATATCCTCAAAATTTTGATCTATAGACAGACTATTTGTTGTATCATCCAGAGAGATACTACTTGAACTTGGATAAGGTGATCTGCTACTTATTTCGTTCTCTTTTTCACTTGTCGATTGATGAATATTCTCATCATCCAACAATGTAGAGGATCCATAAACACCATTGATATCACGTGAACTTCTAGGTGTTAATTGGCTTGGACTCTTCTTAGCTTTGATTATCTACATAAAAATAAATCAATATGATAAAATATATCTCTTGTTAAAAAATATTTAATCATAACATAAAAATGTACAACATAAGATTAAAATTATGAATATGACTAAAATTTAATAAATTAGTAATTATATATAATATATTTACTCACATATTTTCCATTGACCTCATCTTTGTACAACATGACAAAATCTCCAAGCTGAAGACCATGTGTTTTAACAAAATCTCCTATAAATAAAAATAAAAATTTATATTCAAAAATATGAAAAGGCTCATAACTCATTATAAGAAATAGATAAAAAAAGACTTCTAATCGTTATAATAGGAAGTTAGATGTGAATATTAACCTGTGTTTTCCATGACATACATCCGACTCTTGTTGTTTGGCCAAAACCTTCAAGTCCAAAAATAAGTAAATATAATTAAAAAACTTACATTTTTGTCTCAGTATGTGTGAAAATAAATTAACTAAAATTAAATGATTTGTAGCTCACCTGTATTTGAAAGTCCACTGTTTATTAGGCAGGTGCATATCCTCCATGCATATTTGGATTCCCTCTTTTGCTATTAAAGTTGGCAGATTTGCCTCTGCTTCTTTCTACATAGTATATTTTAACAAAAATTAGAAAAATGTTTTTCTAAAAAATTTGAATTTAAGTTTTTTCAAATTATTAGACTATTTTAAAAATTATATAACTTCTAATATATAAAAACTCAAAAGTTCATAGATACACCTAATTAAAAATTGATACTAACCTTAGGAAGAACAATTCTTCCCAAAGACCCTACATCACTATTTCGTAGCTCCTTCTGTAAAAGAAATTTGACATTCTTGATTTGAAGCTCCTGAAAAAAGAAATGAAACAGTGAAGAAATTATGAAACCATAAAGAATTATGTGAGTTCATGCTGTTTGCAATACAATCATAACAGAATTTGTACCATTATAAATATATTGCTGCCGCATCTAGTCTTTATCACGAATTGGAGGCCCTAATTGATGGTATTTTAAGAGAAAGTAAAACTAATTTTAAGAGTTGAGGGTTCAAGTTTAGCTCAACTTCTGCTATAAATCAAGTCCTGCAGATTGGGTTCTACGAAGCTGTAACTATGGTATATAAATTAAACTAGCACAATTTCTGAACATTGGAACTTTTTGATTCACGGAGATAAAAGCAAGAGTTCTGAGATTCAATTGTTTTTTTTTTTTGAATCAAGTTTTAGATCAGATTATGTAATCCATCACTAAAAAGAAGAGTAGTTTAAAATTGTATTTACATAAAAGTATATACCATTGAATTCGAAAACTCTTTCTGGTTAAATTTATCTTTCTGGAAGGACAAAAACTAAGATAAAATCAGACACATTAAATTTGCATCAACGCAATTAACATATTAATTTGTTAAGAGTTATGAAAAAAAGAAAAAAGAAAAAAGAAAAAGTAATGTCTATTTCATTTGTTCAATACAAGGGCGCACCTTTATTTAACATGTGCAATTCCATTGCCCCAAGGGTGGGATTGTTCGTATTAAGCTGATGAGATTAATAGCTTAAATTCTTAGGGTGACTGATTGCAAGTGCTCTAGCTTAAACATAAACAGCCCTAATTAATATTAATGCTGGCAAAAGAAAGCAGAATATATACTATTATAAACACATTTCATCTTTGTCTAAATTCTATGGACTTTCCAAAGTGATCTTAATCAAGAACTAATGATACAGCTACTAACCTTCTCCTTCTGATCTGTGTCTTCAACAGCTGGACGATCAAGACTTCTCTGCCTTTTGAAAGGTCTGGCTGAACCAGATCCATCACCAACATACCCATTCGTGGCAACACTATTGTCCATGGCATCTGAGGCCACTAAAAGTTGAGAAGTTGGAGTCTCAGCAGTTTCAAGCCTCTGTTTCCTACTGTCAAAAAAGCATTGGCTTGAGCTAGAACCAGCACTATTTTTCCTAACCCTAGTCACATTTCTTCTCTTCTTCACAGCCCTAGAGCATCCAGCAAAGCCATCATCAAAGGTCGAAAAACTCAAAGAATTTTCATTTGATTTAACATCTGCAACAATATTGAGGTTTTCCTCAGCCTTGACTTGAAAGCAAGGAGGAGCCCTATCTTTAACTGGGTCCAAATGGGTATTTAGGCCATTAGGGTTGAAGGACCTCCTGCTATCCCAGTTCCAATTCCAATTGATGTTGTTGAACAGATTGCTTTCCTCACAAAAACAACTGTTACTGATGCTAGGCTTGCAAGCTATCATGGGCTGGTATATTGATGGCTCGACCTGAATTTTCTTCATTGCTTTCCTTGACTCAATACCAAAAACAGCTCCATTGTTCAGATAAAGGCTTCTCTCCATTTCTGCGGCTGTACCCAACAAAGAATCTACATTCATTATGCTGTTGATACTATTATTAGTATCCATACTTGTGATGTGCTGGCCCATAACTGTCGGCGTATTCATCTGGCTTCCATAACAAAATCCTGCAATAAAAGCATTCCAGTCCTATCACATATTCAAAACTTCAACTAGCATATTCTATAAAACCCTAAAACCCGATATTGTCATTAAGCCCATCAAAACAGATGAGCAATTGATCGACGACAAGCTGGAGAAGCTATTCATGATATCTAAATACCATTTCTAAAGCCCGCTGAAATAATCTTACTTTCTTTAACTAATCCATAACTAATCCACAGGAAAAGAAACTTGCTGATTTTATAATGCCCTAATTTTACCCCAATAACATCACAACAACATACCCAGTTAACACTACCATTTCAAACAAAATAAATCAGAGATTACCTGAAGTTGAATCTGATGGGTGTCTCAGAGGCTGAATTTTCTTCTCAGGCATTTGGGCATTAGTCTGAGCAACAAAACCTGGATCATAATCACTGTTAGTAAGTTCCATATCGCTAAGATCAACAATAGGTTGGTCTTTCAACCACCCAAAAATCTCCCTATGTGGGTCTGTGTCCTTTTCTTGTTTACTATTATTCTCTTCCTGTGGTTCACACATTGCACACATCTGCCATGAAGAGAAAAACTTGAATTCTTGAATCCTTGCCAGAAAAAGACGGGGCCCAAAATATTTCAAGAGAGAGCGAATGCTTTTTTCTGCGTTAGGGAAAAAAAACAAAAAGCAGATCCTAAATTTTCGGAAACGAAGAGAGGTGTAGTTTCAGTTATCTGTCCGTGCTTTTAAGGCCACTTCCTATTTATTTCTGCTTAAGAAATTCAAATCCTATCATCACGCAGTCAGCGGAGAGGAAAGAGAATGCGCGGGGAAAGTACGAGTAGGAAAGACTGCGCCTTCTCACCGTCGGACTGCGGGTTGCCTTTGTAAAACGCCTTGTAAATCTACGCGTTTCACAAAGGCAACCGGTAGTCCTACGGTGAGAGACTGCGTGCAACTGTAGAGTCTATTCTAATCGCACTTTCCCCGCGCCTTCTGTCTCCTCCACTCTCTCCCTCAAATATTTTAAATTCGCTGATTTTGGGAAAATAGGATTTGAATTTCTTAATCAGAAATAAATTAAGAAGTGTTTGAAGTTTAGCTTATGGTTCATGCTATCAGATTGGATGGATATTGTGGCCATTTAAAAAAGGCAAGACTCGTGTTTTTTTATCAGATAGATGAACCGCATTAAAAGATTTGATTAAAAAAAAATAAGACACCACATTAAAAGATTTGATTAAAAAAAAATAAGACACGAAAAAAAATCTCTATTTAAAAAAAAAGGCTTATGCCTCAAAATAGCTATACCTACATGAAAAACCCTCATTTAAAAAAAACAGATTCATGTCTTGAATGAAAATTCCTCCATCAAAAAAGACCCCCCTTATGAAAATGATAAACCAACATTTAAGGTCCTTGTTTTTTTCGAAAAAAAAAATAGAAGGCTCGTGCTCCTAGATAGCTAAACCCACATGGAAAACCGTCATTTAAAAAAAAGGGCACATGCACTGATATAGGAAAAAACCCCTATTCATTTTGTTTAATAACATATTATCTATTATGTTAAGTTTTTAAAATTATATAATAATGATTATGTTTAAAACAATTTAGTTAAATCATTTTAGTTATTAATATAAATTTATTTAATAATCTTTATAAATAATTATTTTTTATTTATATATATTTTTATTTTATTATATACTTGTTGATGCTTTTTATTTAATATTTATCAATCTATAAATTCACAATAGTTTTTATTTATAGTTGGAATGTTACTATATTCTATGTTTATTTGTTACAATATAATATTATATATGATAGTTGTTTAAAAAATCATCAACAAGTATATAATAAAATCATTAAATTCTTATTTAGATGCCAACATTAAATAGTTGTGAAGTAGATTATAGTATTGGATGGCATATTGAAGTAGTAGTATAAATAGCCTAGTAGATCATGTTTGAAAATGAGATGGATGGTAATTGAGTGGTAAATATCATAAAATGATTAGCTTGGTGGATCTTAGGGTTACACTAAACCATTAATTGGTAGAGTAAGTTGGATATTTTCTTATAAAAAGAAGATAAAAGGTACAAATTTCAAAGTTTTATAAGAAGATATGTGTGATTCTCAAATGAAGTAAGTTAAAGAGGAGATAATAGGGTTAGTATTCAAATCATAAAAATATGAGTAAAAGTATCATAAATCTATAAGAGTATCTTTAGATATGAGTAAAAGTATCATAAATCTATAAGAGTATCTTTAGATATAGTAAGATTTCTTGTGAATTTAAGATAACATATCAAAGAATCTTAGTTTTGATTTTAATAGGGAAATCTGTAATGAGTTAAAAATAATAGAAAGTGAAATGTCATCTTTGAGGAGAATAGATTTTAGTTAGTACTTCTATTTTCAACAGTTAAATTTCTGACAAGATTGAAAATATTTCTAGCTCTCTTGCAAGTTTTTTTTACCACATTAATAAAGTTTGGAAAAAGAGATGGGACCACTAACTCTATTAGTTTTAAATATTTTTCTATTAGTTTACAAAATGCTTAAAGCACTTACCTAAGAAAATCATTAATTTTTTTAAAAACTTACTAACCAAAATTTGAAAACTCCCTAATAACACTATTTTTCCTATGACCTAATTTTATATTAAAAATCATCAAAATATTTTATAAATTCTTATATTATTACCCGATTTCTATTTGAATATGAAACCACCAAGTTCACAATTCTAATCTTAAATTTCTAATCTTCTTACTATTATAAAATTAACAAAATGAGATTTCCACAATCCATTATTATGCAAATCAGTTTCTGGATTCAATTGTGTGAGTTTTTTTAGCATCGACGTTTCAGATCACACTCCGTGATCCATCATCAGGAAGAGAGAGTGTGGGGATGGAAAGTAAAATATGCAGACTTAGCCTCCCATTTGTGCATGGCATCTCTCAAAAAATTGCCAAAATCTTAACTAGAAAGGGCCTTTAGATTGCTTTCAAACCCCTTTCTCGGTTAAGGAATTGTGTCTCCCCTCTCAAGGACTCCAAAGACCCATTTCTTGGCTTTGGAGTCTATAAGATCTCGTGCTCCTGTGGAAGCCCCTATATTGGTGAAACCGGCCGCTCTTTCCACACCATAATTCATGAGCATTGTGCGGACATTGAGCATGATAGGGTCCACAAATCTGCTCTTGCTGAGCACTCTCCTCTACCAAACATCATATTTATTTGGATAGCGCGCAAATTCTCTCCAAGGAGGATAACTATTTCAGGAGGAGGCTCAAGGAGGCCATTGAAATTCACTACCATCCCATTAACCTCAACCGAGATGATGGGTGGTCTTTGAGCCTTTCTTGGAAACCCCTGTTAGGCATGCTTGATAGCCACCATCACCCTTGATTCCCCCTTCCCTCTCTCTCCACCCTTTGTCTTTCTAGGTTCCCGAAGTGCTTAGGTTCCTTCCCCTTTGTCATCTTATAGCCCCCTTTGGCATCACATGGTTTTTATCCTTGGTTGTTGTTGTTTCTTTCTGCTTGTCCTCTTAGACTTGGTATTTCTTCCTTCTTATTTTTTGTGGCTCTCTAGCACATTCTTTCCCTTGCTCTTTTTTCTTATTTTTTGTTCCTTTTTGGTGCCCTTATTTTTGTGCATATATTCTCATGAACATATGTGTGTGTGTGTGTGTGTATGCATAATATGTATAAATATATATTATTACATATATATGTGTACATATAGGTTTGATTTATTTATGTTCATTCATTAGATTTTATTGATTTTTAGTTATTTACCTATATGTGTATATATGTATATACATATATTTAAATATATATGTATATCTATATTTACACACACACACACACACACACATATATATATATATATATATATATATATATATATGTATATATATATATATATATATGTATATATATATATATATGTATATATATGTATATATATATATGTATATATATATATATATATGTATATATATATATATATGTATATATATATATATATGTATATATATATATATATATATGTATATATATATATATATGTATATATATATATATATGTATATATATATATATATGTATATATATATATATATATATATATATATATATATATATATATATATATATATTCACATGCATTCATATATTTTTCTACTTTTACTCATATATTTAGGTTTTATGTTTTTATACCTTTTTGATATTTATTTATGTTTCTATTGGTTTCAGTTCCTTTTCTACTTTTCTTCTCTTTTTCGGTTTTTGTGTTGCTCCCTCCCAACTCTTCTTATTTATCTTTGTGAGAGGCTAAGTCTGCATATTTTACTTTCCATCCCCACACTCTCTCTTCCTGATGATGGATCACGGAGTGTGATCCGAAAAGTCGATGCTAAAAAAAACTCACACAATCGAATCCAGAAACTGATTTGCATACTATAAAATTTCTAAAATATTTATTTATTAAAAAATATCTTAATTCTTTCATACTAGAAAAATATATGTAACTCCACTATAATACGTCTCCCCCGTCTATGAAATTTCTTAACCTATTTAAAAACCTCAAGATAATATATAAATATGTATATTTTTAACTCAATTTCTATTTAATATGTCTTAGAAAATAAAAAAGCATACATTCCACCTCAAAAGATGCCAAAAAATATTGTAGCAATCATATAGAACTTTCGCGTATACGAAATTTTCCGAACAAAATTTTCACATCAATTTGGAAGAAATATCTTTAGATTCTTTGGACAGAACAAAAAATTATATATTGAGAAATTTGATACTTCAGCGCATTTGTGTTCCGAGGAAGCCTCTGCAACTTTTACAGTAAATTTTCAAAGCACTCACAATAAAGAATATAAAAATCAGAAACCCAAAATACCAAAAAGCTAAAGAGAAATTTTAATAAACGTAAAATAAAATTGAAACACAAAATACCAAAATGCTAAAGAGAAATCTTAAGAAACGCAAAATAAAATTGAAGCAAGCAAACAAAAATATTAAGAAATGCAATGCCCAATCGTCACCCACAGAAGATCACTACAGTTATTATATTTTTAAAGAACTGATCTGAGGAAAGTTTCAAGATCAGAAACAAGTACCTTTGAACTTATTTTTAAAAAAATCAAATGCCTGATCGCAACTATTTCGCCTGAAGGTAATTTCCCCCGGAAATTCAAACCCAAGACTTCAATTTACATATAGACAAGGCGAAGTGTTACTAATTGTTATCTTTCCTGATTAGTGCACAAGCACGGAAATAGAAAGCAAGAAACAACCATAAAGAAAATTGACTCAATCATATACGTTTCAGAATCTCAGGAACATGGCAGAATGATTGAAAAATTTGGTCAGATTTTGCGAGTATCGCGTATGGAATTTGTGGAAGATACGTTGGAAATTAGCGTGAGTTATGTGTAAAAGATTCACGTAAATGGAATAGTCAGTTCTTTAAAAATATGGTAACTGCAATGGCCTTCCAACGGTTGTAATTGTAAATAATTTTCAGAATTCATCGGTATTTGGTAATACAAAAAGATGTTTTGGGGGTTGGTCTTTCCCTTAACATCAACATAGAACAATGCAAAATAGATTTGAAAAAGTCAACAAAATAATAAAAAAACAACAACCCAATCAATTAATATTTATAATTTACAACAGAAAATAGTCTAAAAAAGTCAGTAAATTAATATCAAATTAAACCCCATCAAGAAGGTATGGATGAAACATAAAGAGGAGACTATTGAATAGCAATGTTAGTGAAGATGGTTTCAAGCCAAATTATTTTGGAATACATTAAATTTCACCACCACTTTATTTCTATTAGACTTATTATTAGGCTTCTTGACACAAACTATCATCCAACTTTACTTTATTTTTTTTAATGTAAATTAGTCTTGAGGCTCAACTTCCTAGCCTTATCCCTTTTAGATGTCAGAGTGTAGCAAGACTTGAGCTCATTAAGAATCAACTTCACCAATTGGTCAAGAAGGGTAAATGTTGAGACAAAAATGTTTGACTTGAAGAATGAGGAATGAGGAATGAGAAATCAGAACTTGTTATGAAAATCTTCCTTAACAATTTCCTTGTCTTTGCATGAATATAAAGAACACTCATAATGATACTTGAACTCCAAAGAAATCTAATATAAGCTAGATTAGTTTATCTTATAAGAATTTCAACCGCCACCACCTCTATAAATCTTATAAGAGAATATTCCACATATTGGGAATAACTATTTAAAATGATTTTTTGTTTTAAAAATATATAAAGAAATCTATATTTTCTATAAATAGGTTCTTATAGCACTCAAAATATCTTACACAAGAAAAAATATTTTATAAATTATAAAATTAAAAGTTTTATGTCTTAACTTTATAAAGTTTAATTTAAATAAAATAAATAAGTAAAATCATATAATTGACAAAAAGAATAATTGATTAATATAAGACCTTCCTATCGCAAACCACAAGGTCTAGTCTCTCCAAGCTCATTGAGTACCCAAGCTAAATAGTTAAATTTCAAACTACACCTTTGTATAATATTGTCTTATATATCTCTATCAAAATAAATATATTATTTAAAAAATAATAAAAACTATCATAAAATATATTAAATATTTAAAAATAGTAGTTAAACATATTTAATGATGATTATGATACATATACTTGCACATGAAACACACTCATTAGATAAAATATGAAGTTATGATAAGTTCCTTTCTGGTTACTTCAATATGATTTTATGCATTTATGTGAGTAAATTATGCATGCATTGATGGCACATTGGCATAGAATCTCTCTCTCTCTCTCTCTCTCTCTCAATGAAACATGCATGCATGATATTGTAATACTAAATAAGACCAATTAAGATCTAACATGAGTAATATGACCTAATAGGACCCCTCAAGACCTAACATGAGTAATAAGACCTAATAGGACCTAATAATTAATAACACCTAATAAGACCCTTAATGCCTAATAGGATCACTTAAGACCAAATAGGACCCCTTAAGACCAAATAGGACTAATAGGACCTAATAGGACCCCTTAAGACCAAATAGGACTAATAGGACCTAATAGGACCTATTAAGACCAATTAAGACCTAACACATATATAATAGGACCTCTTAAGACCTAACATGAGTAATAAGACATGATAGGACCTCTTAAGTCCTAACATGAGTTTAATAAGACCTAATATGACCCCTTATGACCAGTTAAGATCTAACATGTGACTAATAAGACCTAATAGGAAGTTAATGAGACGTAGAATACCTGACTAATAAGACCTAAAGGGACTAATAAGACCTAATAAGACTTAATAATAGCTAATAAGACATAATAGGACTCTTAAGACCTAATAGGACCACTTAAGACCTAATGGGACTAATAGGGCTTATTAAGAACAATTAAGACCTAACATAATCAACTAAGAAATAATAGGACCTATTAAGACCAACTAAGACCTAGGGTGACCCAACAATAGTGGGTTACACTTTTTTAGACATATTAATTTTTGTTGAATTTTTTTTAATAAAATATGATGATTTAAGCCTTGAGAGGTTCCATTTAAAGGAATTAATTACAAATGAATAGCTCAAATCCTCTTAGATAAATTTTTTTTGATATAACATCTATACCCCTCATTCATACCTACAATGGAGTCTCCTTCACACTTATTCAAATGCTGACAAAAATCACTTCGACTTTATCTTTTGGCAGATCAAATGAATCCATTTGAAAAACCTATCTATGTAGTAAGGTACTACTAAGAAGAATCTTTTCAATGATTATAATGTTAATACATATTAAGTTTATTATGACTTTGTATTTCTAGTTTTACTAAACATAGATATTTCACCGTATGTCTACATCTATGTTTGACACTTATGGAAAACTAGTAAATGAGATAAAAAAATATTCTAAAAATATCTATACCCTAGGTATTGAAGTTATCTTTCTATCAAAAAATAAATTAAAAAAATTGGACAAATACATGACAAGTTATAAGCAATGTAGTCAAGGTATGTTAAAATTACGGTTTAGTCAACTTCAAATGTTAATAAAAATATGCAATAATCATGATAATGCCATAAAACCCATTGCATTCCCTCCATATGGATGTTACAAAACTAAATTCGAAAGAAACACATTGATATCTATTTGAGAAAAAAATTTATGCTCTATGACAATAATGTAACCCTTTGAAAATGACATTTTCAACAACATAACAATTTTTGTGGGAGAAAGAAAAAATATTCAAATAAATTAAAAAATAAAATAAAAATATATATTTAGAATCTAGAAAGAAAATCCTAAAAGACTCTAATTTACTTCATCTTTTGATTTTAAATGGTTGAATGATCATATGTATCCAAATCTCAAAGTTTTTTTCAAAATGCAGAGTTCAATGTTTGTTCAGGAAAAAAAGTGTAACCCACTATTGTGGGTTCACCCCCTAATAAGACCCTTAAGACCTAAGATTCAACGAATAAGACCCTTAAGACCCAATATGACCACTTAAGACCTAATAGGACCTAATAGGACTAATAAGACCTAATAGGACCTAATAGGACCTAATAATGCCTAATAGGACCCTTAGGACCTAATATGACCACTTAAGACCTAATAGGACCTCTTAAGACCTAATGGGACTAATAGGACCTATTAAGACCAATTAAGACCTAACATGACCAACTAAGACATAATAGAACCTATTAAGACCAACTAAGACCTAATAAGAACCTTAAGACCAATTAAGGCTTAACATTCAACCAATAAGACACTGAAGACCCAATAAGACCACTTAAGACCTAATAGGACCTAATAGGACCTAATAATACCTAATAAGACATAATAGGACACTTAAGACATAATAAGACCACTTAAGACCTAATAGGACTGCTTAAGACCTAATGGGATTAATAGGACCTATTAAGACCAATCAAGACCTATTACAACCAATTAAGACTTAATAAGACCTATTAGGACCTATTAAGACCAATTAAGACCTATTAGGACCAATGAAGACTTATTAAGATCAATTAGGATCAATTAAGACTAATTAAGACCTAATAAGACCTATTAGGACCTATTAAGATCAATTAAGACCTATTAGCACAAATTAAGACATATTAAGATCAATAGGACCACTTAAGACCTAATAGGACTGCTTAAGACCTAATGGGACTAATAGGTCCTATTAAGACCAATTTAGACCTATTAAGACCAATTAAGTGATAATAAGACCTGTTAGGACCTATTAAGATCAATTAAGACCTATTAGGACCAATTAAGACTTATTAAGATCAGTTAGGACCAATTAAGGCCAATCAAGACCTAATAGGACCTAATAATACCTAAGAAGACCCAATAGGACCTAATAATACCTAATAAGACCCAATAGGAACACTTAAGACCTAATAGGACTGCTTAAAACCTAATGAGACTAATAGGACCTATTAAGACCAATTAAGAGTTATTAAGATCAATTAGGACCAATTAAGACTAATTAAGGCCTAATCAAACCTATTGAGATCAATTCAGACCTATTAGGACTAATTAATACTTATTAAGATCAAATAGGACCAATTAAGACTAATTAAAACCAATTAAGACCTAATAGGACCTAATAATACCTAATAAGACATAATAGGACCCTTAAGACCTAATAGGACCACTTAAGACCTAATAGGACCGCTTAAGTCCTAATGAGACTAATATGACCTATTAAAACTAATTAAGATCAATTAGGACCAATTAAGACCAATTAAGACCTAATAAGACCTATTAGGACCTATTAAGACCAATTAAGACCTATTAGGACCAATTAAAACTTATTAAGATCAATTATGACCAATTAAGCCCTAATAGGACCTAATAATACCTAATAAGACATAATAGGACCCTTAAGACCTAATAGGACCACTTAAGACCTAATAAGATCGCTTAGGACCTAATAAGAATAATAGGACCTATTAGTACCAATTAGGCTCTCTCTCTCTCTAGGATAATTGTGTATAATTGTATTTGTATAATTTTAGATTTTAATCCTATTTTACCTGCACACATGTAATGTAATTAAATTTTAACATTTAATAATGTATGTTACCCTTAGATGGACACATACGATCGTGCACAAGGTGACCCGCCACATGGTGCCACACCCCAAGATGACCCGACACAGGCTCCCTTGACATAGGATACCCCCTAATATGATATTCCTTCTTGATGACCCGTGCTTCACATGTTCTCTAGATACCATCAAAATCTAAGTGTGCATGTCGATAACACACATGTACTGGATAATAGTAATCTTCTATGAAAAATAGTATTATGATTGAAGCACCTTTTGATGAACAAATGAATAGTTTTCTGTGAAATCAACAACTGATAGAATAGTTCCAAGTGGGAAATTGTCTCTCAATGTTTGGAATTGTTGTGCTTTCCACTTTTCAAAAAAAACATGATGAATGTAAGGTTGAATCAATTTTTTAAATTTGTCCATAAATGCTCTAATAGTTAGTTCCTCTTCAACATATTCTAATATTTTAGATTTTTTCCCAAATTTTATTTCATTCTTTACATATTTGTAACTTTATTTTGTTCTTTACATATTTGTAACTCTTGCAATTTACCATCTTTGTTACATCAATATTTTCATTTTTCAAAGGAAAAAGAGCCAAATCAGCACATGTTTCACATATTACTCTTTTATGAGATTAGTTCTCATTAATCCTCTCGGTATACATAAGTGAACACCTTTAAACAACATACCTTCCTGAATAAAATATTCATCCCATTTATTATCTTGTTGATCTTGAATAGGTGTTCTGCACTTTCTCTATGGCTCAGAAAAATCAGGGTCATTTTCATAAGAATCCTTTATCTCATCAAAACCAAGAACTTCAATTTTCATCTCAGTCATCAAAGATCTTATTCTACTCAATGCATCAGCAACTTGGTTAGTGACTCCACTCTTATGCTTTATCACAAATGTATAACTCTGCAAATACTTAACCCATTTCATATATCTTTGATTCAACTTATTCTGACTTCCCAAATACTGTAAAGCCTTATGATCAGTATACAACACAAATTCACTTGGTACCAAATAATGTCTCCATTTCTTCAGTGCTTGAACAGTAGCATAGAATTCTTGATCATACACAGAATATTTCCTTCTACCATCATTCAAATTTTCACTAAAGAAAGCAACAGGTTTACCTTCTTGACTCAACACAGCTCCAATTGCACTTCCACTTGCATCAGATTCCACTTGAAATACCTTACTGAAATTAGGTAATGCTAAAATAGGCAATTCAACAACCTTCTACTTCATAGTCTCAAAACTCCTATTAGCTCCATGTGTCCACTTGAATTCCCTTTTGTCTCCTCTCATAGTCTCAGTCATAGCATTACAAATTGAACTGAAATTCCTTATGAACTTTTGGTAAAAAATTGCCAAACCATGAAACGATCTTACCTCACTAGCATTCACAGGTGTAGGCCAATTCAAAATAGCTTCAACCTTCTCTGGATCCATCTTCAAACCATCAGTTGAGATCACAAATCCCAAATACACAATTTCCTCTTTCATGAATGAACACTTTTTTAGATTTATCAGCAAATTTTCCTTTTTCAATCTCTGCAAAACTTGTGTAACATGCAACAAATGTTCTTCTTTGGTCTTATTGAATATCACAATATCATCAAGATATACAATCACAAATTTACCCAAGAATTTCTTCAAAACTTCATTCATCAGCCTCATAAAAGTACTCGGTGCATTAGTTAAACCAAAAGGCATAACCAACCACTCATAAAAACCTTCTTTTGTCTTGAAAGTAGTCTTCCACTCATCACCTTCTCTGATTCTAATATGATGATACCCACTTTTCAAATCAATCTTTCTAAAATACTTTTCTCTAGTCAAACTTTCCATTATATCATCCATTCTCAGTATAGGAAACCTATACTTTACTATTATCTTATTGATTACTCTGGAATCAGTACACATTCTCCATTCTCCATTCTTCTTAGGTGCCAATAAAATAGGTACTGCACAAGGACTCAAACTTTCTCTAATCAAACCTTTCTCCAACAACTCTTAAATCTGTCAGTTCAATTCCTGATTCTTGGTAGGTGTTAACTGATGAGGTGCCTTATTCGGTAAACTAGCTCCAGGGATTAGATCCATACAATGATCAATGCTTCTTTTCAGTGGCAATCCATAAGGTACATTATCAGAAATGATTTCACTATACTCGGTGAGTAACTTATCAATATCCTCAGGAACATTATCTTCTAGTTTCTTACTCGGTTTGTTAGTAATCACAACAAAACATACATCATTCCTTTTCAAATCTTTAACAAACTTCATTCCTTCCATCAAGAAAACTTTCACAGATGTGAAAACATTACTAACAGGTTTTTCCATCAATGGCCACAAGATTTGTTTCTTTCCATTAGCCATAATAGTATACTTATGCAATCTTCCATCATATATACCATGTCTATCATATTTCCAAGGTCTACCCAACAAAATATGACAACAATCCATAGGCATGATATCACACAAAACCTTATCATAGTACTTTCCAATCTTCAAATTCACATAACATTGTTCACTTACCAGGCGTGTATGCTCATCTTTGATCCATGAAATCTAATAGGGCTTTGGATGTTCCAGCCTTTTCAACTACAATTTTGTGACCATCTCCTCAGATGCCATATTCTCTGAGCTACTACTGTCAATGATTACCTTCCAAACTTTATCAGAAAATCTACATCTGGTCTTGAACAAACTTTTCCTTACCAGATCTTCCCTTTTTCTTTCATTCCATAGTGCTCTCCTTACCATCAAGTTATTTTCCTTCTCAGGTACATTCGGTGACTCTTCTTGCACCAAAGCATTTCTACTACTACCAGCCTTCTTACTTGCATGTGTATATTCAAAAGATCTATGTCCTTCTCCATAATTGTAACAAGTTTCTCAGAAACTTCCTCTGCTATAACCACCTCAGTAGTTACTGCATCTACCTCTAGATGAACTCTCACCTTTCCACTCAGTCTTGCTTTTTTCTAGATTTGTCTTTTCAAGTTCAGATCTACCAATTTCACCATTAGATCTACCTCTTCCTCTAGGGAATCTACCACCTCTTCCTCTTTGCCTCTATTCATGTCTCTTGTTCAATTTCTCCTTAGCTTTCAAAGCAAATTGATAAGCCTCTTCAATGCTTTCCAACTTAACCAACTAGATGATCTCCTCTTGGATGGAAATTCTCAAACCATTTAGGTATCTAGTAATTATTTCCACATCATCTTCATCATGTCCAGACCTGATACCCAATCTATATAATTCCTCAGTATACTCCTTTATCGAGCTATCTTTCTGCTTGAAACTTTGCATTTTCTGAACTAGGTTAATCTGATAATCATAGGGTAAGAACTTTCCTTTCAATTTATTCACCATCTTGTTCCATACCTTAATTTTGTGTTTGCATTTCCTTTTCCTATCTAGTTGCAGATGTTCCCACCATAAGGATGCATGACTTTTCAACTTAGTGCTTGCAATCTTCACCTTCTTGTCTTCAGGAATGTTCTCATATTCAAAATATTTTTCCATCTCGGTGATCCAGTCCACCAATTCATCAGAATCCAATTTTCCATCATACTCATGAGGATTGAAATGTGGTGTCAACTTCAAACTTGTCAAAGCCTTCAAAAATATTTCTTCACCTTGATCCATCACAAGTGTAGGTTCAACATTCACCTGTTCTTCCTCAACTTCATCATCACTAACATCTTCAAGATGTTTGCCTCTTCTTTGGGTTGTTTTAACTGCTTCTAACCTAGTAGAAATATTCCTTAGCATATCTACCAATCTTGGATCTACATCTCACCTCCCATGAACCATCTTGACAACCCTTTGCACTTGCAGGTCAGATCACAATCTGCCACCCCACAACAATCAACTAGAGTTTCAAGAGGATCCTACAAACCTAGATCTGTATACCTAGATCAAGATCTCACCTTGCTATGATACCACATAAAGCAAGGGGAAAGGTCAGAGGGGCCAAAAAATGGCACACCCTAATGAACCAACCCACTTAACAACATGCAGAAGTAATATAGTAACAAGTGAGAGAGAGAATGCTGAGTCTTTCATATATGTTTATCAAATAGAACCATACATGCCAGGCTGTAAGGCCTTCCCAGTTATGACCTGATATTACAATGAATTATAGAAGTCCTCAAACATGTGAGGAACTATCAAAAATCTCCAAAACTACTATCTTCTATCTTCTATGCAAAAAAAATGACTCCTTAAACTCTAACCAAACAACTACATTTATACAAGAGGCTACCAAACTGAGTCGACCTTCAGATCCAAAATCAATGGAAGAGATAGTTAGATCTAGGACCACACATTTCCCAATGATGGATTCCAACATTAAATCTATGACCCAATATAAATGCACAGGTTGGCCTCAACAGAAACTCAAAAATAAACTACTAAGCAAGGATGATGGAGCAATAGACAAGCATTCCCAAGTGCCAGTAAAACAACCAACCACCTAGGAAATGACCAACCATCCTCAGTAACCAAAGGAAACCAACCAACTATCGACCAACTCGGTCAAATCAGGAACTGAGCAATACAGACAAACTCCAAATTCTTTTTGGTGAGACAGGATTGCCAAGGACCCGAGATGCTCTTGCATCATAACATCTCTACTGTTTGATGAAGAGTATTATCATTCTAAAATAATGTGACAAAATTTTTGATTCCCTCATCAATCCTATCAGAATGAGGAGCTCTACACATGATTTCCCAATTTCCTTCCAAGGTGCTATCGTCCAAAAGCATTATCCTCTTCACATATCATGATATTGTTTTCATACTAAAACCAATCTGAGATGAAACTAAACATATTTATCTATTTTGGGGCATAGTTTTACCTACAATGAATGTTAACATAACTCTTCCTATAATGGTCTTATCTTTAGTTGGAGATCGCTTCCCTACTTGGTTCAAACCTTTCCTAATATTTTCAATCATATCAGTTTGCATGTCAACAACTTTTCTCTTTTTTGATGTTGTGTCTATACCCAATAATTTTAATGCCTCTTCCAACTTTTTATTTATAAGTACAATTGAAAGCAATTGGGCTTGTTCAAGTGTTTCAAAATTATCAAATTTAGCCAATATTTCTCTTGCTATCTTAGTCATTGACCTCTTCTTAGAAAGACTTAAAGGTTGAACATTAGCGAATGATCTCAATTTCTCCACATCTATTGTAAGTAAATGATCTAATTTTCTATCAGTAATGTGTGATATCAAAAATCACCTTCATAGGGTTAGTATTGTAAATAAATGAATATAAGAACTAAATTATCACAAATAGCAATCTAATTTAAGAAAATAATTGACAATTAAGCACTCTATGGACCTCTATTTAGGTTTTCTAATGCAAAGCTCTCATCAAGCTTCCATTAGTGAAAGTCCTAAAATGAGAATGAATGATAAAACAACTAAATAGTTCAATTCCAAAAGAAATGAACCTTAATTAGTACTAAATTTGATTTTCTAGCTATAAATTACAAGAGGTTTGATGTTATTCTCAAATTTGTGGATGATAATTGATTGATTTTAGCCTTACTTTTATAGATTTTGGCAAGGGTAGGGGGTGTAGTTGAGTTGATCATGGTTGAGTTGAGGTTTAGTCCATCGTTCCACCTTTGGAGACCATTTAAATGAATTGTCCTCAAAGCTTGGGACAAAGAGACAAAATGGGTGGACAAGAAGCCCTCACCTTATGTGTGATTGAGATTTGTTTTGAGCTTGATCCATGCGAGTTTGATCCTTAAATCCTATTGGTTGAGAAATTTTCCTCCCATGTGGTGTTGAGGGAAAATTAGGATTTATTAGTTGAATTTATTTAATTTGTTTAGCCATGTGTACCCCTTAAATGGATTGATTTGATTTAAATGAACTAAGAAATTAATTAGATTAATTGCATAATTAATTGATTTATCATGATTTATTTGATTTAAATTATTTTTATGTCTTTTGATTTTCAATTAAATCTGGATTAAGGCTTGATTTCAATTTTGCTTTGATTTTATCTTGATTTTATTTAATTACCTTAACTTTGCCTTGATTGTTTACTTAAATTAATCTTGTCCATTTTTAGGTGATTACAAATGCCCCTCTTTGAATCGATGTGTGAAGCATATCGGTTCAAAGAATGTCCTGATCATTTTGATACGAAGTCTTGATTTAAATTGATGTCTAATTCATTGCTTGATAGAAGATATAGATTTTTATGATAGGATAGATGCAATTTTATTTGATTTGAAGTCCTTGATGATCGATCTGATGATAGGTTGTCTGATATGGTGTTTGATTTGATTTGATTTGATGTTTGATGCCCCTTTCAATTGATTTTTTTTTTCCTGATCAAAGATTAAGCTTTGATTTGATGTCATACTCTTGATTTGATGATTATGATGCCAGTCCTGATTTTTTGAGTGTATGCACCCTCGAAAATGAAATGAAATTTTCTCTAGGTGAAGGATATTGCTTTTTTGATCAATTTGTGTTGAATGAGTTCAATTAATAATGAATTTTGATTTCATTTCTGATAATGTATTTGCAATGATGTGATGACAAATGCTCTTGATTTGGTTAAATGGGTGAAAAATTTGGGTCCCTGGTCATTTTTTGGTCAAAGATGCCCCTTTTAGGTCAAACTAGGCTATATATAGGGGTAAAATGTCTTTTTACTATTCATTTTTACCTTCCCTTTTCACTTTTCACTTTGACCCCCCTTCGAGTCTTTTGACGATGGTGATCCTGATTCGTGAGCATAGGTTTGAGCGAGGCCATCGTTATTTGCATCCACCTAGCTATGGACCTTCGGTATGTACCCCAACAACCTTTCTTGTTTGATTTATGCATTTAAATTTGAAAAATTTAGATTTTTCTAAGAAAACCCTATATTTTCCAATTTTTAAATGAAATAGCACGTACAATGCTTTTAGCAATGTGTACACATTTTTTAGTAGCACCTACAAATGCTATAACTAGGGCATGATTCACATCCTCCTTTTTCTGTAGTGCTTACAAACTTGTTTGCACTTCTAATCTTTTTAGCAGCGTAGGTAGGGGTTTCCTGTAGTGCGTACAAAGTTCTGTAGCCCTTACACTTTGTTGTAGGGCGTTTGATAATTTCTACAATGCATTTACTATTTTAAACTGTGCTTTGATTTTTAGCACTTTTAAGCAATAAAATAGCACATACATCCTATTTGGTAAAATTTGTGAGCCTTTGAATCATTTTTTTGATCTGTTTGATGTCGTCAATCAATCAATTGGCTTAGGTTTTTAGTCCGGTTGATAGTGAGTCATATGATGTCAGTTTGAGTCATGTCATATTGAATGTTTAATGGTCAATCTTGATTTAGATGGTGGATGATGATAAATTTTCCATCCTCTTTGAATAGAATCAGGAAAATTGATTGTGGTCTGATTAGGTTTGATTGTTAGATTGACTTAAGTTGATCCAATATGTAATGATTTTGATATCTGATGTGTTTAACTTGCTTTTGTAGGGCAAGCTTAAAAATCTTGGTGTCCATGGCTTGTACCCGTTACCTTTTGAGATGATTGATGACTTGAGTAGAGCTGATCACCGAGTCATAGGAAGATGTGGACTATCTTTCCTTGACTCCCTCTGTCAATTTCATGTGAATCAAGGTCTACTTATAGCTATGGTAGAGTGGTGGCACTCTAACCATAATACCTTCCACTTGTCAATGGGAGAGATGACCATCACTCCTGAGGATGTCTATTAGTTGTTGCTCATCCTGACACATGGGAAGATGATTTACTATGATCAGGTCTATGATGGGACCGTATGCATACACTTATTTGTAGATCCCACAATCGAAGATGAGAGCATTCAGTGGGCTTAGTTTCTATCTTTTCCCATGCTTTCTGTAGTTCTTGGTGCACTTATCATTAGTTTTATGGTTCCTCATCAGTGTGGTCATAGATTTACCATTGGTTGGGGTAGGATTTTGGAGGGCATGATTGCACAGCCTTGTCAGTTTGATTGGGGATCTTGTGTCTTAGCTTAGTTATATCATGAGCTTCATGATGTGGTTTATCAGTGTGGGGCCACTCTTTTTATTGGGGTGGTTCTTCTCGAGTTATGGACATGGGAGCATATCCCTGTCACTTGTCCTATATTAGTCCACCATCGAGATGCAAGTTGGCTATTTTCTTGGATGTATGAGGGCATGGTCGTGCAGGCCTATTTGGGCAAGTTAGATTACTGGTGTCATATCATTGATGATATTGATTAGGTGGTCTAGCGACCATATATTGGTTGTGAGGCCTGGCCTGAGGATATAACTGAGTTACCATATATGTGCATGCCTCACTGGATGATAGGGTGTACACCCTTGATCATAGAGAGATTTTTCTTCCTGAGAGTTTTATGCTAGTTCGGAAGCATTCAGGGGATGTCACTAGGATTGGCATTATATGCTCATGTATAGGTCAAGAGGTCCTTACGGGGTCCTTAGATTGATTATCGAACAGCTTGTGCTGAGGTTTTGTAGCTACCCCACCTTGCATGGGATATGAGAGATCACATTGTGGATGCGAAGATGATAGATGATTACACAGTGGTTCGTTCAAAACCCTTTTCCCAGGTTTATCGATCCAACCAAGCTAGTGCCAGGGATCAAGGAGGAGTTAGATGATGATGGTGGGGATGGTGGTGTGGTGGTGGTCAGAGATGAAGTTGTCAGGGATGACAGGGTGGTAGAGCTAGGTGAGGAGAGAGAGCCGTGATCCCTGTTATTGCTACTGCTCCTATTCCTCCTAGAGGTAGAGTACATATGAGGGGTGAATGGGTGAGAGTGAGGGGTGGACCATTTAGAGCCCTACATTAGGTTGGTGTGGGCAGATTGGCTAGATGGGGCTAGCATAGGGTGCGAGTATATAGACAGGTTGGTCCATAGGTTATTGTTGATGTGGATGCATAGGCAACACATATTTTACTTGATCAAGCATAGGGTCCTCCAACATCTCCTTTGCCACATATTCCTATTCCTCCACAGATTCCATCTTCTTCTTCCAAGCCATCTTCTTCTATTCTTCCATCTTCTTTTGTTCCATCTTCTTCTATTCCATCTTATTCTATGGCTTCCCCATAGGCTCCTACATAGGATCCTCTTTCACAGGCTTCTCCTACAGAGGATCCAACATCTGCTATTAATGTTTAGGTTTTACAGTTTGATGTATCAAAGAGTAGGCAGCAGGCCAGTCAGCTAGGTAGCATGATGCAGGCCTTCATGGTTTCCATGAGTGAGCACGGGCTATAGGTGAGCTCGAGTCAGGGTCCTAATCCTGGCCCCAATCCTGATGGTGCCAGTGGTTTTGGAAGTTGAGATTATATGATTGATTCATTCATTTATGTATATTATGATGTTTATTTTTTATATCGAGAAATTGGACTCACATTCTTTTATCAGTTGATGTTATTTTTATGATTTGATACTCGTTTATGCTTTGATGGTCTTTGATTCCCATATACTAATGGAATTTGATGATATTATGGACTCTGATACTCATTGATAGATTTACTTTATATGATGTCATCATGTGTTGGAATTCTTGTTATAGATGCTTTATATGCTATGCATATCTACATAATTCTATCTCTACATGCTTTGTTTTTATGCTTTTTCAAATGCAGTTTATGTTATGAATGCACATGTCTATGTATGATTAAATGAGTGTCTTACTTATGACATAGAGTAGATGGATGTATGTGATACATGGTTTAATGTTTAATGATGTATGATGATGGTATTTAATGATTAATGCTATGTGATGATGCTTATGGATGTATACAATGTAATGTAATGGATGTAAATGCAATGTATTGATATGATGCAATTTATGGATTTTGATGTTTTAATGATTACTGAATATGTAATGATAAGTGATACATGGATTAATGATGTTAATGATGATGGTGTAAATGCAATGACCTAATACACTTATTTTTTAATATAATTCAATGTATAAATGCAATGAACCTTGATGAAATGCACCTATATGGAAAATGCAATGTATCAATGACATGACTTTAAATGTAATACAATTAACAATGTCTTAATGATGTAATTAATGCAACTAAAAGATGAGAATTAATCAATGAATGCAAACTAATGCAATGTACTTTAATGATAATGAGAGAGGTAATTTAAAATGAGTGCAACCTGATGCAAATGAAATTTAAATGAACTTAATGAATATGATGAAAGATTTGATTTAAAATGAATGCAAACTAATGCAAATTTAATTTAAATGAACTTAAGGTTAATGCCCTAAATGGATGCAAGATTACAATGAATGAGATGAATTTGACAAATGCAATGAATCTAATAGAATTGATCTAATGCAAGGCACCTTTTGTTTTTTATTTTTGATTTCCAACACACTCTATCACATATAGTTTTTGATGAGCAATTAATTTTTTATTAAATTCACCCCCTTTTCTTTTTCTCTTTTTTCAAATATGTTTTCAAGCTAAGAAAGGAAAATTTAGTACTAATTAAGGCTAATTTCTTTTGGAGCACATTTTATCTTTTTCAAATTTTTTCAATTTTTTCTTTTTTTTCATTTTTGTGATTTGATATCATCAAGGCACCTATTTGCTAGGTTTTTACCAAGACAACATCTTTTTTAGGATCATTTTAAAATGTTTTTAAATTTCTTCATGCTCAATTTTCCACTATTTTTGATCTTTTCTGCATTTCTGATTTGTTTTCTCTTTTCTATTTTGCAATGTATTTTTTTTTGAATTTTTTAGGATCTCTTTTGGCTATGTACAACAAATAGAATGCTCTTTCATCTAATTTTTTGATACTCTTTTTCTTTATACCCTTTCAGTTGCTTCATGTGTAGAACCTTTTCATGTGTATACTATTGATAGATTCTTGCAATTCTTCTCCTTCACAATTTGCTAGTTTATAAGTGCCAGTCCCAAAAGATGAAGTGATCACAAAAGGTCCTAACCAGTTTGCTTCCCATTTTCTTTCCTTCTCCCTTTATGCTTGATTTTTATAGTTTTCTAGCAATACTAGGTCACCTATTTGGAATGTCCTTGGTTTGATATGCTTGTTATAGTTCCTTGACATTCGATTTTGATACACTTTTAATTGGTCAAAATCTTGTTGCTGTCTTTCATCTAGTAGCTCCAATTCATGCAACCTAGTAACCCTATAGTCTTATTCACTTAATAACCCATGTAATGAGACTCTTAAAGATGGAATTTCTATCTCTAAAAGTAAAACTGCTTCTACTCCATAAACTAGGGAGAATGGTGTAGCTCATGTTGGTGTTCTGATGCTTTCCCTATAAGCCCATAGAGTAGGGTTTATTTGAATGTGCCAATCTCGACTTGAATTATCCATAGTCCTCTTCAATATTTTTAAGATGTTCTTGTTTGTAGCTTCTGCTTGTCCATTACCTTGTGGGTAATATATTGAAGATGAGTGGTGTACTACATGAAATTTTGTACATAGTTCTTTTAAGTCCTTGTTCTTGAAATAGTTTGCATTAAACATTATGATGGCATGAGGAACACCATATCTATAGATTATGTGATTTAATATGAACACATATATTTTCTTTTCTATGGCAGTAGAGGGTACAACTTCCACCCATTTGGTAAAATACTTCGTTGCGGTAATGATGAATTTATGACCATTTGAAGATGGTGGATGAATCATACCTATCAAATCTAAACCCCATTGATAAAAGGGCCAAGGTGTAGTCATGGGATGAAGCTATTGTGCTGGTAGGTGGATTAAGTTCCCATGGTACTGACATTTATGACAAGTTTTTGCAAAGTGACAAGCGTCTTTCCCCATAGAAGGCCGAAAATATCCTATCCTAAGGAGTTTCTTAGCTAGGGTTAAACCATTCGAATGTGACCCCAAAATACCCTCATGAATTTATTGTAAGGCTATGGTTGATTCCTCTTTCTCTAGACACCTTAGAAGCATTCCATCTAGACTCTTATGATACAATGTGTTGGATACCAGGGTATAGCAAGAAGCTTGGCGTATAATTTTTTTTTTAATTTTTGGTTTGGTTTATGGGTAAGATTTGGTCTCTTAAGTAGGTGCAAATGGCTCCATACCAAGATGAGTGATGTCCTATTAGTAAGAAAATGGTGTGAGGATAGGAAGGGTCAAATGCAGGTTGCTCAACTACTTCTACCAAGAATTTATATCTGGTGCTTTGATCTGGTATTTAAAGAAGTGATGCGAAAGTAGCCATTGCATCCAATACTTTATTATTATCCCTCAACACTTGCTTAAATGTGATTAGAGTGAATTATTTCTTAAGATTCTCAATCATACTCTTGTAAGGTATCAACTTATCATCTTTAGTTTGATACTCGTCATTGATTTAATTAATAACTAGCTGGGAATCTCCATAGATTTGTAGCTCTATTACTTTCCATTCTAATGCCAACTTTATGTTGATGACCAATAATTCATACTCAGCTATGTTATTTGTGCATGGGAATAGAAATTTGTATGATTTTGGAATTGTAGACCCTTGAGGAGTAATTAATAGTATCCCTGATCCTGATCCATGTTGTTTATAGGAACCATCAAAGTACAATTTCCATGTCTTTGCTTCAACATTAATGATTTCAAAATCTAGAAATTATACTTGGATTGGTTGTTCATCTTGTAAAGGTGACTCTTCTAGTTGATCAGCTATTACTTGGCCTTTGATAGATTTTTGGCCCAGATACTGTAAGTTAAACTCACTTAGGACCATGACCCATTTGGCCAATCTTCCATTTAGTGTTTTTTTTCTAAGAAGGTATTTCAAAAGATCAATCTTTGGAATGAGTCAAATTTTTTGAGATAACATATAAAGGTGTAATTTTTGGGAAGCAAAAACTACAGCCAAACATTCTCTTTCAATGAAGGTTTAGTTTACCTCATACTTCACCAATGTTCTTCTTATGTAGTATATGGCCTTTTCCTTTCCAGCTTCATCCTCTTGAGCCAAGAGTGCTCCTAATGCATGTTCTATCACTGAGATGTATAAAATTAAGGGCTTGCCTCTTATTGGTGGCATAAAATTTGGAGGATTAATTAGGTACTTCTTCAATAAGGTGAATTCTTCTTTATATTTCTCATCCCATTTGAAAACTGTGTCCTTGTGAAGGAGTTGAGTAAAATTGTGGCACTTTTCTGCTAATTGGGAGATGAACCTTCTGATGGATTGAATTATACCCTAAAGGGATCTCATTTGACTAATGTTTCAAGGTGCCCCCATTTCCATGATTGCCTTTACTTTGGTATGATCTACCAATATTCCTTTGGGTGAAACTATGTATCCTAATAGCTTTCCTGATTGTACACCGAATGCACATTTCTTTAGATTTAGCCTTACTTTGAATTGTTCCAATCTTAAAAATATCCTTTTTAGGATGGGTAGATGTTCCTCCCTTGAGTGAGATTTATCAATTATGTCATCTACATAGTCTTCTAGAAACTTGTACATCATGTCATGAAATATGGTCATCATGGCTCTCTGGTATGTCGCTATAACATTCTTAAGGCCAAAGGGCATAACATTCTAGTAGAATGTCCCTCACACACATGTAAATGCCATTTTGTCTTAATCCTTAGGAGATATCTTTATTTGATTATAGCCACTAAACCCATCCATAAGTGAGAACATTGAGTGTCCTATTGTTATATCTACGATGACATTTATGCTCGATAGAGGAAAATCATCTTTAGGACATGCAAGATTAAGATCTCTAAAGTATGTACAAATTCTGATAGATTTATCTGCTTTGGAAACACACACAATATTTGAAATTCACTTGGCATAATCAATAGCTCTTATAAACCCTACTTTCAACAATTTCTCTAACTCCACTTTTATAAGCAATGCTATGTTTGGATGCATCTTTCTCAATTTCTACTTGATCGGTCTTACTCCTCTAATATTCAAATGATGCATGATTAAATTCAGATCTAGTCTGAGCATATCATCGTATGACCATAAAAAATTGATTTGTTTCTCCTTGAAGAATTTGATGAAACCCTTTCTTTCTTCATTAGATAGGGATGTTGCTAAGTGTATGACTCTTGGCTCTGATTCTAACCCAATGTTAACTTTCTTTGTTGGTTAAATCAGGATAGGTGATCTTTCCTCGTAGTGCTCAAGAAAAGTATCCAACCTTTCTACTTTAGGTGCCTCAATTAGATTTTAACCTTTGGAAACATTCTTTATTTATTTTTCTTTTTGATCTAATGTTGCCACAATGTGGTTTTCAAGATTAGATTCTTTCCATTTAAAAAAAAAATTATTTTTCAATTTTTTCTGAACTGAAAGGTTGAATACTCTCCTTTGTCACTTCTTGATATTCCATGGTAGAAGAAGGTTCAACCACATTAAGGTATTGGAAAACCAAGTTATCATTCAAGAATGTAGGGAGGATGGTAGGTTTGATGGAATCCCATTCAATTAGGTCTAGATAGATAAGGAACAAGGGATTGAAATTTTGGGTTGGTTTGATAGGGTTTAAGGAAATGACCTCATTTGAAGGTTTGAACATTTTATCACTCAAATATATGATATGTGCCTCTTCTAAATTCTCTAGATAACTAGGGTCAAAATCTTCCTCACTTGAATCCTCTTGGGTCTCTAATGGGTAAAAATATCTTGGATTAAATTTAGGGTTAGATTCCCCTATAGTAGGTCTCCATGATGGAACATAAGGTTCTCCTACCCATTGATTTCCTTCGATTTCTTGACTTGGTACATTATCTAAGACTTCTTGGCTAGAACTTGAATCTTGATTCTGATTTGATCCTGAAGCTTGTTCTTTTCCCTTGCTAAGAGTATAGGTATGGATGACATCAACCTCTTTATCTTGACATGATTCAATTGACAATGAATCCCATTCCCAATTGTTCAAATCCTCATCACTTTGGGAACCTAGCTGCAAGATTTGGTCATAAACCAAGGGATGTTTCTTTTGAGTGTACCCTTGTTCAAGGTACCCTAATCTAGTCTTTTCCTTACTATCTCTCCATGACATTTCAATAGGTTCTATTAGTCCTTTGTTTCTTGTACCTAAAGGCCCTTTTCCTTTATATCCCATTTTTTGCATTATTTGAAATCCTTTTCCATATTGATGAGTGAGAATGCTTATGTTTTGAATGCGCTTTTCATGGGCACTTCATTCTTCATCCTTATATAGCCAATTTAAGATTTCATTGTCCTCAACATCCATGGATGAAGAAGTGCTTGCCCTCAAAAAGTGGTCATTGTATTTATGAGGAAAAATAGATGTTCTTCCATGGGATTTGGGAGATAACTGTAGATACATCATAGATAAGGAGTATTCACCTACACCTTTCTGTTTGATTTGGCATTGCTTTCCAAAATTCTTCATTATGTGATCCATCTTTTGATAATGGCATCCTTGGTGTAAATTTGGATAGATCTTGCTTGGTCTTCTTTTTATTCCTCATGAGCACTTTCCTCACTAACCTTCCCTTTTCCTTTAGTCGATGTAGTCAAGTTAGTGGGAATTTGATTATTTTTAATAACGACACTTTGTTTTTATTCCTTTTCTCGTCCTTTCAAAGATGGAAGATCTTTTGAAATTTTCCCTTTTTCTATTCTTTGAGAGATAGACCCCTCCGCATTATGTGGGACTAAGGAGTGATTTATAGGCTTCATGTGATGTAGGAGCATCTCAGGTCCTTGGTAATCTTGTGTCAACAAAAATATGTTTGAAGTTCTCTATGTTGTTTGGTTCCTTCTTTGATTGAGTTGGTTTGGTGTTGCTTGGTTTCCTTTGTTCACTAGTGTTGGTCAGTTATCTCTCTAGTGCTCAGTTATTTCCTTGTCACTTGGTGATTCTTGTCTAGCGCTTGATTATCCTTTCTTATCGAGTTCTTTTGAAGCCGAATCTTGAAATTAATTTTGGTCACAAATTTTTTGTTGGTATCCATCATTGGGAAGCGTGTGGACCTAGATCTGGTCATTCCTTCTGTTGATTGTGGATCTAAAGTCCGACTGGATTTGGTAGAATCTTATATAAATGTAGTTGTTGGGTTAGAGTTTAGGAAATCAGTTATTGGGGATAGAAGACAGAAGATAGAAAATTAAAGATTTTTGGAAGATCCTCGCATGTTGGAGGACTTCTATACCTGATTGTAATATCTGGCCTAAACTGGGAAGGCCTTACAACCCAACATGTATGAATCAATTAAAGTAAATATATGAAAGATCTGAATTCTCTCTCTCACTATTGTTTGTTGTTGCCTTGCGTGTGATCTCTGCAAGGTGGATCTGGTTACAGTGTGCCTTTGGCCCCTCTCTTCATCCTCCCTTGCATTAGGAGGTATCAGAGCTGAGTTGAGAACTAGATCTAGGTTTGTGAATCTAGGTTTCAAAGTTCCTTCTTGTCAAACCCTAGTTGATTTGTTGTGGGGTAGTAGATTATGATCCAACTTGCAATTGCAGAGGGTTTCAAGATGGTTTATGGGAGGTGAGATATGGATCCAGGATTGGCAAACATGTTGAGACAACTTGCTGCTAGATTAGAAGGTTTTGAAATAACTGAGAGAAGAGGAAGACATCTTGAAGATGTTAGTGATGATGAAATTGAGGTATCTGAACAAGGTGATGTAGAACCTACACCTATGATGGATCAGGGTGAGGAAATATTCTTGAAGGCTTTGAAAATTCTGAAGTCTACACCACACTTTAATCCTCTTGAGTATAGTGGAAAATTGGATTCTGATGAATTGGTGGACTGGATCACCAAAATGGAAAAGTCTT
Organism: Chamaecyparis obtusa; assembly: GCA_027943335.1. Lineage (NCBI taxonomy): Eukaryota > Viridiplantae > Streptophyta > Pinopsida > Cupressales > Cupressaceae > Chamaecyparis > Chamaecyparis obtusa. The sequence goes on from BSBK01000918.1 coordinate 639,332, forward strand.
TTGAATATGAGAATGTACCTGAGGAAAAGAAGGTGAAAATTTCAAGCACAAAGTTGAAAAGCCATGCATCCTTGTGGTGGGAACATCTGCAGTTGGATAGAAAGAGGAAAGGAAAAGACAAAGTCAAGGTATGGAATAAAATGGTGAATAAATTGAAAGGAAAGTTTTTACCTTGTGATTATTAGATTAACATAGTTAGGCAAATGAAAATTTTGAGGGAGAAAGATAGCTTGGTAAAAGAATATACTGAGGAATTATATAGATTAGATATTAGATCTAGACATGATAAATATTCTGTGGAAAGAATTGCTAGATACCTAAATGGTTTGAGAGTTTCCATCCAAGAAGAAATCAGTTTGGTCAAGTTGGAGAACATTGAAGGGGCTTATCACTTTGTATTGAAAGTTGAGGAGAAATTGAACAAGAGACATGAGCAAAGACAAAGAGGTAGAGGTGGTAGATTCCCTAGATGAAGAGTTAGATCTCATTGGGAAAATGGTAGATCTGAACCTAAAAAGAAAAATCTAGATAAAGGAAAAATCGAGTGGAAAGGTGAAAGTTCATCTAGAGGCAGAGGCAGTAACTACTAAGGTGGTTATAATAGAGGTGGTTTTTGAGGAACTTGTGACAATTGTGGAGAAGGACATAGATTATTTGAGTGTACACATGCAAGTAACAAGGTTGGTAGTAGTAGAAATGCTTTGGTGCAAGAAGAGTCACTGAATCAACCTGAGAAGGAAAATAACTTGATGTTAAGAAGAGCACTTTGGAGTGATACCAATATGGAATATCCAGTAAGAAAAATTTTATTCAAGACCAAATGTAGATTTTCTAACAAAGTTTGGAAGGTAATCATTGACAGTGGTAGCTCAGAGAATCTGGCATCTGAGGAAATGGTTGCAAAATTGCAGTTGAAAAGGTTGGAACATTTGAAGCCTTATCAAATTTCATGGGATCAAAGATGAGCATACACTCTTGGTAAGTGAACAATTTTATGTGAATTTGAAAATTGGAAAGTACTATGATAAGGTGTTATGTGATATCATGCCTATGGATTATTGTCATATTTTGTTGGGTAGACCTTGGCAATATGATAGAAATGCTATATATGATGGAAAGTTGCATAAATATACTATTTGGGCTGATGGGAGAAAAAAAATCTTGTTACCTTTGATGGAAGAACCTGTTAGTAATTTTTGCACATCTGTGAAAGTTTTCTTGATGGAAGGAAGAAAGTTTGTTAAGGATTTGAAGAAGAATTATGTATGTTTTTCTATGATTCCTAACAAATTGAGTAAGAAAATAGAGGATAGTGTCCCTAAGGAGATTGATAAGTTAATCATCGAGTATAGTGAGATCATTTCTAATAATGTACCAGATGGTTTTCCACTGAAGAGAAGCATTAATCATTGCATGGATCTAATCCTTGGAGCCAGTTTACGGAATAAGGCACCACATCCGTTGACACCTATTGAGAATCAAAGATTGAGTTGATAGATTCAATAATTGTTGGAGAAAGGTTTGATTAGAGAAAGTTTGAGTCCTTATGCAATACCTATTGTATTGGCACCTAAGAAGAATGGAGAAAGGCGAATGTGTACTGATTCCAGAGAAATCAATAAGATAACAGTGAAATATAGGTTTCCTATACCAAGAATGGATGATATAATGGATACTTCGACTGGAGCAAACTATTTTACCAAAATTGATTTGAAAAGTGGGTATCATCAGATCAGAATCAGAGAAGGTGATGAGTGGAAAATTTCTTTCATGATAAAAGAAGGTTTCTATGAGTGGTTGGTTATGCCTTTTGGTTTAACTAATGCACCGAGTACTTTTGTGAAGTTGATGAATGAAGTTTTGAAGAAATTATTGGGTATGTTTGTGATTGTATATCTTGATGATATTCTAATATTTAGTAAGACCAGAGAAGAACATTTGTTGCATGTAAAACAAGTATTACAGAGGTTGAAAGAAGAAAAGTTGCTGATAAATCTGAAAAAGTATTCATTCATGAAAGAGGAAATTGTGTATTTAGGATCTGTGATTTCAGCTAATGGTTTGAAGATGGATCCTAAAAAGGTTGAAGCTATTTTGAATTTTCCTACACCTGAGAATGCTAGTGAGGTAAGATCATTTCATGGATTGGCAAGTTTTTACCAAAAGTTCATTAGGAATTTTAGTTCAATTTGTAATGCTGTGATTGAGACTATGAGAGGAGATAAAGGAGAATTCAAGTGGAAACATGGAGCTACTAAAAGTTTCAAGACTCTGAAGAAGAAGGTTGTTGAATTACCTATTTTGGCATTGCCTGATTTCAATAAGGTATTTCAAGTGGAATGTGATGCAAGTGGAAGTGAAATTGGAGTTGTGTTGAGTCAAGAAGGTAAACTTGTTGCTTTCTTTAGTGAAAAGTTGAATGATGCAAAAAGGAAATATTTTGTGTATGATCAAGAATTTTATGCTATTGTTCAAGCACTGAAGAAATGGAGACATTGTTTAATACCGAGTGAATTTGTATTGTATACTGATCATAAGGCTTTACAGTATTTGGGTAGTCAGAATAAGTTGAATCAGAGACATATGAAATGGGTTGAGTATTTGCAGAGTTATACATTTATTATAAAGAATAAGAGTGGAGTCACTAACCGAGTTGCTAATGCATTGAGTAGAAGGAGATCTTTGATGACCGAGATGAAAATTGAAGTTCTTGGATTTGACGAGATGAGAGATTCTTAGGAATTTGATCCTGGATTTTTTGAGCCATGGAGAAAGTGCAGAGCATCAATTCAAGATCAACTGAGTACTAAATGGGAAGAATATTTTATTCAAGAAGGTATGTTGTTTAAAGGTATTCAGTTGTGTATATTGAGAGGAGCAATGAGAACTAATTTGATAAAAAAGAAACATAGCAGTGGTTTGGTTGGACATTTTGGTGTTGATAAAACATTGATTTTTCTTAAGCATAAATACTTCTGGCCACAGTTGTATAAAGATGTTTAGGAATTTGTGAAAAGTTGTGGAATTTTTCAAGTTGCAAAAGGAGTAAGTCAAAATACTGAATTGTATACAATAAATTTTGTTCCTGAGAAACCTTAGACTAACATAAGTATGGATTTTGTTCTTGGCTTACCAAAGACAGTAAGAGGTAATGATTCTATATTTGTTGTTGTGGATATATTTTCTAAGATGGCACATTTTGTACCTTGTAGAAAGACGTCATGTGCAATACATATAGCAGATCTTTTCTTTAAGGAAATTTTCAGATTGCATGGATTACCAAGGAGTATTATCTCTGACTGAGACAAAAAATTTGTTTAATACTTTTGGAAGACTCTTTGGTGAAAGTTTGGCACCGAGTTGAAATATAGTTCTACATTTCACCCACAAGCGGATGGACATACATAAGTTGTGAATAGAAGTTTGGGAAATATTTTGAGATGTTTAGTTGGAGACACACCGAGTAATTGGGATTCTATGTTGGCACAAGAAGAGTTTGCATACAATAATTTAGTGAATAAGAGTACTGGAAAAACACCTTTTGAGATTGCAAATGGCATACAACTGAGACATATATTTGATTTGAGGGATATTGCTGATGAGAGAAAGAGAAGTGTTGAAGGAGTAAAGTTTGTTGAGTACATGAAGACATTGCATGAAGATGTGGAACATAAGCTAAAGAAAAGTAATTAGAAATACAAAGACAGAGCTGATAAATCAAGAAGACACAAGACTTTTGCAGTTGATGATGAAGTAATGGTTCATTTGAAGAAAGGAAAATTTCCTGTTGGAACATATGGGAAGCTGAAAATGAAGAAGTTTTTCCCTTGCAATATTTTGAAGAAATTTGACAGTGGAAACGCATATGAGATTGAGTTACTTGATGACATGGACATATCACCCATATTCAACATTGCTAATTTGTATGAGTATCATGAACCTGATGAAGACATGGCAGTACTGATGGATTATCCTAAGAAGTAGATAGAAGAAGTTGAGCATATTTTGGAGAAAAGAATTGGCAGAAGTACAAGAGGAAAATAGTATATGGAATATCTGGTAAAGTTGAAGAATAGACCAATTGAAGATAGTTCATGGATTTCACAATCTGAGTTAGATGCAGCTTGGATCATACCTATTTCATGATTTAGAGAATCATTTCCAAATAACCCTAGGTGTATGATGTAGGAGCATCTCGGGTCCTTGGCAATCCTGTGTCACCAAAAAGATGTTTGAAGTTGTCTATGTTGTTTGATTCCTTCTTTGACCAAGTTGGTTCGATGTTGCTCGATTTCCTTTGTTCATCGGTGTTGGTCAGTTATCTCTCTTGTGCTCGGTTATTTCTCTGGTGCTCGGTGATGCTTGTCTCATGCTCGATTATCCTTGCTTACCAAGTTGTTTATTTTGGAGATCTTTTGAGGCCGACTCTTGCAATTAATTTTGGTCATGGATTTAATGCTAGTATCCATCATTGGGAAGAGTGTGGACCTAGATCTGGTCATTCCTTCTGTTGATTGTGGATTTGACAGATGACTTGATTTGGTAGCCTCTTGTATAAATGTAGTTGTTGGGTTAGAGTTTAGGAGATCAGTTATTGGGGATAGAAGATAGAAGATAGAAAATTAGAGATTGTTGGCAGGTCCTCACATGTTGGAGGACTTCTGTACCAGATTATAATATCTAGCCTAAACTGGGAAGGCCTTACATCCTGAAATGTATGAATTAATTAAAGTAAATATATGAAAGATCTACATTCTCTCTCTCATTGTTGTTTGTTTTTTATTCCACATTTGATCTAGGCAAGGTGGATCTAGTTAGGGTGTGCATTTGGCCCCTCGCCCCATCCTCCCTTACATCATCATGTTATTACAATATTGGAAGGGGTTCAAATCCCTGCTTACCATGACTTCTTGTCCCATGTAGGGAAATTTGAGGCATTGATGATAGGTTGAAGGCACAACTTGCAATTTTTGGATCCATGGCCTTCCTAATAAGATATTATAAGTCAATTTGAGGTCTATGACTTGGAAAATGGTCTCCTTTTGCATTGGACCAACTCAGATGAGGAGTGCTATGATACCTTTGGATGCTCTTTCTTCATCATCATAAGATTTTATGGTTATCTTTTTCTTAGGGTCAATAGCTTCCTCCAAAAATCCTAAGGCTTTAACCAAGTTTAAGGTAAAAATATTTAGGCTAGATCCCCCATCAATGAGGACTCTTTTCACTCTATGCTTGTAGATCAAGACTTCTATATTCATAGGTAGATTTTGCGGATGGTTTAAAGACATATCATCTTGTTTTGAAAAGGATAGACAATGGGGTGAAACAAGATGGCTTACTATGTTTTGGAATTTATCTGCATCTAAAGTTAATGCCACATTGGTCTCCACTAGGGATTTTTCTAGAATCTCCTTATGAGTTGGTGAAAGCTTGAGTAGGTCTAGGATAAAGATTTGAGTAGGGGTTCTTTGCATTTGGTCTACCAAATTATATTTCTTCAAAGATGAAGATGAGGTTTGATGAGGTAAAATAATTCTTGGGGCACTTCTTGATAAAGTGATCTTTGATGCTTGCCCCCTAGTTACAACATTAGATGTTTCTTCCCTTGGATTTTATTTTACCACAATCACATTTATGGTGTTTTCATCACAAATTAGAGTATTGATGGTGTTATCATACGTATGGGTGAAGTTAACCTTCTCATTACCTCTTTTTTTGTTGTGATTGGTGTTTGATGATCTTCCCCCTTTTCATGGTTTAGGAAAGGGTTTTCAAAAGCCATATGATCCTCATTATTTTGAGGCCCTTGCTTGGCCAAATAATGGTATCAAAAACCCATAGCAATGGACTTCCTATTTCAGGATTGGACACCCTAAATGGTTTCTAAATGAATTATTTAGTCACATTTAATTATTGACCAGGGACATAAACTTGGAATGGAATTCACAAAGTATATGCTTCAAACTCTCTCAATCTTAAGACTATCCTATAGAATTCAAATGCTTATGCTTCAGGAAAACTATGCTAAAACCAATAAATGAACTTACTCTAACAAAGCATGTAATCACGGGTAGGAATTACTCTAACCGCCTATGCTGTAGGAACAGTCTACCAATTCTGTTATCAGTAGTTGCAGGAATGGCAGAGTTCTATCTTACTTAGAAATGAACAGGAAAATGAATTTTACTCTAACACAACAATTCACTCATCAAGTGGGCCCCCTTGAATGAGTGAACATGAAATACAATCAAGATAAAAGATATAAACTTGAACTGAGCATTCTATTAATCCATAGAAAATGATTACACTTGATTGAAAATAGTATCACAATAGTTCTATTATAAAAACCAATTCATTCGACTAACTCCTAAAGAGTTAAAATAGTCGATTATTTTAAGGAAAATTATAACTATCTCCTAAATCCAAGATCACTCCATAAATGAGGATCAGTTACAGACTCATAAAGTTTTAGAATAGAAACAACATTAAACATGAATAAATCTCCTAGGAATATAGCATGTTGAGGGAACTAAATCTGTGCTACGTGTAATAGAAAATAGTGATTGATTTGCCCTGCTTGCGAAGATCTTGCAATCCACGGTTGGATTTGACTATTCCAACACCACTATGTCAGTTCTTGAATGCCCATGGTAATCACCTACAAAATAATCAATGCATAGAAAACCTCCCATATACATATATATCCTTATCATTAATATTAGGAAAAATGAAATAAAGTTCTAATTAACACTCTTGCAAGTCCTATGGCTATAGGAAGAAGACTACCCAAAACATAGCTTAGGAAAGGAAACATTCATTCTCATGTATAGCTACTGCATTATACCATTCCTATCCATGAATTAAAGAAAATATCATGTCTTTAAACTATCGACATTTTGATTTCATGTCTTCACATATATATATATAATATATACATAAAAACCATAAGTTCATATGCTTGAAAACCATAAATTCATGTCTGCTTGTAAAATAACTATTTGAAAGGAGGATAAAAAGAAATAAGAAAGATGGCCTTTTAGAAGCCCATGATTCCACCCCAACTGCACTATTGATGGTCCCCAGCAACTATGAAATTCCAGATTCTAGCATGAATTTTCAAGTCACTAGCTATCTTTTCCCTAGACTCATCATTAACATAATCAAAATACCCATGATTTTCTCTGAGCCTTTCCCATCGTTGGACTTCTATAGACATGTCATGATCTATTGCACTATCATTCATTGCTAGTAATGGCTGCATGAGTATAGGAGGCTGAAACCTTAATGGAAACCACTAATTGCAGAGACTCCTTCCCAGCATGATGTACCATGGAACTCTTCTAGTATCAAGGGTTAAATTATGTGGAGAGTGAGGTTCCCCTACCTTCAGATCATGTGACATCTATATCCATCTTTGTCTTGAGGCACTGATTGTTGTTGCAATATCACAAGATGCATGCTGGTCCCAATCGGTGAAAGCTTTCTCTCTTACTAGATATAACTTGCTAGCTCTACTTTAGTTCTCTATAACAAAAAGCCAGTCTAGATATGTCCGCCTAGAATGTTGAACTTCAGGCCTCATAACTAAGGGAGTTGTCATCTCATTATTTGTATAAGGTGTAGCTTGGTGCTCCTTGCTTATTTCATTCCGCATCTAGGACATAACTACCTTTAATTGCACATCTCCTACATAAAGAAGTGAGTTCTATTCTGTATCATCTGGCACTACCAAGTTATGTAGGCATAGCTCACATAATGAATTTTTTAGGGTCATTGGAGTAGACTAGAATGCATCATAGAATTCATGGGGGGTTGAAATAGAGGGACTCATCCTTCTATAATTCTTGTCAATTTAAAATTAACAAGCTGTTCCTTAAGGAATAATGCATACACCAAAGACGGTGATCTGCATTCCATGAGCTCTGGAATCAATCCTGTAATTTGATCAATCTACCTCTTCAACACCTCAATTTTATATGATTTCTATTCTATCTGATGGTCTTGTTCATCAATGACACATTTTAGTTTTTCCTTTTCTAATTTCCACTATGCTTTTTCCCACAAAAATTGTTTATATAAATTTATCCTTGCAGCCAGGGGTGTAGACAAATCTGGTGGGGGTAAGGGTTCTTGATTGAGAATATCTACCCAACCAGATGCCAAGTGAGGGGTTTTTACTGTGCTTTTTGGTGTGGATGATTCTCCTTTCCATAGAACAAGATTTTTCACTACATTTCTGTTAGCTTGTGGTGACTAATCAGGAAAGTACTATCCAGGAAAGTACTGTACACTTTTCCTCCCGACCTCGCTGGGGTTTGGGGCCGGGCTGGGCCCTGAGTGGGGGTTTGGGGGTGGCAGCCCCCAAGAGCGGGGGTTTGGGGGTGGCAGCCCCCAAGAGCAGGGGTTCGGGGGCGCAGCCCCCGAGGAAATTTTTTTTGAGGCTGACTACTTTTCGGTTATTTGGGCCGACTACTTATAACTCATTCTAACCCTAAAGTGGAAAAATATTGTATAATATGGCTTAGGGTTAGAGATTTTCATTATGTATGATTTTAGTACTTGTGACAGAATTGGGCTGTAAGGGATTACGGATTGTAATCAGGTTGTAATCACTGGATAATAATAATATTGGACTCACTGTTGGTGGACGTAGCCCAGGGATTGGGTGAACCACGTTAAGTCTGTGTGTCTTGTGTTCTATTTTGTGTGGTTTATTATTTTCTGATATTAGTTATATTTGCACATAATTGTTATTTCTGCCTTGTTAATCCTAACAAGTGGTATCAGAGCGAGGTTATTTCGTTCGTTCTTTCATCTATTCTCTGAAGCAGGTCTCACAAGTTAGTGGGAGAGTCTCTCGGTTAAGTGGGAGAAATGGCAGATGAGGGTAGGCTGAAGGTCGATAAGTTTAATGGGCAGAACTTCCAGTTATGGAAGATGCAAATGGAGGATTATCTCTATCAGAAGGATCTATGGCGGCCATTAGAGGGAGTAGCCAAGAAAGAGCAATCAATGTCTCAGGAGGATTGGGATATTTTGGATAGGAGGGCACTGGGGAGTATTCATCTATGCCTGGCACAATCGGTGGCATTCAATATTACTGAAGCAAAGACAGCTAAAGATCTGATGGAAACCCTAGCGAAGTTGTATGAAAAGCCTTCAGCTTCAAACAAGGTATTTCTTATGAAGCGTTTATTTAATATGAAAATGGTAGAAGGTGGATCAGTTACTGATCATTTGAATGAGTTTAATACAGTTACAAGTCAATTAACCTTAGTTAAAATTACTTTTGATGAAGAGGTTAGAGCTCTCTTGATTTTGTGTTCTTTGCTAGAAAGCTGGAATGGCTTGGTAATGGTTGTTAGTAATTCTATTTCTGGTTCTAATACCCTAAAGTATGATGATGTTATTGGTGTTATATTGAGTGAGGAAATTCGTAGGAAAAGCTCAGGGGCATCCACATCGGGTAGTGTATTGAACATAGAAAGCAGAGGCAGAACAAGAGATAAAGGAAACAACTCTGGAAATCGTGAGAAATCAAGAGGAAAATCAAAGGGAAAGAGGTCCGAATCTAAAGGGCCAAATGATTGCTGGTACTGTGGAAAACCAGGTCATAAGAAGAAAGATTGTTGGTCCTGGAAGAAAGATCAAGGAGACAAAAATGATGGAAACAAGGAGGCAAATGTGGTAAGTAACAAATCCGAGGAGGATGCTTTGCTCTTGTCCTTAGAAAGTATTGATGATTCATGGGTTTTAGATTCTGGGGCTTCATTTCATGCTACACCCCATAGAAGTTATTTTATTGATTATGTCCAAGGGGATTTTGGGCTAGTTTATTTGGGAGATAATGAACCCTATCAGATTGTTGGAAAGGGAAAAATTAAGATTAAGTTGCAAAATGGGAATCATTGGCTACTACAAGAGGTAAGACATGTTCCAAGGCTGAGTAGGAATTTAATTTCAGCAGGGCAACTGGGTGATGAGGGTTGCATAGTTACTTTTAATGATAAAAATTGGAAGGTTTCAAAAGGTTCCTTAGTAGTAGCAAAAGGTGTGAAAGTAGGCACCTTATATCTTTGTACAGGTCATACTGTTCCTTCTACTTTAATTGTTTCAGAAGATAATGAATGTTCAGGAACAGTGGTTGCAGTTGAGCAGGAAGAACATCAAACTGTTGCTGTAGATTCTGACACAGCACTATGGCACAACAGACTCGGGCACATGAGTGAAAAAGGTATGAAATTACTTCATTCAAAGAAAGTTTTACCTGGTCTGAAATGTGTCAATATGGATTTCTGTGAAAGTTGTGTTTATGGAAAACAAAAGAGAGTTAGTTTTGTGAAGAGTGGGAAGGAAAAGAAAAATGAGAGATTAGAGCTTGTGCATACAGATGTATGGGGACCAGCTCAGGTATCTTCCCTTGGTGGCTCTCTATATTATGTTACATTTATAGATGATGCAACAAGAAAAGTATGGATTTATTTCCTTAGACAGAAATCTGATGTATTTCAAACTTTTAAGAAATGGAAATGCTTGGTTGAGAATGAGACTAGTAAAAAGTTAAAATGTCTCAGATCTGATAATGGTGGTGAGTATTGCAGCACAGAATTTGAAGAATATTGTTCCTCTAATGGTATTCGTAGGCAGAAAATTGTACCAAGGACTCCACAAGAAAATGGAGTGGCTGAACGCGTGAACATGACAATAATGGAGTGTGCAAGGAGAATGAGGTTTCATGCTAGGCTGCCCAAAAATATATGGATAGAGGCAGTGAACACTACTATTTATTTAATCAATAGAAGCCCCTCTACTCCTTTGGACTGTGGTATTCCAGAGGATGCATGGAGTGGTAAGAAGGTGAGTTATTCTTTTCTCAAAACCTTTGGTTGTGAAGCTTTTGCACTTATAGATTCTGAAAATAGAACCAAGCTAGAAGCTAAGTCAAAGAAATGTGTATTTGTTGGGTATGACATTGATGAATTTGGTTATAGGCTTTGGGATTTTGAAAATCATAAAATTGTAAGAAGCAGGGATGTCATATTCAATGAGAAAGTATTGTACAAAGATCTGTTGCTGCAGCATGAGAAGAAAGAAAATGACTATGTAAAACTGGATGATACTCCACAAGTTCATGTTCCAGTAGTTCCTTATGCTCCGCAACAACAACAACAACAAATACCACACACCCCAGTGAGTGTTAGATGGTCAACAAGGCTAAGTAGACCTCCAGAAAGATTTTCTCCATCTTTGTATTCTATTCTATTAACAGATGCTGGTGAACCTAAATGTTATAATGAAGCTATGCAGGTGGATACAAAGCTTCAGTGGGAGTCTGCAATGACAGATGAAATGGACTCTTTGCTGAAAAATCAGACATGGGATTTATGTAAGTTACCTGTAGGTAAAAGGGCTTTACAGAATAAATGGGTTTACAGGATAAAAGAAGAGGATGGAGGTACGAAAAGATTTAAAGCCAGATTAGTCGTAAAAGGATTTGCATAGAAATATGGTATTGATTTTGATGAGATATTTTCTCCAGTTGTTAAAATGACTTCTATTCGTACTGTTTTAAATATTGTGGCTACTGAAGATTTGCATTTAGAGCAGCTTGATGTTAAAATAGCCTTTCTTCATGGTGATTTGGATGAAGAAATATATATGGTTCAGCCACAAGGATTTGAGGTCAAGGGTAAGGAGAATTTGGTGTGCAGATTGCAGAAAAGTTTATATGGCTTGAAGCAAGCACCTCGGCAATGGTATATTAAATTTGACACTTTTATGAATAGGCATGGATATAGTCGGTGTCATTCTAACCATTGTGTTTATTTTAAGAGGTTGGATGATGACAGCTACATTATTTTATGTTTATATGTTGATGATATGCTTGTAGCTGGGTCTAACATGGATCACATTAAGGGGTTGAAACAATAGTTAGCAAAATCTTTTGCTATGAAGGATTTGGGGGCAGCAAAACAAATCCTTGGTATGAAAATTTGTAGAGATAGGAAAAATAAGAAATTGTCTCTATCTCAGGCTGATTATATTGAGAAGGTGTTGCAATATTTCTCTATGGAAAATGCCAAAGCTGTCAGCACACCTTTGCCTAGTCATTTGAAATTGACTAAGGATATGTGTCCCAAGACACTAGAAGAAGAGACTAAAATGTCTAAGGTACCTTATGCTTTAGCTGTAGGGAGCTTAATGTATGCTATGGTATGTACTAGGCCAGATATTGCACACGCAGTGGGAGTCGTTAGCCGTTATATGAGTAACCCTGGTATTGAGCATTGGAATGTAGTCAAATGGATTCTCAGATATTTGAGAGGCACATCTAGTAAGTGTTTACACTTTGGGGGTTCTACTACTACTGTACAAGGCTATGTTGACTTAGATTTGGTAGGAGATATAGATAGTAGGTGAAGTACTACAGGTTATATATTTACTGTTGGTGGGACAGCAGTGAGTTGGATTTCTCGACTACAAAATGTGGTTGCTTTATCCACTACAGAGGCAGAGTATGTTGCTGCTACAGAGGCAGCCAAGGAGATGATATGGCTTCAATTCTTCATGGAAGAATTGGGACATCCACAAAAGGATAATTTTCTACATACAGATAGCCAAAGTTCCATTCATCTTGCAAAGAATTCTGCTTTGCACTCAAAGACAAAACACATATATTTGTGGTACCATTTCATTCAATCAGTTTTGGATGATGGATAGTTAAGGCTGGAAAAGATTCATACTAATGATAATCCAGCAGATATGTTTACAAAGGTAGTAACAAGGGAGAAGTTGAACTCATGTTCAGCTTCAGTTGGTCTTCTAGACTAAACAAAATAAAGGAACAGTTGAGTCCAAGGTGGTTCAATTCAGTGGGGGCCTCATGTGGGTAGCGGTATTGCTACAGGATCAGTCTCCAAGTGGGAGGTTTTTTAGTATAGTGTGGATACTGATTAGTCACCAAGTGGGAGATTGTTAGCTTGTGGTGACTAATCAGGAAAGTACTATCCAGGAAAGTACTGTACACTTTTCCTCCTGACCTCACCGGGCCTCAAGCGGGGGTTTGGGGGTGGCAGCCCCCAAGAGCGGGGGTTTGGGGGCGACAACCCCCAAGAGAAGGGGTTCGAGGGCGCAGCCCCCGAGGAAATTTTTTTTGAGGCCGACTACTTTTTGATTATTTGGGCCAACTACTTATAACTCATTCTAACCCTAAAGTGGAAAAATATTGTATAATATGGCTTAGGGTTAGGGATTTTCATTATGTATGATTTTAGTACTTGCGGCAGAATTGGGCTGTAAGGGATTACGGATTGTAATCAGGTTGTAATCACTAGATAATAATAATATTGGACTCGCTGTTGGTGGACGTAGCCCAGGGATTGGGTGAACCACATTAAATCTGTGTGTCTTGTGTTCTATTTTGTGTGGTTTATTATTTTCTGATATTAGTTATATTTGCACATAATTGTTATTTCTGCCTTGTTAATCCTAACAATTTCACTTCTCACTAGACTCAGCTACTACCTTAGCCAGCATCTCTGATCCATCCTCATTAAGTTGTTCTAGCACTTCTTCAATAATATCTTTCCCAAATTTTGGGTACTCTTTAGAAGGAGAGTCCTCAAAATGACTATGAATGTCCTGCCTAACAAAGTTATTTACAAAATCTTCGGCCTCCTCAGAATCCTCACCACTATCAATAAGTATATAGTTAACACTAGGGTTAACTTTTGTTTGTGCACTCTGGTTGTTGAATTTAGTGTCATTGGCTACATTTTGTTGAAACATTTCCTTTGAAGAGGACCTCTCTACGAATTCAAAGGATTCTAGGTTAACAATTGGAATAGAAGCCTAATCATCCATTTCAAAAATCCTTGCACTTCTCCTTCTGGGGGGTGTGGATGAGCACATAGGACTCTTTCATTTCCTCTTGCTAGTGGTCATTTCCTCTGTAGCTTCTTTAGGAGGATTTTTTGGACATTCTTCCCCATGAGAATGTAAGGTTTCTTTAACATTATCATTATTACTACTAGGTTTCCACTATGATATTCCCTCTTTTATCTCCTTAGTTTTACCCTTGTTTATCCTAAAGGTGGACCTCGTCTTTACGAACAGTGGTGTTTCAAGGATATTGGTAGTTTCTTTGTTCTTATTTCTATTTCTCTTGGAAGTGGAGGCACCATCATTACAAGTTATTTTCTTGGATGGTCTAGAAATGGAAGAGGAAGCTTTAGGAACATTTTCTATCCTTGGATGACTTTGCAAACCCCAGTGGATTTTTTTTCTCTTTGCCCAACACCCTGGCCTCTAGGGCTGACCACCCTAGGTTCTACCTCATTCATTTGTAGAAATTCTTCCCATGTCCCAATCAATTGTTTATTTAATTCTCTCTCTACAATTAACTTTATCAAACAATGATGTGAAATAGACTGGTCTTTTCCTGACTGAACTAAGGAAGCTTTCTTTTTCACAATATTAAACAAGAAGCTGGGAAGATTTATTGGTCTATTGTCATGCCGAAGATGAACTAGAATTTTGAAATGTAGGCCATGCAAATACTTGTAACACCCTTCATAGGTGAAGTACTGGATGATGAATGTAGCTGGCTGAATGAATTCCAAGGGTAAGGATAGTTTAGAAGTGCCTTGCTTCTTATCTACGTCTAGCTGGGGGTCACCATGCAAAGTGAACTGAGCCCTAGCCGAATGCAAGTCAAGGTCCTTCACCCAGTGTTCACCTTCCTATGGAAAACCAATCACTTTAGCCATAATATCCTCTATAAATTTAATTTTTAAACCTTTGACCACTGCAAATCCATCATTCAAAGTGCTTAGAAATTGCAGAGAAACTTCTTCATCTAACCCCTTAAGACTCAAGTAGTAGTCCAACCATCCCTTCCTTCTGAACATTTCACAACTAGATGCATCACGTAACAAAACCCCGTGATCCACTAGCTCATGCCTTTGAAGATCTCCTCCCATTGTTATGATTAGAAAATTTAAATTTTGTAGAAACTTGGTATTTTCACAAAGCACAAAAATGGAAAATCATAGAATTCAAAGTGTTACGACATAGGACATTATGGATGAAAAAGGTGGCATACCAAATGCTACTTCATGAAATTAAAGAGTTTTGCATGAAATCTAATGATATTTTCACTTGCAGCAAATCTCATAATAGTTCACTCGTGCCAAGGGCTGCCACCTCGAACACGTCGCAAACATATCATTAGAAGTTAAAATTTAGCTTTTAATGTCTTTAATTTCATTACAAATGTGATGATACAATCATGGAAGGATAGATCAACAAGCACATGATGAAAATCATCTCATAAAGACAAGAAACTCGATATTTACATGCTAACTTGAAATTTTGAAAATAGAATAGTTCCCCCCAATGAAGTAATGGAATGGGTCCCACCAGGCCAGGTTGTGCAAGAGTAGAAAATTAAAATAACACACATTCCTAAAAATTAATGAATAAAATAATATATGTATGAGGGTATGTGGCACGAACCTGGAAGCACTGTAGGAAGAGTGTTATAAAAAATGTCACCTGCATTGATGGAGTGATGAGATGGAATGGATGGGTGGTGGAGAGAGAAGGTGAGATAAAATTTATTACGGAGAAATAATTTGACAAAATGTGAAATGTTTATTATGGAGTTCTTGAAGAGAATCAAGAAGCAACAGAATGCTGGGTAGGAGACCTAGATGCTTTGACTGTAGGATCGAGTGTGTCTTCACTACTCTGGAACTGCTGCAGGAACTCCTTGTGATTGACGAGCTTGTTGTAGAGTTTGAGTCAATGCCCATTTTTCAAGTAGCTTGAACCGTATAGGGTCAATGGTTGAAAGTTGAACTACTCCATTATCAAATACTAAGATTATCTCATAAGGCCCAAGCCACTTGGTTTGAAATTTTCCTAGTGTGTGCTAGTATCGGGAGTTATACAATAGTTCCCAGTCTCCCACAAAAAATTCTTTTCTTAGATGAGCTTGTCATGCCATTTTTTTCTTTGTTGCTAGATCAATTCGATATTGTGGAGTGTAGATTTCTTGTATTCATCTAACCAATTCAATTGTAATAACCAGTCTTCTTGGGCTCTAGTGAGATTGATGTCCAAGTCCTAGATTGTTCTGAGTGTTTTATACTAAAACTCAATAGGCATGGATGCTGATTTTCCATATACCAGCTCAAAAGGGGTAAACCCAGTTGTGCTTTTCCATGTTGTGTGGTAGGCCCAAATGGCTTCACTTTAGGAAGATGGGTAGCCTAGTCCTTTTCTTGAACAACAACTTTCTTGGTTAAAATGGATTCTATCTCCCGGTTGGTTATCTTTTCCTAGCCATTAGCCTGGGGGTGATAGGGTGAAGATTTACCATGGCGCACCATATATTCCTACATCAATTGTGTGATAAGATTGGAGGTGAACTGTGCTCCCTGATCTGTGACTATCTCTCTTGGTACTCCAAATATAGTGAATATACATTCATAGAGAAATTCAGTGACTTTATGATCCCTGGCATGCCTCATGGCTTTAGCTTCAACCCACTTTGTGGCATAGTCAATACATACTAAGATGTACGACTTCCCATGAGAAGATGGTTCAATGGGTCCAACAAGGTACATACCCCACTTGTCAAATGGTGTGACCATTACCTGAGGCTGTAAGGGCATTTCATCAGACTTCATTGGGCACCTCATGTGCTGACATCTATCACAATGCCTGGTATGCTTTGCTGCATCTTTATGCAAATTAGGCCAGTACTAGCTAGTTGTCATAATTTTATAGGTTGTCCTCTCTACTGCAAAATGGATGCCACATGGTTCATCCTGACATGCCCATAGAATGTCATAAGTTTAATCCTCACAAACACATCTTTGGGTGACCTGGTCTAGAACTGTATAGAACATGAAGCCTGAGATCCATGAGAAGTTAAAACTCTTCTCAACCAGAAGCTGACATTGCTTAGGAGAGAAGTGAGGTAGTATTCTTCCTGTAGCAAGGTAGTTGGCTATGTTTGCATACTATGGATTAAAAGAATCAATAGAAAATAGGTGCTCATCAGGGAAGTTGCCGTCAATTTCTACAGGATCATCTATTACTTACAATCTTGATAATAAATTGGCCACCACATTAGCCTTGCCTAGTTTTTCTATTATCTTCACATCAAATTCCTACATGAGGAGTAATCAGTGTGCTAATATACCACTAATGGAAGGTTTTTTCATCAAGTATTTGATGGCTTAGTGCCCAGTGTAAACAAATACTTCATAACTTGTGATGTAGTGCCTAAATTTGTTGAGTGCATAAACGAATGCTAACAACTCTTTTTCAGTGACAGTATAATTTAACTTAGCTCCTTGCAAGTTTTTACTAATATAGTAAATAGAATGTTCAACAATACCTTCCTTCTATCCTAGGATTGCTCCAATGGCATAGTCAGATGCATTTGTGTGGATGTGAAATGATAGCTTCCAATCAAGTCCTCTAAGAATAGGTGGTTTTGTCAAAACATCTTTCAGTTTCTAAAATGATACTTCATAGTCTTTTGCCCATTCAAACTCGGCTTCCTTTTTTAGCAAGTTGTACAAAGGTGCTACAAGTTGGCTAAAATCCTTATTGAATCATCTGTAGTAACCCACATGGATAAGGAAACTCCTGACATCTTTCTTCTTAGCTGATGTGGGAAGTGTGTTGATATCTACAATTTTTGTAGGGTCAACCTAAATTCTAAAAGATGAGAGGTAGTGTCCCAAGACAACTCTCTCCCCCATCATCATGTAAAACTTCTCACTATTAAGGGAGAGGTTATATTCCTAGCATCTCTTAAGAACCTTCTTTGAGTTAGCTCGTGCCTCCTCAAATGTGGTTCCATGAGTAGTGAAGTCATCCATGTAAATTTCAATACAGTCAACAACAATGTCAAAGAACATACCAAGCACTACTCTCTAGAAAGTAGCAGGTGCGTTGCACATGTTAGACCAATTTCTTGTTGATAGAAAAATCCTATGAAAATGGCCTTTTCCTTGTAATTTTTGTGAAGCTACCTACCCCTACCCGCAAGCTTGTTTTAATATGCGAAGAAGATCCACCATGTTTTATAGCTTGTGCCCTTAGCCTCATGTTCTTCATTGTGCCACCATGTTTTAGTTTTGATCACACATGCTAATTCATTGAAACTAGGGAGATATTTGAGTTTCAAGGTCTGCAGGAAAATAACTTGTTCTATGTCGTAGGGTTTCAAAAATTGTCCAAGCATAAAAACCCTCGATGTTTTCTCATTCCTTTGTTACCTTTGTGTCAATGTGAAAACCCTAGTTGTTTTTGGCCTTTCGCCTCTTCGTAGCTAATTCCTGATGTCAGCGTTTCTTATGTGCATTGCTACAACTTGCGGGGCCTAGTTGTTCATGGTTGTTCAATCGCTTGATCTCTAGTCTCCCAGGCGGTTAAGTTTTTCATTCAAAAATAGAGAAGCTATGTGTTCACAAGATCTCTTGATTTTGGCGGTTAAGTGCTTTTCATTCGGCGACCGATGTTTTCTTTAGTTGTGTGGTCATGCAATCCTGGTGGTTAGTTCTTTAACCTTTGTCAATCTAGCGAGCGGTTGGTTTTCTTTTGGCGGTTTGGTTGGATCTATGATTGTCACATGATCATAAGGAATATTCTTTCCCTTTGTGATCATGCAACCACCATCTGATTGATGGCTGATGTCATGGTGGGTCTATTATAGGCATGCTTTCTCTTGATTGGTTGGTGTGGTGGTGATTTGGCAGTTTATCAGTGGGGCTGAGGGTTACAATGCGTTTAAAGGGGGCACCGGTTGTTAGTTAATCAATGGTTGTCAGGTTGTTAGGAAGGAAAAGTGCTCGATGGTTATTCATGGTGGCAATGTGACAGCCATTGATTTTATCTTTAGTGGGGCTTGACGGTGTGGTGGGTCCAGTTGTTAGGTCTTCTTGACATGTTCATTTCTAATTGGTTGTGCTCGGTGGTGACATGGCTTTTCTTGGTGGGGCCAATGTTTTTAACATCTAGACAAGTTTAAAGTTCAGCTATGATTTGTGGTTGTCGCATGATCACAAGGAATATTCTTTCCCTTTGTGATCATATAACCACCGTCCGATTGTGTGGTAAGTAAGGCAGTGGGTCCTCGGTGCCAATCATGCTGAGGTGCTCAATTTCTATTGGCTACCGAGGTGGTGATGTGGCTGTGGACTTTTCATGGGATTTTTGACCATTGTGTCAAATTTTATGGACCGCCTAATTTTCCAGGAAAATATAATATTGACAGTCATGTTTTGTAGTTGGCCAGTTAGTCGTTGCAGCTAAATTTTGAATCTTTCCCAAGGGTTTCCTACAAGTATTTTTCACAGTGAGCCGTATGTGATAAAATGGGTTGCTCAGAATTGATTTCTCTAGGATGTATAGTTGTAGTTGTGAAGATGATGATGAAGATCTGGGTGGCTATCCTGATCTGATTTTGCTCCTTGGGATACCATGCTGGTTTGAATGCAAAGAACTATTTTTTTGGCGCAGGCGGCTATGGTTTGGAGTGTGTTAATGATCTTCATGCTAAGTACATGTGAAGTCTTTCTATTTGATCTTGGCATTGAAATTTATTTTTCCTGCAACAAGAAGTCAATAACTTGTGATCACAGTTAGCCTATGGTGATGAAACTGATGTAATTGTATATAAGATTTGATATGATCTTCCTGGGTTTCTAGGCTTTCTCTACATTCTTTTACTTCTTGTCAGGCTGGTGGTTGTAGACCTAAATTTTGTGCTCTAAATGATCTATAGCTTGTTGCAATCCTTGTTCCTATAAAAGGGTTTTCAAGATCATTTAGAAGGATTCCCTTCCTCCATAGTTTTGGGGATTGGTTCCTGGTTCCTGCTTCACTTCAGAGAGCTAGTTCCATGAGTGGTACTTCTTGTATATATTTTGCCTTCTTCTTTGCATATAGGGTGTTCCCTCTTTCCTTTCTAGCTTTGGGAATGTAATACAAATTATAATAGTTGTCTTATGTATAAGATTTCAACATATTTGTACTACTATCAGGTTGTCTCCATTTGAGTCTTAGGCTTATTGATTAGAGCATCAAGGGTGTTTTATTCTTTCTATTCACATTTCTTAAGTGTCTGCAATAGATTTTTTTTCACAGAAGCAACTGAGTTTAGGACTAGTTTTCAAATGTGTATGAGCTAGGGTATCAAAGATGTCTCATGCTTGTCTTCTAGTGGATGCTAGTTAATGTATTACTTGTTTATAGGTATCTTCTAAGGGGAGGGTTAAAATCCTTTGAATAGGTGATAGCATGTTTGGGTACATAGGTGGATTGTTGAAGTATGATCTGATCAGTGTTGAATGTGTTGTCCTCTTGTTTCATAGCTTTGTTGCAGTGAGGTATTTGACTCTACTCTCCATTGGGTAAGGCACTAGTCTATGAGAGACTTAGGGTATTTCAAGGGTCCATTCAACCCAACATCAATCATTGAAATGAAGAACCTTTCCCTTTTAGGTTGGTAGTAGTAGTAGGAGGTCCTTTCTAGTTTTCAGATTCATTGCATGCAAGTAGGTTATTGCATTAGGTTTGGTTCATTGGGGTACAAGATACCTATAGGGATCTAAAAGCTATTCCATAATAATCTATCTGCAGGCCTTTTGTTCATCAAGAAGAGTCATGAGTGTGCAGATAAGGCAATACCCACCTGAGTGATGTGGAGCTCAAAGAAGAAGGAGGATGTCCTTGGTCCTCATCAATTGTCACTTTTTCCTGTCAGACTTTGGAGTGATTACTAACCAGTTTGTCATCATAGTGTAAACCTGAGACTATGTGGAAAAAGTGGGAACCAACAAAATGGTGACTCTATTGGGGAGGCCATAAGTACAGAGTCAAATAGAAAAATCACATTTGTAAAATTTTCTCACTACATGTTGAGTGGTGACTCTAAGTTCTTTGTTTGATCAGTGTAGTTCCTGATAAACAGTGTGGCTTGGTGAAGTTTTGGTTGATTGGAAGAAGATACAAAATAAGCGTAATATTGTCCTCCTCAAGGAGGTGATGAATCTACAAAGTAAATAATCTGATGGAGCTACATGGTGAGCTCTAGATCTACCCTGCTTCTAGTCAGCAAAGTTTTCTACTATAGAACTTCCAGGTATTATATTGTCATGTTAAGAAATGTTTCTGTATAAGGTGATTTGAGCACCAAGAGAAGGAAAAGGGTGTGAAAGAGAAGTTTGCATGCCTCAAAGAATTAGGGTTGCAGTTTTGCAAAAAATTTAGTGAAGCATGAATGTTGTCCTTAGGGATGAAAGACATGGTAGTGAAAATTGTAGTTTCATTCTTCAGCCCATGAGTATTCACATATGTTGGCCATAGATTGGTCATGATGTTTTCAGGTGGTTGGTTGCATATGTGGATGAAAATCAGACCTTTATTTTTGGAGGGTCTCTGATTTTCTCTTGGTGGCCCGGGGCCACCAAGTAAGCTTCAAGCTTGTAAATTTTTGTAAATATTTTACCTTTCTGTTGTGTGTTTCCCTTCCTGCTTTCCTATTTCGGTTGCCAGTTTTTGTGAGGGTTTCCCTTTTTTTTTTTTTTTGTCTTGTGGGTGGTCTACTTCCTCTAGAAATTCTGAATCCTTGCCATGCCTGCAAGAGGCATGCATCCCCAGACAGAGCCACTGTTAGACCAATTTCTTGTCAATAGAAAAATCCTATGAAAATGGCCTTTTCCTTGTAATTTTTGTGAAGTTGCCTGCCCCTGCCCACAAGCTTGTTTTAATATGTGAAGAAGATCCACCATATTTTATAGCTTGCACCCTTAGCCTCATGTTCTTCATTATGCCGCCATGTTTTAGTTTTGATCGCATGTGCTAATTCATTGAAACGAGGGAGATATTCAAGTTTCAAGGTCTGGTGGAAAATAGCTTGTTCTATGTCACAGGGTTTCAAAAATTGTCCAAGCATAAAAACCCTTGATGTTTTTGCATTCCTTTGTTACTTTTGTCTCAATGTGAAAACCCTGGTTGTTTTCAGCCTTTCACCTCTTTGTAGCTAATTCCTGATGTCACCATTTCTTATGTGTGTTGCTGCAACTTGCGAGGCCTAGTTCTTCATGGTTGTTTGGTCGCTTGATCTCCAATTTCCCAGGTGGTTAAGTTTTTCATTCAGTGATTGCGCAACTATGTGTTCACGGGATCTCTTGATTTTGGCAATTAAGTGCTTTTCATTCACTGATCGATGTTTTCTTCAGTCGCATGGTCATGTAATCCTAGTGGTTAGTTCTTTAACCTTCAGTGATCTAGTGGGTGGTTGGTTATCTTCTGGTAGTTTGGTTGGATCTACGGTTGTCGCATGACTGTAAGGAATATTCTTTCCCTTTGTGATCATGTGACCACCATCTGATTGATGGTTGATGTCACGGTGGGTTTGTTGCAGGCATGCTTGCTCCTGATTGGTTGGTGTGGCGGTGATTTGGCAATTTGTCAATGGGGTCAAGGGTTGTAGTCTATTTAAAGGGGGTGCCGGTTGTAAGTTAATCAACAGTTGTCGTGTTGCCAGGAAGGAAAAGTGCTCGATGGTTATTCATGGTGGATACATGACAGCCATTGATTTTATCTTTAGTAGGGCCTAACAGTGTGGTGGGTCCAGTTGTCAAGTCTTCCTGACATGTTCATTTCTAATTGGTTGTGCTCAGCGGTGACATGGCTTTTCTCAGTGGGGCCAGTGTCTTCGGTGTCTGGGAAAGTTTAAAGTTTGGCTATGATCTATGGTTGTCACATGATTGCAAGGAATATTCTTTCCCTTTGTGATCATGTGACCACCATCCAATTGTGTGGTAAGTAAGGCAGTGGGTCTGAGGTGCCAGTCATGCTGAGGTGCTCGATTTCTATTGGTTGCCGAGGTGGTGATGTGGCTATGGACTTTTCATGGGCTTGTTGACTGTTGTGTCAAATTTTATGGACTGCTTGATTTGCCAGGAAAACATAATATTGATGGCTATTTTTTATAGTTGGCCGGTTAGCTGTTGCAGCTAAATTTTGAATCTTTCCCAAGGGTTTCCTACCAATATTTTTCATAGTGAGCTGTATGCGACAAAATGGCTTGCTCAGAATTGATTTCTCCAGGACAGTTGTAGTTGTGAAGATGATGATGAAGATCTAGGTGGCTGTCCTAATTTGATTTTTCTCCTTGGGATACCATGCCGATTTGAATGCAAAGAACTATTGTTTTGGCATAAGCGGCTAGGGTTTGGAGTGTGTCAGTGATCTTCGGGCTAAGTACATGTGAAATCTTTCCATTTGATTTTGGCATTGAAGTTTATTTTTCCTGCAACAAGAAGTCAATAACTTGTGATTGTAGTTAGCCTATGGTGATGAAATTGATGTAATTGTATATCAGATTTGATCTGATCTTCCTAGGTTTCTAGGCTTTCTCTGCATTCTTTTACTTCTTGTCAGGCTGGTGGTTGTAGACCTAAATTTTGTGCTCTAAGTGATCTGTAGCTTGTTGTAATCCTTGTTCCTATAAAAGGATTTTCAAGATAATTTAGAAGGGTTCCCTTCCTCCACAGTTTTGGGGATTGGTTCCTAGTTCCTTCTTCACTTCAGAGAGTTGGTTCCATGAGTGGTGCTTCCTTCAGATATTTTTCCTTCTTCTTTGCATATAGGGTGTTCCCTCTTTCCTTTCTAGCTTTGGGAATATAATACAAATTATAATAGTTGTCTTATGTATAAGATTTCAACATATTTGTATTGCTGTCAGGTTGTCTCCATTTGAGTCTTAGGCTTATTGATTAGAGCATCAAGGGTGTTTTAGTCTTTCTATTCACATTTCCTAAGTGTCTGCAATTGAGTTGTTTTCACAGAAGCAACTGAGTTTAAGACTAGTTTTCAGATGTGTATGAGATGGGGTATCAAAGATGTCTCATGCTTGTCTTCTAGTGGATGCTAGTTAATGTATTACTTGTTTATAGGTATCTTCTAAGGGGAGGGTTAAAATCCTTTGAATAGGTGATAGCATGTTTGGGTATATAGGTGGATTGTTGAAGTATGATCTGATCAGTGTTGAATGTGTTGTCATCTTGTTTCATAGCTCTGTTGCAGTGAGGTATTTGACTCTGCTACCCATTAG
Organism: Chamaecyparis obtusa; assembly: GCA_027943335.1. Classification (NCBI taxonomy): domain Eukaryota; kingdom Viridiplantae; phylum Streptophyta; class Pinopsida; order Cupressales; family Cupressaceae; genus Chamaecyparis; species Chamaecyparis obtusa. The sequence goes on from BSBK01000918.1 coordinate 663,480, forward strand.
ATAAGGCATTGGTCTATGAGAGACTTAGGGTATTTCAGGGGTCCATTCAACTCAACATCAATCATTGAAATGAAGAACCTTTCCCTTTTAGGTTGGTAGTAGTAGTAGGAGGTCCTTTCTAGTTTTTAGATTCATTGCATGCAAGTAGGTTATTGCATTAGGTTTGGTTCATTGGGGTATAGGATACCTATAGGGATGTGAAAGATATTCCACAATAATATATCTATAGGCCTTTTGTTCATCAAGAAGAGTCATGAGTGTGTAGATAAGGCAATACCCACCTGAGTGATGTGGAGCTCAAAGAAGAAGGAGGATGTCCTCAGTCCTCATCAATTGGCAACTTTTCCTTTCAAACTTTGGAGCGATTACTAACCAATTTGTCATCATAGTGTAAACTTGACTCTATGTGGAAAAAGTGGGAACCAAGAGCACAATCTAAATGGCAAGACTAAATAAGAAAATGTTCCTCATGGGCAGGTGAATGTTGTTTTATCCTGGTCTTCTAGTGATATTTTTATTTTGGTTATATCCACTAAAGCCATCTAGAAATGAAAAATACTTCTTACCAGCAAGATTATCAAACACTTGGTCAATGAAGGGTAGTGGAAAGTGATTATTTTTAGTGGCTTTGTTAAGCTCCCTATAGTCCACACAAACTCTCCACTTTCATCCCTTCTTTGGGATGATTGCTAGAGGAGAAACCCATTGGCTGTCAGAAATAGGATAAATAAAATCGACACTAAGAAGCTTCTAGAACTCAATTTTCACTATATCTCTCAAAGCGAGATTAATTATCCTTTGGGCTTGTCTCACTGGCTTGCACTCATGGCTTATATAGATTCTATGGCATGCAAAGTTTAGGGTCTAACCCTTTCATATCAGTATAGTCCCATGCAAAGGCTTTATGAATTTCTTTCAAAAGCTTGAGAAGACTGGACATTTGAGATGTAGTGAGATTCTTATTAACTTTCAACTCTTTCCCTAAGGCAATTTCAACTCTTTTGACCTTATCCAACATCAAGATTTCTGCAAGTGATGGAGACTTTATTTCATGGGGAAATAAGGTGTGGAGATAATCAAATGCTGTAGGAGACTGAGGTGAGGTCTGCTTAGGCATTACTGTTTGAAGGGAAAAATTAGGGACATCACAAGAAGATTCCTCAGAGCCATATTGGATGGTAAGGGTTGTTGCGAGTATATCATCTTCTTCTTGTGACACCATGAATGGATTTCTTTCAATGACCATGAGTTTTTGTACCGAGTTTTCTTCAAGGGAAACATCACCTAAATCTGGCAAGACAACTTGGTCAAGTTCTACTTGGGGTTTTGCTGGAGAATACAAAGTTAGCTTCTTGGTATTTATCCCATCTGATATGGTCATTTTTCCTGAGTGACATGCAATGCAATCATTAGCTGTGGCTAACCAAGGTCTTCCTAGGATTAATGGATATCCTCCTAGGGTAGCTTTGGGTGACAGGACTATGAAATCTAAAGGGTAGTCTAAAGAATCCAGTGTGACAATAATATCTTCATCCATGTTATCTGGCTTAACAGTGGAATTCTTAGCTAATTATAGTATTGTAGGTGTATATCGCAAACCAATGATGCTAAGCCTCAACAAAACTTCCCTAGTCATGACATTGATTGATGCTCCTAGGTCAATCAAGACATTTTGCATTTGGATACCATTTATATGAATAGTGACTACTAGACTCCTTGGATTAGAATACTTAGGCATTAAGACTTTAGTTAGCATGAGATCAGAGAGTTGTCCTAAAACATGGATAGTGTCAGGGTCTTTTTTCTTCCTTCTAGACTGCTTAATACAGGCTTCTTTTATTGCCTTGGTATAGATTGAGACTTCTTTAAGGACATCCAACAAGGAAATTTGCACTGTCATTTGCTTGAGTTGATCAATTAAATCAGCTTCTATAGCATTTTCTTTTGGAGGAGTTGACAGAGCCAATCTTTGTTGATAAGGGGGATTTTTGAACACTGGTACAGATTGAGGAATAGGTGGAACATCAGTAGGTTGGTTCAAAATTATGTCCTCAACATCGGCAACTTAAGTTATTATAGGCCCCGTAGGTCCAGGCAATGTAGTTCCTGATCTGAGATGGATATCATTTACTTGAAAGGAATAAGATTTTTGCTTGTTGTTAGGATATGGAGTTGGTTGTGTAGGAAGTTGAGTTGGCTTTTGAGGGTTATTATTGGCTATAGGAGGTGGAGGCATAATAGCTTGCTACTGAGGTGGAGGCATGAGAGCTTCACTGACTAGGCTTGTTAGGTCCCCACTGAGGTTGTTGTTTCCAGTTACCATGAGGTGGCCATTGGTTACTCTGTTGTGGCTGCTGATAGGAGTTAAATAGCTATTGGTATGGGTTAAATGGTGGCTATTGCTAATAGGCTTGGTTATAGTGCGGCTATTGGTTAGACCAATTATAATTTTAATTTTGGCCTTGAGGGACAAAATTTTGGGGGTTATGGTTTGGCCATTGACTACTATTATTATTATAACCAAAATTATTCAATGGGTCTAGAGGCATACCTTGTCTCTGAGCCCATGTACACCTTTGAGAAACATAGAAAAATTCTCCATTCTCCTCATCTATAGCTTTAAACTCAGTGGGCATTGGATTAGTGTCCAAAGATGCAACTGTCTTACATCTACAATTTCTTCTATTTTCTCTGTAATGAGAGCAGAATTTGGCCTCCACAACATCTGCCTCCTCCTTCTTCCTTATTTCCTGCATACTATCTGTAATACCCCAAAAATGGGCTATATGTTCATTAACCTCCTACATCCTCAAATCGAATGAAATCGACATAGAAGTCCTAACCTAAGACACATCTGCACATCATCGAATCTAATTGATTATCTTAAATTTTGCATCAGGCAATATTCCTAGCAATATTCTTAATTATCTTAATTACCTTTAATTTAATGATTATTTGGCGATAAATCACATTTATCCTAAAGTTTGATTAATTAAATATTTTCATATTTAATTAATTAGATTTAATACTGCCACTTAATTGTTTAATTAAATTTAATTCTATCTATTATTAATTGTATTATTTAATTTTGACAATAAATCCAATATCCTATGAATAATTGATTAAATTCTTATTTAATTAATTAAAGCATGTTGTCATTATTTAATAATATAGTTTTTAATAAAAGTTTGATTAAATGATTGATTAACCCATAAATCAATTATTTATTTTAAAAAATCAGTTAAATTGAGAGTAAATCACTTTATTTATTTATTAATTTATAATTATCCATGTGCACAATCAAAGAGTAGTTAAACTCCAAATCAGAAAATCAATGCAAGTTATTGACTTTTTGGAACTCAACATCATTTTTGAGTTTTAAAGTTGATCTAAATTTCTAATTTGAGTTAAAAAGCTCTTTTTGCATGATTTGCATGTTTTTGTGAATTAAATTATCTTTATTTAAAAATAACTCAAAAATCAAGCTAAGTTATTTGAGTGATTTATGGCTTTTATCCATGCACCTCCAAAACCCTGGATTTCTATAAAACAAGGCTCAGCTCTTCATAAATCATCTCTCAAATCCACAAGAATTGCATAATCACGCTGGAGAATTGAAATTGGAAAAATCAAAGCTTCTTGCGAATCAACATTGTTGTGAGATTAATCTTGTTTTCACATTCATTTTAGCTTCATATTGCATATTATTGTTAGATCATTTAGCATATCATAGCATATCAAGTTTTTATCATTCTTATTGCATCTTTAAAAATAAAATAAAATAGATTAATTGCATTCATATTCCATATCTATCTTTTGCATTCAAATCCTTCATTTAGGTGTCGTCAAGGTCACTGATCTCGATAACAATCTGAGAACATCATACTCGCACCTATTAGAAGGCAGTAAATCGCTTGGTTAGTTTAGCTTTCAATTCATTGCACAATTTCATTTTTGCTAACCTCTAATGTTTTACTGAAGTGTTGTATCTACAGATCAGGTACAAAATTCACACACACATTTCTGGTACCCATTGTGGGGCAACCCACCTTTACATGCTAGTTTTGATTTTTTTTGTGGAGCTAAAACCTTAAATTTTTAAAGATTTAATTTTATCTCTCAAACGGCTTGGAGTTTTTCTCTAAAAGTTTTTTTGCAGGTTGGACACATATCAGAGAAGTTGCAGTAAAATATTTAGAATTTGATGAGATTTTTTAAATTTTTAATAAATTTTTCTTGAAATTCCAGGAAAAAATTAATATCTGATGCAAATCAGCATATTTTTCAAAATTTTTTATATTTTCAAAAAGCTCTTTAAATTATACAGGGGGTCCATTTTTTATGTTTTAAATTTAGATGCAATTTAATAGCTCAAATAGTCAATTTACAAAAACTGGTCTATTTTGATAAAATGGGTCTCTAGGGCACAAATGAAAAGATTTTTCTAAAATTTTTACATTTTTGGAAAGCTCTCTATTTTTTAGTAGGAGTCTCTATTTTGAATTTCTATTTTTGTGGCCTAAATCATAAAAAAAAAATTAGATCTTGTTGACTAGGTCAAATGCAGCAAAAAAAATAAAGTTTTGTGATGGGTATGCACTTATTTTTTTTACATGGTTCAATGAATGATATGAGTTTCCATTTGGGTTAATTAATGGTTATTATTATTGATAATAATTGATTTTTAGAGCTAACTCTATGGTTTTTATAAGTTGAATATATGTTGCATATCTTGTTTGCTTGTTTGCTTTTTGGAGAGTTCGTCACTTGCTTGCATGGAAAAGCTCAACAAGAATTGCTAAAAATCAGGTAAAATCTACTAAGCACATTGTAAGGATCCCAGGTATTCTCCTTCATCTAATAAAATTTTGATTTGGACTTAAAATAAATCTCTTATGTGTCTGACTTGTGCATCTTTTCATGCTTTTATCTATTTCTACACACTTGCATAATTGATACTAGGTTGTGACCCCTTAAGGATTCATTAAGTAGTCTTAGATACTTGTGATTGATCTTGATTGCTATCTTGGGTTATTGAACTCGCTAATCCACTGACCCCTCGTTCCACCCTGTGGTTGCAAGGTTAGCACCACATTAAAGGGGAGGGGTCAACAGGACAGAAGTGTTAAGTGTTCCACTTGGCAACCCATTTATGCTTTTAGAAACTCACTTGTTTTCTAAGTTGGGGACTCATTTTCAGCTTGTGTGAGGTGTTAAGTGTTCCACCTTATGGACTCATCTCATATTTGCTTTAAGCGTTAAGTGTTATTTTTTTTGCTTTTTGGGTACTTTTGGTAGATTTGCTTTTTGGAAACATACATCTGTGCTCACATAGTAATTAGGCCATATGAACACTATTCATGATTCTTGAGAGATTGGATTCTCAGCAAAATCCTTCTTGATGATAGAATCCTTATAGGTAGGGAGGATACTTAGTGCATTTCACATTCAACTTGGTTAGTGCATCTTCTCTTATTGATCGATACATTCTCTCCTAGGAGAGGTTGATAGATCACGTGGGGTTGACATCACGAGCTTTGGTGAATCAAAATTGGTTAGTGCACCTTCTCTTATTGATCGATACATTCTCTCCCTAGAGAGGTTGATAGATCACGTGGAGTTGACATCATAGACCTTGGTGAAGCAAAACTTTGTCTTAGTGTGTCGGATTTATCTATTTCTTTATTTGGGTTAAAAGTGAAAAGGCATCAAAAACTTTGGATCTGGAGCCAAGTCCCCTTGTGGTACAATATTGTGAGTCATCTTTAGAGAGGGTTAACCGTAGCAGACATTCCCTTCACAGGGCAAATTGCGTTGATGAAACCTCAAGCAGTAATAGCCATTTTTGCCGTGGTAGTGACAATGGCTATATAAATGTCCTTGGGGAAGAAATCTTCACAGGTGTGGTTCATTGTTGGGTTGTCAGATCTCCCTAGTAGCTCTTGAAGATTAAGTTCTCAGACTGTGTCAAAACCCTGGTGCACCAAGATTGGAGTTCACCCCTTTGGATCATAAAAGTTGCAGAGTCAAACCATTACTAAAAACCCTAGCAAGGCCAAATTTTTATTTTCTAGGGTATATGTGCATTATTGCAAAACATTTTGGAACATACACAATTAGCGCTTCAGAGGATTAGAATGAATAAAATCACTTGATTGTTCATGCGCAAGGTTTCTTTTGCCCTTGTTCATTATTTTTAGACATGCTTGAAATCACTAGCTTGCTATTTTGAGTGCTTTTTTATCTATCTGGTTATTGAAAATGAACAAATCTGTTACAATCGTCAAATCTGGACAGTACAATTTGCAAACAAGTTGAAACTGAAAACCAAAAAATTGCAAAATTTGAAGTAAATTTCCTTTCTGGAGTCAAAAGTCATCTCAGGAAGTCAAAAAGTCATATGAGTTTTTGCCAAATGTCATCTCAATACTACCCAACTGTCATATGGTGAACCACCCAATGTTGTACGAGTTTTGATGCCAAAAAATTCAAAAGTTGAAATCCTGCTTGCAACTGTCGTATGATATTTTTAACTATCATTTCATTACCTACCAACTGTCGTACGAGTTTTTCAATTGTTGTTTCATTGTCTACCCATTGTCGTACGAGTCTATAGAGTGTTGTTTGGAAATTTTTTGAAAAGTTGTCAGAAAATTGTCAGAATTGCCAGATACTTCACTTTTTCAGCATAATTTTAAAATTTGTCAAACAAATCACCATGTCAGGAACAGAGCAGTAGCTATTGAGAATCAGTACACATGTCTGAAAGAATCAGTACACATGAGGAAGAAACTCTAATCACCGCTATGATGAAACAGATGCATGCTATGCAAGTTGAACTTAACAATTTTAAGAAAGAAAAGGAACCTAAAGAGTTCTCCATGGAAGCTCTATGCCCTTTTCCATTTGATAAAGACTTGTACATGTCACCATGCCCCCGGACAGAATGTGCGCAATGTGATAACCCTTGTGATACCTCTTCCACGGAGAGTGACAGATCCATCTTTGGAGACTATGATGACTATGATGATGGATAATATAATGATACCTATGACACCTCTATTCCTAAGAGTCCTCATCATGTGTTCCTGCTTACTAGAAATGGGATGTCACATTGGATAGATTGTGATGGTGATCCATATTATTTTGATTTTGAAAAAGACTTTGATAATTTTCATGAACAATACCTCGATTATGATCCATCTACTACTGTTGAGGACTATAAAATGCATCATGCTAGCTTGAAGCATCAATACTACAAGGATCTCTCCTCTAAGAACTCTCATGCTGAAAATAAAGATTACACTCTCAAGAAAGATCATGTTAATACTGAACCTTTGTCTTGTGATGGTTCCCTTCCATCCCCTACTTCCTCCAATACTCATACATTTCCTAAAGCTTCCAAGTCTTCCAAATCTTTCAGAAATCTTTCATCCAACAAAAGTCCTGATACTTTTCATACGATTCCTTATAGTTATCCTCAAGGGCTACCCCTTGAAGAAACTCAAGATAATCTTCACTTGGCTACCAATACTTTCAATAATGCTAAACCTAAAGAGCCTAAGCCTTCATATGCTATAATTCCTATTTTAGCTAGTCCTCCACCATCTCTTCCAAAGTCTTCCATACAATCCCAACATGCTTCCTTGTCCTTAGAAGTGACTCCATGTCAAGAGGACTCTATAAATGATAAAGAAAAGAACATAAAAAAAGATCAAGATCAAGAACCCTCCATGTCATCCACTCCTTTTCTTGATGTCTCTTATCTACTTCATGGTTCTTTTGATCCTGCACCCCCTTTCACATGCATTCCACCATGTCTTAAATCTTCTCCTAAGCAAGATCAAGCTACTACTTACACTGTTGAGCTTATTGACAATCAAAATAACCTTACTATAGTTGCGCTTTTCAAAGATGATACTTCCATTAAGGTTGGTAAAAATGGTGTTTTTACTTCCAATGTTAAGCCCATTGACAATCAAGAGAAAAATTATGCGCTTATGCTATCCAAAGATCCTTGTCAAGATCAAAGTCTTCCATCTTCTTGTTCTACCACTCCATGTTCGCTTCCACTTTCTATTCTTCCTAAGTCTTTGCAAGGTTTGAAAAATCCTATCAAAGAAGGTGCTCATATTCAAGATGTACTTGATTCTATTGAAAATTTGAATGCTCACTCTAAAGATGCTGATATCGTTGGTTGTCATATAGATGCTGATGAACTTATTGATTATCCTTTTGTGTCTTCCACTTCCATTCTTGGACCTCTTCCACCAATACTACAAGCTTCACGTCTTCCTTCCATCTTGGGTCCTTATGTTCCTTCACTTTCCCCTCCTAACTCTCCTAATTCGCCATCCATCTTGGGTCCTTATGTCCCTCCATCTCCCATCTTTCCTCAAGATCAACATAGATGCATACCCTTGAATCTTTTTAATCCACCCACCCATCTAAACCAGTCATATCCTCCTTCTTCTTCCACAATTCCCAAGTCTTTTGGAAGTGACTTGAATGTTCAATACAAGAAAAAGAAGCAATACAAGAATCCATCAAAAAAAGAAGATCACCATGTCTCCTCTAATAGACATGAAAACATAAAGTCAAAAGAGATATCTAAAAAAAAAACTACTAGACAAGTATGGGTTCCAAAATCCATCATTGAAGATATTCTCTCTAGATCATCAAAAGGAAATGAAAAGCCTACATCTATATGGATTCTAAAGTCTCTCTTGAAAGAGTCTATGTTGAGAAAAAAGTGAAGTTGACATTCAAGCTTCTAAAAATTTCCACTTCATCTTCTTCCAAAAAAATTCTTCCATTCCATGTGCCTAAACCAGAACCTCTGCTATCCATTCACCATATTCCTTCACGTATTCCTTCATTCATATTTCCTCTACCCTCTTGCCACCCTTCAAAGTGTGTACTGATGTTGATCTTGCCTTCCTTTCCATCTACCCTTTCATGATCCTTTCATTCATTATCCTTCTACCTCCTATCCTTTTTCCTCACTTGCCTATTCCTCCTATCTTCCAACCTCACTCACTTTACATAAAACCTTATCCTCTATTTTCCTCTTCCATCTTCTTTTTCCTATCAGCATCTTTGAGCATATCATTTTGAATCCTTGGCATATCATGGTTTATCTTTTCAAGGAGCATTATCTAAAAAGCTTGCCTTCTTCCAAAAAAAAATAAAATTAAAAATGTGCCTTGGTGGAAACCTGGAAACAGGCGCCTTGGTAGAAAAAGTAAAGAGAAATAAATTCATCCTATGGTGAAAACCACTCCCTTGTGGCACCTTGGATAAGTACCATGATGAAAACCTGGCAATCAGGCATCATGCGTAGTTCTTCTACATATTTCATCCATTTCATCTTCTCTCTTTGATCGTGACAATGTTGATCTATACATGAACATTTTTCTATTTTGTGAGCTATCTTACGATGATCTTGTTTTTATTCCCTTCCTGTTTAGCCTTCATATTTATTTTCCTCCATTCATTCTAGTCTTTCGCTATCATTTCTCCTTTGGTCTTGATCTAAAAGAAAGAAAGAGTAAAACACAGTGCTATGAAGCCTCTTGACATGTCTACTCTTTTGGACTACATCCTTTCCTTCTTCGACATTACGCTTTTGTGACTTATCCTATGCTAGCCTTTTATTACTTGTCCAAATGCACTTTACATTACAATTTTTCCCTAGCTTGGGTATTCTTGAGGAGTTTTCCCTTGAGGATTTCTTCCCTTCATTCTCCTTCATTCTCTTGTCTTCCATCTCTTCCACCAGCTTGCCAATCCCTCTTGTTCTCCACCTTGCTAGACATTGGGACTGTACGATATGATCTTGCTTGGGAGTTTGCAATGTAAAAAGATGTTATCAAGTATACCAAGTATTAGAACAAGTATCAGAACCACTATCAGAATTAGTATCAGAACCAGTATCAGAACAAGTATCAGAACAAGTATCAGAACTAATATCAGAACTCCCACTGGGGCTACACCTTTTGCTTTAGTTTATGGGTTTGAAGTGGTACTACCTATTGAGGTCGAAATCTCATCACTAAGAATCAGAATGCATGGTCTAGTAACTGATGATGACTACAGAATGTCTAGGTTGCAAGAACTTGAACTATTAGATGAGCACAGACAAGCAACGTATGATCATCTCAGAGTATATCCAAAGAGAATGTCTAGAGGCTACAACAAGAAAGTCAGACACAGAGAATTTTAGGTTAGTGATCTAGTCTTGATAGAAAATCCTAAAAATCAATCACATCGAGAATGCAAGGGGAAGTTTGAACCCAATTGGCTGGGTCCTTTTGTTATCACTACTACTTTTGGCTCTGGTGCCTATCAACTCTCAATGACTAAAGGAGAACAGCTCCAAGAACCAATCAATGTTCTCCATCTGAAGAAATTCTATGTCTAAAGCATTTAGTCTATGGTAAAATGTCTTAAAAAAATCATAAAAATCAGAAAAAGTCTTGAAAAAATGAACATCTTGGTGAAAACCTAGCAATAGGCAGCTTGATGATTCACAAAAAAATATAAAATATCAAAAATTTAAAAAAATTGAAAAAAAAATAAAAAAAATGAGAAAAAGAAAAAGTGCCTTGGTGAAAACTTGGAAACAGGCACCTTGGTAGCAAAAATAGAATCTCTGCCAAGATGGTGAAAACTCGGCAAATGGGTGCCACTTGTTTCAAAATGCTCCATCTATCAGCGCAATCTTGGTCTTTCCCAGCTTTCAATTTTGCTTTAGTTTGTACATATCTCCCGATTTGTTTCTGCATTTCCAGTTTTCAATAAGTCGGTGTATACACCACTCAGCTCAAGCGTCTATATCCTATCAATGCTTAACACTTGGGGGCAATCAGTGTTATATTCTATGGCCTCTAGTATATCTTAGACGTATCATATCCAGTCAGAGTCCTTTGAAGCTTCATTTGAGTCAGTCAAGTCTGTCTCGTCTCTAGAAAGGATTTTGCATCAAACAACAACGCAATCAAACATCAAACACAAACTAAAAACAATTTGTGCTTCATGCTTTTATCTCCTTGTATGCTTACTGATTCACATTGAGATTTTTGCATATTGCGTCCCTTCAAGCTCTTCGATGATGTCCTTTATAGGATTTAGAGAGTGATGACTAGAGGCATAATCTTTTCTTTGTCTTCTGCTTGTATGTGATAATCTAACAACTTTGGAAATTCTGGATTGAAATGGTGTCTGACTGTAAGAGCCTCTATCTCGAATTGGATGGCCATGCGTACCTCGACCATTGATACCCAAAAAATTCAAGAAAGTTTGATCTAACTATTGTCTTTTTTAGTGAGTTCTTTCTCCTACTGTGAAACGTGATCTTACCTAAGGATGTGAATGATAAAGGGTCACTATGGGGAATTCACATTGGATTTAGAATGATCTCTTGACTATTTGATGTGTTTGCAATGCAAGGCATATTCAGGTCATCACAACATTTATGTTTTGATGCTTATACAAATTGCTATATCAAAATGGACATGATATTCAGGTCATCTTGGCGCTTGTGCCTTGGTGCTTATATCTAATCTGACATTCCGAAAACAAAATCAATATTCATATATCCATGGTTGTTGACTAGTGGGTGTTGTATTGATTCTTCTGCATACAAATTGATATTCATATGTCTATGGTTTCATAGCTAGTGGGCATTGTATTGATTTATCCAGTTACCTAAAAGTTCAATGGTGATAACAAATCGACACATGATCAGTGACTAGGTCCTAGGTCCTAGGTCCTAGGTTACATTTCATTTTGCATGTTTCTTTTCATTTTGCATGATCTCACAAATGTTTGGAAACACTTCAATGCTTAAACAGATTCTTCAATCACCTCTTCCAATCTAACAAGAGTTGAATCTTACACGAAGGTTCCTCCAATGAAACAACAAGTAGAATCCTTTTTTTCGGGATCAAAATCAAAATCTGAGATCATTCATATTGTCAACTACTTGCGTAATCGACCTTCAATCATCATAGAAATCCAGAATTCAACTTAATTGATTATCTTCCATCAAACTATCAAAATTTCAACTTGGTCAACCATGGTCAACTCATGGTTGAACCTAGTCAAACTTGGTCTTTTGGACCTCCAAACGATGCAGAATGCATTCGCGAACATGTATAACCACTTCTCAAATCAATTAACATGATTTTGAACTATCAATGCTGACTTTTCTTTTCAGATTTCAATTTTAATCCCGAAGGGGGCATGGTATTACACATCATTCAAAGTCTGTAATCTAGATTTGGAATCATATCTTTCCTTAGTAATCAAGACAAAAACCATGTCTAGTTGCTGATTCATCAAAATTCCTCATCGCTCAGGGTAAATCTATAATCGCTTGGGGCATATCAAATTCATCGATCCATATCAATATGGTATTCTCTTAATCTTGTAATCTATATCAGTTTTTTGCAACTATCGATTCATTAGTATTATTTCCTTGGTTCTTTGGTAACTGAAGGGTTCAGATGTGATCCTTATGTGGTTCTTCTAAGACAATCGAGTTTGGAATCAGTCACTCACTTCTTTGCAATCCTAAAGTTTGGAATCAGGCATTTTGACACTCTTTCGCAATCATCGGTTCATCGCTACTATAGTGAACATTATCTTTGGTCATTCAGGACCTAATATCTTCAAATCTTTAGAATCAGTTTCATATCTTTATCATACATAGACTATTTTTGAACCACCGTGCTTCGCACAGTAATTCAAAGAGGGGCAAAATGTAATACCCCAAAAATGGGCTATATGTTCATTAACCTCCTACATCCTCAAATCGAATGAAATCGACATAGAAGTCCTAACCTAAGGCACATTTGCACATCATCGAATCTAATTGATTATCTTAAATTTTGCATCGGGGAATATTCCTAACAATATTCTTAATTATCTTAATTACCTTTAATTTAATGATTATTTGGCGATAAATCACATTTATCCTAAAGTTTGATTAATTAAATATTTTCATATTTAATTAATTAGATTTAATACTGCCACCTAATTGTTTAATTAAATTTAATTCTATCTATTATTAATTGTATTATTTAATTTTGACAATAAATCCAATATCCTATGAATAATTGATTAAATTCTTATTTAATTAATTAAAGCATGTTGTCATTATTTAATAATATAGTTTTTAATAAAAGTTTGATTAAATGATTGATTAACCCATAAATCAATTATTTATTTTAAAAAATTAGTTAAGTTGAGAGTAAATCACTTTATTTATTTATTAATTCATAATTATCCATGTGCACAATCAAAGAGCAGTTAAACTCCAAATCAGAAAATCAATGCAAGTTATTGACTTTTTGGAACTCAACATCATTTTTGAGTTTTAAAGTTGATCTAAACTTCTAATTTGAGTTAAAAAACTATTTTTGCATGATTTGCATGTTTTTGTGAATTAAATTATCTTTATTTAAAAATAACTCAAAAATCAAGCTGAGTTATTTGAGTGATTTATGGCTTTTATCCATGCACCTCCAAAGCCTTAGATTTTTATAAAACAAGGCTCAGCTCTTCATAAATCATCTCTCAAATCCACAAGAATTGCATAATCACGCTGGAGAATTGAAATTGGAAGAATCAAAGCTTCTTGCGAATCAACATTGTTGTGAGATCAATCTTGTTTTTACATTCATTTTAGCTTCATATTGCATATTATTGTTAGATCATTTAGCATATCATAGCATATCAGTTTTTACATATCATAGATTCATATCAAGTTTTTATCATTCTTATTGCATCTAAAATAAAAAAAAATAGATTAATTGCATTCATATTGCATATCCATCTTTTGCATTCAAATCCTTCATTTAGGTGTCGTCAAGGTCACTGATCTCGATAACAATCTGAGAACATTATACTTGCACCTATTAGAAGGTAGTAAATCACTTGGTTAGTTTAGCTTTCAATTCATTGCACGATTTCATTTTTCCTAACCTCTAATGTTTTACTGAAGTGTTGTGTCTACAGATTAGGTACAAAATTCACACACACACACACACTATCTAGCTGAGTAGCAACATCATTAATGATGTCCTACTTGAAGTCAAACAGTAGATTGGATAAATCCATCTTAGATACCCCCGAACCACCATTAGACTTATGTGGTAGGTCTCTAAGTCCCCTACCTTTCTTCATAGCAGTCTTGGAATAATTCAAACATATATTCTTTATATTAGCCCAGTTTTTCTGTGTGATGTCTCCTCCTACCATCAGGTCTAGAGTCTCAATGCTTCCATCATTCACAACTTTTAAGAAAAGGTGTTTTTGAGATTCCTCGTTCATCTGGTGCTATGTATTATGCTGCATGTTGAACATGAACCTTGAGACATAATCCTCCAAGGTTTCATCTTCCTTCTGGGACATTTTGAAAATGTTATCACCTTCCAAAACTTGACCCCTACAGTATTCTTTATACTTTGAAAGAAAGAGATTGCTCACTGCATTCCAATTTTCTAGAACATTGGCGCCCAACCCCATGAACCATCTTAAGGTAGCCTCTTTTAGAGTGGATGGAAACAACTTCAGCTTTTCACCATTAGTTGTATAGTCATAACTTCGGTAAAGGATGTCAAACTCAAAGAGGAAGGTCTTAGGGTCTTCTATAATAAGGCTGTAGAATTTGGGAAGTGTAGCAGTAGGTATGTTGTTTAAATTTTGATTACCTTACTGAGTAGGGATAGGAAAAGGAAAGGTTGGTTGAGCCATTCTTGGAGGAGGACTTGGTGGTAGTGGCTAATAGATAATAAGAGCAAGTGGGTTGTCTTGGTATTCAGGTTTAGTAAAAAGATCATTCAAATACAGTGATTCTTTAGAGGATGAAGAGGATATGTGTTCCTAAGCATTAGCAAATGGATTTTCAAAGGGTTCTTCTTCTTCATTCTCATTTTGGGGTTCTTCAAGTTCAAGGTTAAAAATATCAAATGGTTCCTCCTGATTATTATGAGGAAGCAATATCCCTAGGTGGTCTCTCCTATGCATAAAATGATTACTTAAGACTAAGCTCTAGATTATTAGAACTGAAAATGTAACTACAAATATATGTTTGCATTAAAACCATCCTCGATAATAGAGCCAAAAATGCTTGGCCAAATAATGCTATTAGAAACCCATAGCAATGGACTGCCTATTTTAGGATTAGACACCCGAAATGGTTTCTAAATGAATTATTCAGTCTTATTTAATTATCGACCAGAGACGTAAAGTTGGAATGGCATTCGCAAAGGATATGATTCAAAATCTCTCAATCTTAATACTATCCTACATAATTCAAATGCTTATGGTTCAGGAAAAATATGCTAAAACTAGTAAATGAACTTACTCTAACAAAGCATGTAATCACAGGTAGGAATTACTCTAACCGCCTATGCTGTAGGAACAGTCTACCAATTCTATTATCAGTAGTTGGAGGAATAGTAGAGTTCTATCTTACTTAGAAATGAATAGGAAAATGAATTCTACTCTAACACAACAATTCACTCATCAAGTGGGCCTCCTTCAACGAGTGAACATGAAATATAATCAAGATAAAAGATATAAACTCGAATTGAGCATTCTGTTCATTCATAGAAAATGATTACACTTGATTGAAAATAATATCACAATAGTTCTATTATAATAACCAATTCATTCAACTAACTCCTAAAGAGTTACAACAATCGATTATTTTAAGGAAGATTACAACTACCTCCTAAATCTAAGATCACTCCATAAATGAGGATCAGTTATAGACTAATAAATTTTTAGAATAGAAACAACATTAAACATGAATAAATCTCCTAGGAATATAGCATGTTGAGGGAACTAAATCCGCGTTGCATGCAACAGAAAAGAGTGATTGATTTGCCCCACTTGCGAAGATCTTGCAATCTATGGTTGACTTTGACTATTCTAGCGCCACTATTTCGATTCTTGAATGCTCATGGTAATCACCTACAAAATAATTGATGCACACACAACCTCCCATATACATATATATATATCCTTATCATTAATATTATGAAAAATGACATAAAGTTCTAACTAACATTTTTGCAAGTCCTATGGCTATAGGAGGAAGACTACCCAAAACATAGCTTAGGAAATGAAACATTCATTAGCATGTATAGCTACTGCATTATACCATTCTTGTCCATGAATTCAAGCAAATATCATGTCTTTAAACTATCCACATTTCTATTTCATGTCTTCACACACACACACACACACACACACACATACACACACACACACACACACACACACACACACACAGATAGATATACATGTACATGTACATGTATATGTATATGTATATGTGTATATATATATATATATATATATATATATATATATACATGTACATGTACATGTGTGTGTGTGTGTGTGTGTGTGTGTATATATATATATATATATATATATATATATATATATATATATATATATATATATATATATATATATATATATATATATATATATATATATATATATATATATAAACCATAAGTTCATATGCTTGAAAACCATAAATTCATGTCTGCTTGCAACATAATTGTTTGAAAGGAGGATAAAAATAACTAAGAAAGATGGCCTTTTAGAAGCCCATCAACCCTTCCACCTTTATTGTTCCATCATTGATTAGATCTTGGACAAGGTGTTTTAATTTCTTGTATTCATTCATTTTATGTCCTTTGTTGTGATGATATTTGCAATGATGAGAATCATTCCACCAATTGGGCTTGATTTGGGGTTCATATGGCCTCTATTTGGGTAAGGTAATAATTTTATTGGCCACCAAAGTCCTTAATGCATTTTCCAAAGGTTCACCTAAAAAGGTGAATTTGCTTTTCTGATATGTGGAAAAGAATGGTTAAGGTTTATTGAAATTGGAATTATTGAAGGGATTGTTGTTGTTGTTGTTTTTAGCATTTTTGTTGGTGTTGTTAGTATTGTTCTTATTATACTACTACATTTGGGACCAAATTTTGACAAAAACTTCTGACGGGTAGTTTTTTTTTATGAATTCAGTGTTTTTTTTTAATAGGCCTCAATGATGTCAGTATTTTGATGCGTTTTAAATGGACCATCAAAATTTTTATAGTTTCGGGGTATAGATGAAAAAGAAAAGTGAAACAAGCCAAATTCATTTTTATTTTGATTGCATAGAAAAGGAGCGGGAGAAAACAAGCGAAAGCTGAGCGTGAGAGAAGGTATGTGATTTCTTCATGTTTTGAGCCTTTGGCATCATATTCGATCACAAATTTCAAATGCATTACATTTTATTTGATCATGAAGGCTCTCTGAAATGACTGCATTCTACTGGTGTTGTGCCCTAGCCAGTGCTTTATCTCTATTATTTGATGTTATTGGTGCTTGTGCTCAAGGATATTGATTCACTTTTTTGAAATGTTTGGATTCATGTTTGTTGATATTAGTGGCATGTCTAATGCTGCCATTGTATATTACTAAGATGCTCACTAAAATCACTGCATTCTACTAGTGTCATGCCCTAGCGCATGCTTTAACTCCATTATTTGATGTTATTGGTGCTTGTGCTCAAGGATATCAATTTTTTAAAAATGTTGACTATGGTTATCAAATGGACAACCCGTGAGCTTCTAGCTAGGTGCCATTTGTATTGATATCTTAGGGCATCAAATGTATTGTATCATTGATAGTTGAGACTTTGTTAAAAGGAAATAGGACAAAGAATGATTTTGATTTATTTTCTCTATTTTGATCCCTAAGTGGCTTATAACCGTAGAGAAGTATATGCAAATTTATGGATGTAGTTGCATAATACATATCAGTTGATAATTCACAAGAAATCCATGCATCCAATTTGAATAGAAATTAATACAAAGAAATAGGGTCCTCCAATGGCCCAATCATCTGAACCTTGACTGTCCCCTCAACCAGTGACCCTTCAAAACCAGGTTATCATGAAATCAGTGAGTGATCCTTCATTCTCCTAGTCTTCCATGCATCCAAACATATTGGAAATACACAATACAATGATAACAAGTCTTTCACAATCCCCCTTCCCTCAAGGAAAATTATCAACCATCCCTTCCACATAGCATTTCATTGGTGTATGAGTGGTTTGTGCAGGAACAGTTAACATTAAACAAGGAGTAAACTCCTCAACTCATCTCGAAAACAATGTAGTTTTAGATACTATAGTTTCTCAACTAAAAGCCAGTCAGTAAGGTCCTTTAAGTTACCAAAATCCTCATGTTGAAGATTTTTTTGGATTATATGAGGTATAGGCATACATAATAAACACTTAATGTTGACAGACAAATTTCAAGTTAGCAACATTCATCTAAGTTTCATGAAAGGAAAAATAAGAACCATTATCTTCAAAGATTAAAGAATTTTTTCTCACATGTACAGGTGCCATTGAATGGGAATCAAAAAGTTAAACTCTCACACAAAAGCAACATAAAATGAAACTATAAGAATGACCCTAATGCCTGCATTTTTGTTCATAAATATTGGGATTTTTTAACATTGGAAAAATCTTTAGGAAGATTCAAAGTTTATTATTTACATAATAGAGGTCTAGAAACCTTAATTCACTGACTCTACCCCTTTACCAGTCACAGACACCAACACCGGTCAATTTCTTGACTTTATTAACAACAAAAATAGTATAATTATTTCATGAACATGTAAATATAACAAAAGAAATGTTTCTATATCATAACCCATCCAAGATCACATTCAAACATATAGATTAACCATTCCACAGGATAGTGGATTACCAGAGTTGTAGAGAATTTAATCTTTTATTGATATTCCTCTTCTTATTTGTTTCATACATCTTGACGCATAGCCCTCTACTATCACCTTAAGGAGACCAACTCAACTCGAGGATTCAACAATTAACTTGGAATCCACTCAAGGAATTAGCCTCAACTCAAGGATTAAGTAGAGCTCCCTGACTATGTTAATCACTTCCACAACCCTGCTACACAAGTTCACTTCCTCATTTCTTGGCAATTCCTCCTAGCGCCATCTCCATCCTAGGCCACCTAGTGTACCTATTACCTCGACCATGTCAAAACCTCAACTAGGCTTTTCACCCTGATCCTAACATCAAGTATCATCTCATCATGGTCTATCCACCATGTTTCAACATCCCATTCACTTTGATCTATTTAACTTACACCATTCTTCATCTACAACCCTTCTAGGCCTGTCTAGTAGCCCTACACACACATAATTCAAAAAATTACACCCAAAGTCTCCAAACAACCTGACAAAGTACTTACCTTTTCAAATACCCTCTTTAGAATTACTAAACCCATCTCAATCTTAGTCTTCCATCCTTTGACTAGTGAATACTTCCATCCCCAAATGGTCTTCTCCTAGGCCTAATTAGCCCTCACTCAACAAAGAAACTCCTATTTCCACTTGTCTTCAAGACTCAAAGGCTTGAAATAGTATATGTGGTAAAAATTAATGAAATACTAAAGAAGACCTACTATTTGTCAAGAAAATCTTCATTGTCCCCCACAAAAAACTAATTAATAACTACTCTAACCTTAATTTGTTTAACAATTCACCATATTAGATAAAGTAGATTATATCACACATGGCACAAACTCTCTTCAAACTCACAATACATTGCATGCATAGTACAAAACTCATGAGATTCTAAAGTAGGAATCACTCTTAATCAATTATAAATATGCCATTATTTTATTTTTCCTTACGAGTTATGATAATTGTTGTAAACATGCCATTTGTTTAGTTTAGTGTATTCAGTTTCATGTTTAATGCATTTAGAATAAAGGTCTATTTCTATAGACTACTAGCACGAAGGAAGATTTGACCTAGCCAAATAAAGGTCTAATTTTGTAGACTATTGGTCAGACAAATCTTCATTGTCTTCTGATTGTCTTCTTTATATACTAGCATGTATTAATTGGTTGACAAATAAAGAAGCATTTAGACAATCAAAAGACAATGAAGATAATTTTAAATGCATTTAATGCAATTTTTTTTTACAAAACTGAACCAACGACATGTTTACAACAAAGAAATAGAGTGATAATAATATGCTGAAAATTGTATTATGTTTAATACATGCCAAAGGACCAGTCCCAATAATTCTTAAACATACTTTATCTAATTGATGAATTCTTAAAAAATTAAGGTTGGAGTAGACATAGTTATCACACAGTTTTTGGTGTGGTACAAGGAACATTTGGCTGATTAAGACTGAGGCCTTCTTTAGAATCTCATGAGTTTTGTACTACAAATGCAACATATTGTGAGTTTGAAGATAGTTTGTGCCATGTGTGATTATTAAGTAATGGGAAAGTTATGATGATTTAATTATAGAACTATTGGTCCCTTGAAATGTTCAAAAAAATTCTCAAAAGATGCACTCTCATGGAATACGATGACTTCAGGTTATGCACAAAATGGATCTATCTTCTATCACTATGCTCTTATCCTATGTCAAAATGGGATATTTATGACACGGTATAGATATCCATCAAGGCATAAATAAAATTCAACTTTTCTCTAGTGTTGTAGTTGCAACCCTTTTGTGGTCTCAAGTTGCCTCCATTTGTGGAAAGGATTCTTCTATCTTCCTTTCCATTTTGTCATGTATTCCAACCCTTATTTATCAGGAAATGAATGATTATCTTATGCACCCAATTTGTTTGGCTAAGTTGGAGGAAGTGGTCTTTGGTATGTTGAAAGGAAAATCTCTTGGCTTGGATGGCTTTCCTATTGAATTCTTTCAAGAATTCTGGGACATCATTAATCAGGATTTGTTAGAAGTTGTTAAGGAATCTTATTCTAGCAAGCAGATGCTTCAAGCACTAAATTATACTTTCTTGGTTCTTATTCTAAAAAAGTGGGGCTAATCAATTGGAGTTTTTTTGACCTATTTCTCTATGTAATGTGGCCTGCAAAGTTATTACTAAGCTGATTTCTAAGAGACTTAAAAAGTGGATGCCTACTATTATCTTAGAAGAACAAGGAGGTTTTATTGCAGGAAGACAAATCTTAGATGTGGTGGTTATTTCTACTGAAGCTATCCACTCTATAGCTAGCTCAAGGGAATCATCAATGTTTATTAAGTTGGATGATAGAGTTAAATGGAGCTTTCTAAGGAATATTCTTCTTGCCTTTGGCTTTATCTTAGAGTGGGTGAGTTGGACTATGGGATGTGTCACTTCTTCCTCTTTCTTTGTTCTTCTTAATGGCCAACCTTCCCAGTTATTTGGTGCTTCTAGGGGTCTCCACCAGGGTGATCCTCTTTCCCCCTATCTTTTCATTATTGTGGTTGAGGGTTTGGGCAGATTCATTAAGTTTTAGGTGTCCCAAAATTCTATCCAGGAATGGAGCTAGGGGAATGGTTTTCCTTCTCTTTCTCATCTTCAATTTGTTGATGACTTTGCTCTAGAGGGAATTTCTCGAGTCAAGGAAGCTAAAGCCTTCTAACATACTTTGGATATTTATTTGGTGGTGACAAGCCATAAAGTTAATGAACACAAATCTTCTATATATTTCTTTAACACTCCTGATCCTATTCAACGGAGGATTGCTAATATCCTTAGATTTCATATTGGTTCACTCCCTTTGACTTATCTTGGCATTCGTATTGCTATTTCTAGGCAGCCATGAATCTTATAGCATAATTTGATTAACAAGATTTGGGAGAAGGTAAATAACTGGACCCATAGATGGCTCTCTACTGTTGCTCATGTTACCCTTCTTCAATCTATTATTCAGGCTCTTCCTATTTATAAAATCATGGTTCAGGCTGCTCCTATTTACTTTCTCAAGGAATTTGATGCTCTTTCATAACAATTTCTTTGGAGTGGTAATTTGTGTAGCTCTCAATGGATCTTAGTTAGTTAGGAGACTATTTGCAGGCCTAAGAAGGAGGGTGGTCTTGGCCTCCGATCTGCTATCTTGAGTGTCAAAGCCTTGGCTACTAAGCTTTACTGGTGATGGTGCTCTGGATAAAATCATCCATGGGCTTGTATAATCACTCATAAATATTTTAGAGGCATTGATCCTTGGTCTGTCTCCATGCTTCCTCTTGAAGGTCGTGGCTCTATGGTGTTGAATACTCTCAAGATTGGTGCTCAATTGGTTAAGAGGGGCCTTTTATGGATATGTAAGGGAGGCTATGAGGATTTTATTTGGTCTAATGCTTGGGATGGGAACCCTTCTATATTATCCATTTACTCTCATCTTCAGACTCTATGTGATTCTTTTCTTGCTACTGGATGGGATAAGGTGGCTTGTTATAAGAATCCTTATCAGCTGGGTCTTGTTGTTGGATATATCTATGGAAGTGCTCTTCAGATTGGCCTCTTGGGGGCTTAGAGGGGGACCGCTAGGATCTTTCTAGAATTTTGGCTTCTAGGGAGTGTTTCTCTCTACTGGGGCCAGATGTTTTGGCTTGGGGTGATACCCTACCTGTTAAATATTCTATTTCTGTTGGGTACCAAGAGATTACTAGATAATTGTTAGGGGATGATGAGATCCCTTGGTTGAAACAAGTTTGGAATAAGTTTTCTTGGCCCAAATGTAATTTTTTCATGTGGTTGGTGGCTCACAACTGGTGTCTTATGTGGGATAATCTTTGTAAACGTGGGTTCTAGGGCCCATCTTTTTGTGTCTTATGTGGTAATGGAGAGGAGTTTATCTCTCATCTCTTCATCCATTGTTCCTTTTCTACCCAATTATGGAATCTATGGTGGAGTGCTTGGGGTTTCTCTTGTCGGCATGCTTCCTCCTTGTCTAAGTTTTGGGATCGCTTGGGGAGTGGTCCCTCCAAGGCTTCACTTCTTCAGACTGCTTGGATTTTTGGCCCCTATTTTATTCTTTGGCATATCTGGTTGGAGAGGAACTGATGAATATTTCAAGATGTCCATATTGGTGTCATGCATCTTTGGTGGATTATTTCCCACTCTCTTTAGGAAACTATTCAAGCAAAGTGTGAGTTAGATGGAGGAATGGATCATGGTGACCTTGCTATTTGTAGATGTCTTAACTTTCATTTTTAGGATGGGTTCTCAGGGAATGCAAGCCAATGGTATCGTAAAGTTCTAAACCATCCTAGACGTTAAAGGAAGAGATGGGTGGACCATGTGGGTCATTGGTCGCATCCTCCACTCAGAGTTCTCAAAGTCAACACTGATGGTTCTTCTTGGGGGAATCTAGGTCCTGTTGGCATTGGGGGTGTGGCCCGATGTAGCTTTGGAGAAGTTCAATTTATTTTTTTAGTGCATAAGGGTTTTCATAGTAACAATCTCATGGAGGCTTTAGCCATTTTATAGGCCGTGGAGCAATGTTGTTTGAGGGGATGGCGCCAAGTTATCTATGAATCTAACTCTCAAGTGGTGGTGAATTTTCTTACTTCACAGTTTCTTGAGGATGTTAGTTGGCAATTGGCTTTAGTTGTTAATCAAACTCTTCTCTTTTGTACTTCTCTAGAGTCTGTTAGTTTTAATTACATTCCTCAAGAATGGAACAGAGTTGTTGATTATTTGGCCAAATGGGCATCTAATCATGCTCAAGGTTGGAATATTGTGGATAGGGGGCAGCTTCCCTTAGATTTCTCTTGAGTTAGATGACCTTGTTGCTTAGGATAGAGCTCCTTGTTGAGCTCTCCTTTTTGTTTCTCATTTTGTCTTAATAAATTTTTACCCCTCTTTTAGTCTAAAGACATTCAATATTATCACAAAAATTTTCAACTAATTCCAAAAAGGCTCAAGAATTTGAAGGAAAAAACAAGGTAAGTTGCTATTTTTTATTGTCAAAAAAGAAATACTATTTGGGGAAGAGGGCCCAAAAAGTCATTTTGGAGAGCAAAGCTCCCATGAAAAACCTATTAGCTTAAAATTATAAATTTTTAAACTAATCTATATTAACATATGACTATTTTTGTTGTAAAAGAATTTAAGTTTAGTTAGAGTAGTGGTAGACAAATTACTTTGAGAAGATAAGTTTTGTGGTGTTTGAATCAAATGAACATTAAAAAGAGGGGATAAGAGATGAGATACTCAAACCAGAGTAACTTGACAAGAAGAGAAAAACTTTCTCTATTTAATTCACATATAATCACCTTTTTACTTTATTGTTTAAAAAATCGCATAATATTGTCGAGACCTTTATATTAGAAAGAAATATTATTTAGGAAGCTTCAAGATTTATTTATAAGAGTTAAAGGTATCATGACTTCAAGTAAAAAATTGTGACATGAGAAATTGAATTCATATCTACAAAAATATGATTTCTTATTTTTTATTCTATTTTCCAATAGATTTAGTTGGACATGTCATGAGTTTAAATATTTTAATTTAAACAAATAAAAAAAACTATCTTTAAAAATAAGAGCTCCTATTTTTACTCATATTTTCATTACAAGCATTTTAGATGGCCTTAGAAATTTATTTTACTATAATTGGAAATCTCATTGCCACATCATTAATCATCACTAGAAAAACATTATAAGATCACCAACATCATTCTTAGATTGTATAAATTTCATCTAGCCCCTCCTCTTTTTGGCCCCTAACCACTCCTCGGTGAATCCCAGTTTGTTTGTTGAGCTAAGCAATTAAAATGATGCTAAAGTAGCCTCATCCTCCAGCCTTAATACTCTACCCACTAGTTCTTCAACTAGGGATAATCCTTAGAAAGGCCAAAATGAAAAAACATGGCCAAGGATAAGAATGTGATCCTTACTCTAGTGGTTTCGGAGGATTCTTCCGCTTCTTGGTCTACCGAGTTTGACTGGACCCCAATTAATATCCCACCAAAGAACAAAAATCTAGTTTCTAAGCCTTCATCCCCTTCTAAGGTTGATCTCCACTATTCCCTTGTTCACTCTCATGAGGTTAAATTGCCTAGCTATCCTAAGATTGTGGACAAGGTTGATAGCTTGTGTGACCTATATAATAGGAAGAATTGAATTATTAAATGATTGTTGGCACAGCTCCCCATTGCTAAAAAGAAGATCAATAGATTAGAAGCCCTAGATGAAGCTGATGCTAGGGAAGGGAACAAGTCTCAAGATGTCCAAGATTAGAGAATTTAGGAAGCAGAAGACAATCTTTCTATTAGCCTTTACGATCAAGCTAGTATGGAGGAACATGGTAGGGAACTCCGAGATTTGGTGCCCTTAGAAGAAGAAAAGGAGGAGATTCTATATTCCATTGTGAATGTGAAAAATAACTAAGATGATTTCAAGAGGAAGCTGAAAGAGATTATTGATTTCAGCAAGGACATGATGGATATGATTTCTGGCTCTCTCCAAACTCTACAGTAAGAACGTGAGCACATATAGCCTAAAAGGAAGAAGAAAGATCAGTTGGTAGCTACAATAGAGACAGAGTCTCCTTCTTGGTGCATTGAAGAAAAAAAAAGAAAAAGAAAAAAAAAGGTTCTTTATTCAACCTTCTCAAGGAGCTGAATCAAGAATGGAAGGAGGTTAAGGTCCCTTCGCTTTAGTCTTTTGGTCACTGGGATTTTTGTTTTTTTGGGCATGTTTATTTCTCTTTGGTAGCTACTGGTTCTCAGGGTTAGTTTGCTGGGTATTTAGCTAGTTGGCTTCATTCTTTGTGAGTTCATATTTCTCCCCGTTTTTGACTTTATGTAAGGAAAGTATAGTAGTAGAACATCCATTTTTCTTTAGTACTGACTAATTTCTGAAAGAAAATATAATATGGTTTGAAGCATGAATTAAGGATTTAAAGATCTAAAAGACACATGAGTGTCTACTATTTCAGTAAACTTAATGGTCTGATTTTTAAGGATGTAGTTAATAGTATTCATAAATATATTTAAAAAAGGTTATCATTTCTCAGACCTAATAACAAATACTATGAACTATATTCTTAATAATTAGATCACTATATTTACTGGAAATTTCTTCTTATTATCAGACCATTACATTTATGGGAAATAATAGACCATAGGTCTATCAGATCATTAAATCCTTAAATCACACCCCAAACCATATTAGACTTTCATTCAGAAATTGGTTTAAAAAACAAATGTTCCACTACTATATTTTCCTTCTGATACAACAAAATCTTAACAAAAAAATTCAACAATTCTGCACATAACTGTTCCTAATGTTAGCTTGTGGTGACTAATCAGGAAAGTACTATCTAGGAAAGTACTGTACACTTTTCCTCCCGACCTCACCGGGGTTTGGGGCCGGGCCGGGCCCCGAGCGGGGGTTTGGGGGTGGCAGCCCCCAAGAGCAGGGGTTCGGGGGCGCAGCCCCCGAGGAAATTTTTTTTTTTGAGGCCGACTACT
Organism: Chamaecyparis obtusa; assembly: GCA_027943335.1. Lineage (NCBI taxonomy): Eukaryota > Viridiplantae > Streptophyta > Pinopsida > Cupressales > Cupressaceae > Chamaecyparis > Chamaecyparis obtusa. The sequence continues at coordinate 689,820 of BSBK01000918.1, forward strand.
TTTTTCAATTTTTTGGGCCGACTACTTATAACTCATTCTAACCCTAAAGTGGGAAAATATTGTATAATATGGCTTAGGGTTAGGGATTTTCATTATGTATGATTTTAGTACTTGCGGCAGAATTGGGCTGTAAGGGATTATGGATTGTAATCAAGTTGTAATCACTGGATAATAATAATTTTGGACTCGCTGTTGGTGGACGTAGCCTAGGGATTGGGTGAACCACGTTAAATCTGTGTGTCTTGTGTTCTATTCTGTGTGGTTTATTATTTTCTGATATTAGTTATATTTGCACATAATTGTTATTTTTGCCTTGTTAATCCTAACAAGTGGTATCAGAGCCAGGTTATTTCGTTCGTTCTTTTATCTATTCTCTGAAGCAGGTCTCACGAGTTAGTGGGAGAGTCTCTCGGTTAAGTGGGAGAAATGGCAGACGAGGGTAGGCTGAAGGTTGATAAGTTTAATGGGCAGAACTTCCAGTTATGGAAGATGCAAATGGAGGATTATCTCTATCAGAAGGATCTATGGCGGCCATTAGAGGGAGTAGCCAAGAAAGAGCAATCAATGTCTCAGGAGGATTGGGATATTTTGGATAGGAAGGCACTGGGGAGTATTCGTCTATGCCTGGCACAATCGGTGGCATTCAATATTACTGAAGCAAAGATAGCTAAAGATCTGATGGAAACCCTAGTGAAGTTGTATGAAAAGCCTTCAGCTTCAAACAAGGTATTTCTTATGAAGTGTTTATTTAATATGAAAATGGTAGAAGGTGGATCAGTTACTGATCATATGAATGAGTTTAATACAGTTACAAGTCAATTAACCTCAGTTAAAATTACTTTTGATGAAGAGGTTAGGGCTCTCTTGATTTTGTGTTCTTTGCTAGAAAGCTGGAATGGCTTGGTAATGGCTGTTAGTAATTCTATTTTTGGTTCTAATACCCTAAAGTATGATGATGTTATTGGTGTTATATTGAGTGAGGAAATTCGTAGGAAAAGCTCAGGGGCATCCACATCAGGTAGTGTATTGAACACAGAAAGCAGAGGCAGAACAAGAGATAGAGGAAACAACTCTGGAAATCGTGGGAAATCAAGAGGAAAATCAAAGGGAAAGAGGTTTGAATCTAAAGGGCCAAATGATTGCTGGTACTGTGGAAAACTAGGTCATAAGAAGAAAGATTGTTGGTCTCAGAAGAAAGATCAAGGAGACAAAAATGATGGAAACAAGGAGGCAAATGTGGTAAGTAACAAATCCGAGGAGGATGCTTTGCTCTTGTCCTTAGAAAGCATTGATGATTCATGGGTTTTAGATTCTGGGGCTTCATTTCATGCTACACCCCATAGAAGTTATTTTGTTGATTATGTCCAAGGGGATTTTGGGCAAGTTTATTTGGGAGATAATGAACCCTGTCAGATTGTTGGAAAGGGAAAAATTATGATTAAGTTGCATAATGGGAATCATTGGCTACTATAAGAGGTAAGACATGTTCCAAGGCTGAGTAGGAATTTAATTTCAGCAGGGCAACTGGGTGATGAGGGTTGCACAGTTACTTTTAATGATAAAAATTGGAAGGTTTCAAAAGGTTCCTTAGTAGTAGCAAAAGGTGTGAAAGTAGGCACCTTATATCTTTGTACAGGTCTTACTGTTCCTTCTACTTTAATTGTTTCAGAAGATAATGAATGTTCAGGAACAATGGCTGCAGTTGAGCAGGAAGAACATCAAACTGTTGCTATAGATTCTGACACAGCACTGTGGCACAACAGACTCGGGCACATGAGTGAAAAAGGTATGAAATTACTTCATTCAAAGAAAGTTTTACCTGGTCTGAAATGTGTCAATATGGATTTCTGTGAAAGTTGTGTTTATGGAAAACAAAAGAGAGTTAGTTTTGTGAAGAGTGGGCAGGAAAAGAAAAATGAGAGATTAGAGCTTGCGCATACAGATGTATGGGGACCAGCTCAGGTATCTTCCCTTGGTGGCTCTCTGTATTATGTTACATTTATAGATGATGCAACAAGAAAAGTATGTATTTATTTCCTTAGACAGAAATCTGATGTATTTCAAACTTTTAAGAAATGGAAATGCTTGGTTGAGAATGAGACTGGTAAAAAGTTAAAATGTCTCAGATCTGATAATGGTGGTGAGTATTGCAGCATAGAATTTGAAGAATATTGTTCCTCTAATGGTATTCATAGGCAGAGAACTGTACCAAGGACTCCACAAGAAAATGGAGTGGCTGAATGCATGAACAGGACAATAATGGAGCGTGCAAGGAGTATGAGGTTGCATGCTAGGCTGCCCAAAAATATGTGGGTAGAGGCAGTGAACACCGCTATTTATTTAATCAATAGAGGCCCCTCTACTCCTTTGGACTGTGGTATTCCAGAGGAAACATGGAGTGGTAAGAAGGTGAGTTATTCTTTTCTCAAAACCTTTGGTTGTGAAGCTTTTGCACTTATAGACTCTGAAAATAGAACCAAGCTGGAAGCTAAGTCAAAGAAATGTGTATTTGTTGGGTATGACATTGATGAATTTGGTTATAGGCTTTGGGATTTTGAAAATCATAAAATTGTAAGAAGCAGGGATGTCATATTCAATGAGAAAGTATTGTACAAAGATCTGTTGCTGCAGCATGAGAAGAAAGAAAATGACTATGTAGTACTGGATGATACTCCACAAGTTCATGTTCCAGTAGTTCCTTATGCTCCGCAACAACAGCAACAACAAATACCACACACCCCAGTGAGTGTTAGACGGTCAACAAGGCTAAGTAGACCTCTAGAAAGATTTTCTCCATCTTTGTATTCTATTCTGTTAACAGATGCTGGTGAACCTGAATGTTATAATGAAGCTGTGTAGGTGGATACAAAGCTTCAGTGGGAGTCTGCAATGACAGATGAAATGGACTCTTTGTTGAAAAATCAGACATGGGATTTATGTAAGTTACCTGTAGGTAAAAGGGCTTTATAGAATAAATGGGTTTACAGGATCAAAGAAGAGGATGGAGGTACGAAAAGATTTAAAGCCAGATTAGTCGTAAAAGGATTTGCACAGAAACATGGTATTGATTTTGATGAGATATTTTCTCCAGTTGTTAAAATGACTTCTATTCGTACTGTTTTAAGTATTGTGGCTACTGAAGATTTGCATTTAGAGCAGCTTGATGTTAAAATAGCCTTTCTTCATGGTGATTTAGATGAAGAAATATATATGGTTCAGCCACAAGGATTTGAGGTCAAGGGTAAGGAGAATTTGGTGTGCAGATTGCAGAAAAGTTTATATGGCTTGAAGCAAGCACCTCGGCAATGGTATATTAAATTTGACACTTTTATGAATGGGCATGGATATAGTCGGTGTCATTCTGACCATTGTGTTTATTTTAAGAGGTTGGATGATGACAGCTACATTATTTTATGTTTATATGTTGATGATATGCTTGTAGCTGGGTCTAACATGGATCACATTAAGGGTTTGAAACAACAGTTAGCAAAATCTTTTGCTATGAAGGATTTGGGGGCAGCAAAACAAATCCTTGGTATGAAAATTTGTAGAGATAGGAAAAATAGGAAATTGTCTCTATCTCAGGCTGATTATATTGAGAAGGTGTTGCAACGTTTCTCTATGGAAAATGCCAAAGATGTCAGCACACCTTTGCCTGGTCATTTGAAATTGACTAAGGATATGTGTCCCAAGACACTAGAAGAAGAGACTAAAATGTCTAAGGTACCTTATGCTTCAGCTGTAGGGAGCTTAATGTATGCTATGGTATGTACTAGGCCAGATATTGCACACGCAGTGGGAGTCGTTAGCCGTTATATGAGTAACCCTGGTATTGAGCATTGGAATGCAGTCAAATGGATTCTCAGATATTTGAGAGGCACATCTAGTAAGTGTTTACACTTTGGGGGTTCTACTACTACTGTACAAGGCTATGTTGACTCAGATTTGGCAGGAGATATAGATAGCAGGCGGAGTACTATAGGTTATATATTTACTATTGGTGGGACAACAATGAGTTGGATTTCTCGACTACAAAAGGTGGTTGCTTTATCCACTACAGAGGCAGAGTATGTTGCTGCTACAGAGGTAGCCAAGGAGATGATATGACTTCAATTCTTCATGGAAGAATTGGGACATCCACAAAAGGATAATTTTCTACATACAGATAGCCAAAGCGCCATTCATCTTGCAAAGAATTCTGCTTTGCACTCAAAGACAAAACACATACAGTTGCGGTACCATTTCATTCGATCAGTTTTGGATGATGGATAGTTAAGGCTAGAAAAGATTCATACTGATGATAATCCAACAGATATGTTTACAAAGGTAGTAACAAGGGAGAAGTTGAACTCATGTTCAGCTTCATTTGGTCTTCTAGACTGAACAAAATAAAGGAACAACTGAGTCCAAGGTGGTTGCATCCAGTGGGAGCCTCATGTGGGTAGCGGTATTGCTACAGGATCAGTCTCCAAGTGGGAGGTTTTTTAGTATAGTGTGGATACTGATCAGTCACCAAGTGGGAGATTGTTAGCTTGTGGTGACTAATCAGGAAAGTACTATCCAGGAAAGTACTGTACACTTTTCCTCCCGACCTTACCGGGGTTCAGGGCTGGGCCGGGCCCCGAGCGGGGGTTTGGGGGTGGCAGCCCCCAAGAGCAGGGGTTCGGGGGCGTAGCCCCCGAGGAAATTTTTTTTTTGAGGCCGACTACTTTTTTCGGTTTTTTGGGCCGACTACTTATAACTCATTCTAACCCTAAAGCGGGAAAATATTGTATAATATGGCTTAGGGTTAGGGATTTTCATTATGTATGATTTTAGTACTTGCGGCAGAATTGGGCTGTAAGGGATTACGGATTGTAATCAGGTTGTAATCACTGGATAATAATAATATTGGACTCGCTGTTGGTGGACGTAGCCCAGGGATTGGGTGAACCACGTTAAATCTGTGTGTCTTGTGTTCTATTCTGTGTGGTTTATTATTTTCTGATATTAGTTATATTTGCACATAATTGTTATTTCTGCCTTGTTAATCCTAACACCTAAGAATCTGGAAACCAATATTTAATATACTGAGATTCTAATCTCCGCCCAAACCCAAAAATGGTATGATCATACATTTTTACAAATTTGAGAAATAAGAATGAAATATCTGATATTTTGGTTTACGTGCGCCAGTTTTATTTTCTTTTTTTGAAAATTTCTCTTCAGCTTTGTGTGGGGCTGTGTTCCGGGTTTCTTGTTTTTTAACTTCTTTATTGTTTGCGTTTCATAGAGGTGTATAAAATTTGAGATTCTGGAGGGTAACAACACCTTTGATTTTGGTAACTTTTGGTTTTCTTTAGGGTTTGACTAAATAAAATTCTGCGTTGTGGTGGTGCTTTTATTGGATATTTTGATAACGGCAAAATTTTCAACCTTCTTTCTTTTCAAAGAATCTTGCTGAGGTAACACAATTTATCTTTTTGTGCTTAGACGTCTTTAAGGTTTTCATTCGATCAATGTCAAAACTCAAAAGTATGTGCTGGAGATTCCATTTACACACGAATGTTATATGATATCTCATATTTCTTTTGTGGGTGGGAAAGTGAGGATATTGGTTGCAATTATGAGATTTAATCCGCCATAAATGGAGTTTATAAATTTTTAATTAGAGTGCTGAAATTATTTTGAAGATTTTTAATTAGAAAATTCAGAAAGCAAATAATTAAGGATTTTTTTTTATAAATTTAGACTGATTACGTGTCTAATAAGATTTATTGGAAATAGAACAAACAAATAAAAAATCTTAATTTTGTGAATACGAGTTCTATTTCTTATGTAACAAATTTTCCTTGAATTCATAAGTGATGACCCTTCCCACTTCTTAAACATAAATCTTGAAGCTTCCTAAATAATATTTCTTTCTAATATAAATCTTAACAATTTCATGATGTTTTTAAAAGAATCATGTAATGTTCCTATTGTTTGAGTATCTCATTTCTTATCTCTTATTAATGTTCATTTGATTCCACCACGACAAAACTTATCTTCTCTTAATAGTTTGTCTAAGACTACTCTAGTTTGAATAATACCTCTCATATCTCCACATACAAAGATATCCATTCCATACTATTTATCTAGTATATTATTTCAATACTAAGATATCCATTCTAAAAGTCAAGCTTGACTTTTGATATAAGAATCAAATTATCCTACTACTTAAATATAAATTATTGATATTTTTATAAAAACTAATATAATTTTTTAAATAATTTTATAAAATAAATTATATAACTAATATCATAACATCTCAACAATAAATAAAATTTAATTTAAATTTATAAAAATTAAATTTAATTAATTTCTAGATTGCCTTAACTTTAATTATTTGACTTTAAATGTTATACATAATTATTCTCCTCGAACCCATGTTTTAATCTTTAATATTTAACAAGAAAACTACTTTTATTTTATATATAATAATATAATTTTTATTTTTATTTTTTCACTTTCTTTGAGTGTATGTGAGTGAGATCAACTAACATTGAGGTACAAGGTAGTTGTGCTACTTTTTGTTTTATGGTAACTTGTTTTCTGATATTATCGGTACATATATATTTATATTAACATATATATTAGTATAAATATGTTATTTTAATTTAATTTTTTTATTTTATTAATTATATTATAATATATAAATAATTGATTTTTTGAGAGGGAGAGATCAAGATATATAGATAAAGGGTGATATAGAGATCAAAATGTATAGAAAAAGAGATAGGAGGAAAAAAAAGGATATAGAGTGATAGAAATAGGGTGGAATGGGGAGATAAAAATACTTAAGAAATGATATATAGATATTGTTAGAGAGGGATACATTTATAGAGAGATAGATATATATAGGATGAGAAAGGGGGAGAGAGAGGTAGGGATAAAGAGCAAGATAGGGGGATAGGTAAGGAGAAAGAGATAGAGTGAGAGGGAGAGATTGAGAATATAGGTAAAAGAGGATAGGTAGATAAATAAAATAGGGAAGAGGAGGGAGCGATTAAGATATATATGTAGAGGGGGAGAGAAAGAAGAGGTGAGAAGAGAGTGGGAGATGAAGACACTGCCTACTAGAGGGATGGAGAGGTATAAATAGAAGGTGATATACACAGGGATCAATGGGCTTGGAAGTTCAATTCTGAGTTGAGCCATGTTGAGGTGCTTCTAGACTTAGTAGTTAGTGCATAGATAAAAATTAAAAAAAAAAAAGAAAAACATGTGGAAAATAGAATATAAGAAAGAATATAACAAAATATCAATAGATGATATTAATTTAATCATCTTACATTGCTTTCCATTAATCTCTAACGGATGATTTAGAAAAAGAGATTGTCCATTTCAAATAAGAATGCCTTTTGCATTAAAAAAAAAATAAAGAAAAAATATTAATATCTAAAACTACATGAAAATACAATAAAATTAATATTAAAACTATTTGGAAATCTAAGGGAGGCCCTATGAACAATATCTTTCTTTTTCTTTTACATATAGATGTAGTGATAACAATATTGGTAGAGTGGTCTTTTAGAGGTAGTTAAGAGATAAGAATAGGTTTCATGATAATGAATGTTCTTGTTCGATGAGTTTTTATATTAAAAGAAGGAAACAAAATGTTATGTGGATAAAATGACCTCCAGTAAGTGCACAAAGATGGGGGACCAACAAGATGCCACTATTCTTTTTGGGCCCCCATCGCGCATAATGTGCACCCACTAAAGGGTGTGCGCCCTATGGCTTGGGCAATCCAAAAAAAAGTGCATGTGCCAAATAGGACGCATGCCAAATAGTGCATGCACCAAATAGGGTGCACACACTTTGTAAAATGCCAAAATTTTCACCCCCCGTGCGCACTATGCAAAGCCAAAAAAGTGTAATTCATATTTTTACATAGTGTGTGTGAGCTATGAAAAACTAGAAAGAGAGAGAGAGAGAGGGGGGGGGTAATTTATACAAATATAATATTGAAAAACTAGAAAGAGAGTGAGAGAGAGAGAGATAAGGGATAGAGAGAGGGTGATAAGGGGAGAGAGAGAGAGAGATTTGGGTGAGAGCTAAGCTAAGTCTATCGTAGAGATGGGGTCGAAACTGAGTGATTTGTGATAAAATGAGTTAAAACCCTTTGGGAATCCTTTTGCTAGCTTCAGTTTGACCTTAGAAATCCATGATGGATTGTGGGAGGTAACCTTGCTGAAGGCTTGCTGAATCTTGAAATTTGGCTAAGTCTGGAATTTTTCAAATCTAGAATCTGCATGTTAACTCCTATGAAGCTGGAACCTATCCCAAACATCCTGAAAGCATTATATTTTAGAATTTATACAAATATAACTTAAAGTATAAGAAATTAAAATTATCAAACTTATACTTAAATGTTATATTTGTATAAATTACCCCCCCTCTCTTTGTATAAATTACCCCCCCCTCTCTCTCTCTCACTATATAAATCTATAACTTACATAGGGCGCATGACCTATGTAAATTTATGATTTTCATAGTGCTCTCATGCTATGAAAATCATAAATTTACATAGAGTGCATGCCCTATAGGGCATGGGCGCTTTGTAAAGGATTTATATTTACCAATCCTAAGGCTTGGATTTTCCTTGGAGATCCAATCCAAAGGCTTGGACGATTGAAATAGGCCTGAGATGTGTTTTTTAGCAAACATATAAAAAAATGACATCTTTTTTTGTGTGCTCCTCGTCAGGTTTACTCATGGCTCAAGAACATAAAAATCAGATGACATGATATTGCAGATCTCTCTGTTAGCTATCTAAGCATATAATTTATTTTGAATTCTGATTATGTTAAATTTTTCAACTCTAATTTCTTTTGTGTGTATGTCCATTTTTTTGTAAAAAACCAACATGTAGTATTTTGGGCATATATTTTGGCTTGTTCATCAAATTTTGCAATAAGTTACATTTTTAGAAACTAGACTCCATTCTACACACTTTAAACATTTATTTATTTATTTTTGATTAGTTTTAAATGATTTCTAGGAGGACCACACAAAATTTCATATTTTTAGGATGTGTGCACTTTGTAAATTCATCAAAAATTATACATTCATAAAAAAATTACCCAAAAAAATTGGGATAAACTACATGGTGTTAGCTAACTTTTCACTAGAGTGATTAAAAAAATTAAAAAAAAGAGTGAACATTTTAGGGGGAGCAGACCAAACGCTATGTTATGTTTTTGGACAAAAAATAGGACCACATTTTGTGCTCCCCCTTTTTTAGGGCCTTAATCTGCACCATTTTCAAAATAAGTTAGTATTTTAGGAACTACGTTCAGAGTATTACAACTCTTATTTTTGTCACATCTTAAAATTTTGAGACTAACTATCTTCAATTTCTTGTTGAAGTTTAGAGTTTTCTAATTTCAGGAAAAAAGTAGCATCTTATACCCCCTTTTTGGTCCCCCATCTTTGTGCACTTACCCGAGGATATTAAGAGTTAATTAAAAATTAGTTGAAATTTCAACTTTAGTATTTACTTTAAACCACCTATATACACTTCTTTACTTAATTTCATGCTTTCACTAGCTATGATTTTCCTAATTTTGTGACCAAACATTAAATTATGAATTCTCTCCAAATTCTATATTTACCCTTTGGGTATAAAATTGGTGTACATTCTTGAATCTATTCCTTTGAACAATCTAATAATTAAATGACAATAGAGAACACAAATAAAACAATAATCAAACAGTGATAAACAAATTACTCCTGATCAATATGAATGAGAAATTGCATGCTCTATTTTTCATTGTAGACTATTTAGGTAATACATAACATTTATTATTGCATCTTGCAAAACAAAATCTAATTTTTAAAACATTTGTTGTGCTAAAACTATATAGGAAATGACTAGAGTTTACGATTATTAATAGTGGTTTTATTTGTTGACTATATGTGAATGCCGTTTTCATTATTTGGAAAGTATGAAAAATGGTTTGTTATTACATGCTAAAGATTATGGAGGTAACAAAAAGAACAATGCATTATCACACAATGATGTATAAAAAAGTAACATTAATAACAAAGAAAGTAATTGATTTAAAATATGTTAATGTTATAAGGTACTGAGAGGAGGGGGGAGGTTAGGTGAATTAGTTAAACCAAAGATCTAAAAAATCTTTTTATAAACTCATAGATTAACAAACATGCAAATGTAAATTATATAGTACATATAATCATAACACATAAAAAATCCACACATAATAAACACAAGAATGGAAATATTTTTGCGTGGAAACCTTTTTTAGAGGGAAAAACCATGGTGGGAACTATCCCCCACTAATATCACTAGTGTGCCAATAAGATCTATCTTGCTAAGTGCATTACAACACCCTGCTAAAGGTATACCTAGTTAATATTATCTATAGGCTGGTTAGAAGATATTACAAAGTCATGTTAGAAACTAATTGGCTAAGGGATTTAAAAACCCTTCTAAGAGTCACTTGGTTAGAGTATTTAGTCTTTAGACTTGTTAGAGTCTTTCGTACCCTATTAGGAGTAATCATTTTAGAGGAGTTTGACTGCAAGCCTATTAGAAGATGCTTTGAGAATGAACTTAATAATAATGATATGAATGTAGCACACTCTACCTGATAGATCCACTTTAGTACTTCTCAAATCAATTTTTTGATCATAAAAACTTCTCCTTCAACAATCACAATCATTGCAAAAACTAACAACAACTTTTTCTCTACAATTCATCTCTTATATACATATTTAGGTCAGTGAAAAAAACCTAAAATGTGTTACTGATGTCAGCCTCCAAAATCAATCTAGATTTCATAAGTAATCTTGCCAACATAGTAAATTGAAATCCTCAAATTCAGCCCTCAACAATACAAAAAAATAAAATAAAATTGTTAACTCTTATCCAACCACTACCTTGATTTCACCACCTTGACTTGATTGTTTAACTGTTCTTGTCAATATCATTGATGTTTAAATCAAATCTCCATATGTACTTTGATTATGATAATAAAATCATAGATATAGGTTCACATAAATATGTAGATTCTTCTTGTTGAATCGCATCACCATAACTATCCAAATCATCACTATGCATCACATTTACCATGACTGACTGTGTTATCACCAATACACTTGATACTTAGAAAATTTCTTATGGGATCTACTTGATCACCGATATAAGTGATTCAATCATCCCAAAAGACTTTTTTCCAGCAATGATAATACTACAACATTCATCACATGATTATCTTCATCAAATGCAAACATTCTTGCCTTTTGGCATTGATGGAAACACTTAGAGAAAATAAAAATAATATCTGACTAAGTGTCCAAAGCTTAGAAAAATATAAATCTTCCTTATTAATTTATTTTACTACACTACTACTACTCCCCCTTTGACAAAAATGAGAAAAGTATTACAATGGATAACCAAAAGGAAAAATTTAATTTATAAAGAGTAGTATATACCAATTTACAATATACTGAATACATCTGCAAAATTGGTCTTTAAGATCTATAAATCATTAACTTAAGTGTTCAATAGGTTCTCCATGATAAGTATCTTCACATGCAATAAATATGCAAGCTCCTTCGATCCTTCTACTATACATGGAATAGATGAGACTAACACTATTACAGCCTCTTTAACACCTTTTTGTAAAATCTCCAACTTAGGAATCAATATACTTTGAAACTCTAATAAAGTAGATATCCTCTTTTCCTTCTCATTACTATAAGTCTTGAGCTCATGATTAAGAATACTTTCTTGTGCTCCAAATATTTTAGACGAACCATTGATATGATAAAATTTTGTTGCCAATAGCCTTATCTCCTTTTGAGATTCACTTATTTTCCTAAGTCCTTCAAAAAATGTGAAAATTTAGAGATAAAGGTAGGTGTCATACCACCTTCTTATAAAACATCTTTCACCTGGTTTAATGAAACTTGTAAAGTGTTTCTATTAAGTGCAATTGATTGAGGTAACTTTTTTGACCTCTTCCTTTCATAGTCTTTCTCAACTCTCATTGTTGCAAAATCCTATAAAATTTTCATTTCCACTCTCGTAGCTGTGACCAACTAATCTAATTGTTCAATCGGTGTGGCATTTTCATCATAGTTCACATCAGACACTAAATATGATAGTATATCTCTTGCATTAAGAATAACTTGTGCCTCCTATTTTATCTTCTCCTTCTTTTCTTTATACTTAATATCCATGGAAATATCCATAATTTCCTTAGGACTCATAGTGCTCAAATCTATTTTTACTTCAATGGTAGGTATATCTTTATCCATACCAACAATGCTAGAAGATATAGACCCGAAATTTTTTACCTTTTATATCTCCTTGTCTATGGTCTTTTCCTTATGTTCATCTTTAGATTCTTCATCTCCACATATTTCCTCCATTATTGGTACATGTTTTTATTCAATTGATGCATCGTTTGTCATACCTTGATTGGTTCCTATATTATCTGTCTCTTTTTCCTATTGATCTTGTGTGTCCTTGGGGGCTTCCTCCTATTTCTCTGTAGTATCCCTTTGTTCTTCAAGAATATCCATGACCAGAATATCACTTGTGGCATCCATGGTGTCCTTTGGCTCATCTAAGGAAATGTTGTCAAGTGTGACCTTCACACCATTTATGGTCCACCCTTCATTAGTAAAAGTAATCACATCCTCTTTCTCACCCTCTTCTCCTTTCCCCCATTCATCTTCCACTTCATTCTTATTCTCCTTTACAAGACCTAAGAGCTTGTTCAAAATGTTCTCTATTTCCTCTTCCACTAATTGAGAATCACCAACCAGTAGTCTTGTAGTTCTTTTTTTTGTCTTAAATGTAGGTCTAACCATATCCAATATTTCCTTTATCCCCTCTGCAATTAGCTCAAGCTTTAAATGCATTAAGACATACTCAATCATTTATTTGTCTTTCTTTAATTCTCCCTTCTATCTAGCTATAATTTCACCATATAAAGAAGGAATTTGTCCTTACAATTGAATAAGGACCTAACTAAACCTATGCATACTTCCTACAACAACATCTTCAATTTTCCTTTGATCTTCCTCACTAAACTTGTCATAATACTTGTCGACACTAGAAATTATACCGCACTTCTTAACCTAATCAATAATAGTATTAAAAAAGATAAAATTATTAAAGTCTATCTTAACTAATTTAGTGGTAGGGGCACCAACCACTTTAAACTTCCAAACTTTTTCTTTGAGTTATTTTTACTCTTCTTCTGATTCTATTTCTTCAACTTCCTCTTGTACTTCTTTGTACCCTTTCTCCTTCTCTTTCTTCCTCTTTCCATAAAACTTTCTTGTAGTAGCTTTCTTTGACTATGTAGGCTCAGGTTGTGTTGGTATTACTGGCCTCTTCATAGGAATCTTAGCTAGAGGAAAAGGTTTCTCATTCTTGACTTATGTTACACTCCTTGTGTGTCTACCAATTGAATATATACTGGTTGTAGAAAAAACTATTTCTACATCTTCTTATGCAATAGTTGTAGTTGAGGCACCATCTTTCTCATCTTCATGTCTGGCTCTTGCCTTATCAATAGCTTCCTGTGTGAAGCCTTTCTATAGAAATAATTTCCTAAACTCCTTTCTAACTTTATTCTCAATTACTTGTTCATTTAATGTATCCACAACCTCAAGATATTTCTCCCTATATGTTCAAAATATTATTGCAGTAGGATCAATGGGGTTCTTTAGTATCTCATCAACATAAGTAATGACTATATCATCTTCTAGCTCATAACCAATAGGCATTTCCCACGATGTCAGAGGTACTAATGCCTCCATTTGACATGGATCAATATCAACCATGAAACATATATCATATTTATATTTCTCAACAACATGAACAAGTTTTCCCTTTCATGGAATCTCTTTTGGAATTCCTTGAAATATACCCATACCTTCTTAGAAAATTGAATGTGAAGCATCTTAGTACACTTATCCATTTGAACCACAACCAGTGTACTATCTACCCAATTAATTAGACCAACACCAAGAAATACATTTTTGAAGTAGAAAAATAGACCTACAAGAAATTGGCTATACTTGAATAATTTCCTTTTTTATTTCTTGATCTTCTTCATGTTTATAAATAAATGATCTCTGATCGCAACAAACAAGTTATACTATGCATCTTCCTTCACCATCTTATATACACCATGAATCATAGCAGTAGGAACACTATTTATTTTCTTTGAGTAAAACACTTTGTGTCCAATCACCATGGGTGTAGACCTAACTTCCTTGTCTAGGATATCATTCATTTTCATTGCACACTTGTCCCATTTTGATTTGGTCAATAATGTGACTATATCTTGTAGGATAGATCTTAGTTTGAGTATCTCTCTAGTTGCACACAAATGTATTACTACGCGAATGGACTTTTTAGTAATCTTGTAGGGTAGATCAACCCATATAAATTTATTGTGAATCCTTCTCAACACATATCTAATCTATTTTTCTTCCAATTGAAAGGGAAAGTCAATTGCGTGCTCAAAACCTTTATCTGTGATCACTTTGTATTCATCCTTCAAAATCAAATATTTTCACAAATCTTTGTATAGTAATTATATGTGAGTTTCACCTAAATCTTTGATCTTACAATGAATGTATTATTTGACATCCTCCATATGCAATACACCATAGGGAACACTAGTAGGGAACCCTTTGGATCATTCTCTATCAATTTGTCTAGATGTCTCTTAAATAATAGCCTAGGTTTCTTTGTGATCTCAATAATAATAGGAGTATCCATATTAAAAATAATAGATTTTAGCTCAGATATCTCCCATAAATACCTTTTGAGTCACCACATGATGACCTATGCAAACCCTCACAAGTTTCTTCAGCAAAATCACTTGAAAAACCTTCTACAATCACTTCAATGATTGTCAATCTACTCAAACTTGACTTCAATCACTTCTTTCTATAGCACTTGAATGTGTAAGTTCAAAATAAGACCTAAAATCACCTTTTATCTTCCACCACTCTTAATCATTAAATGCATCACTGGTTTAAAAAAATCACATATGCCTTCATAGATCTTATTAGCGGTCATCCAAATCTTCATGTAGTTCACAAAAACTTCATATCATACTTCAAAATAACCATATGCATCTAAATATGAAATAGAATTTACCACACATGCATCTTGGGGGTCTCCAATGGATTCAAAAATGATTTCTCCCGCTAAGTCAAGATGACTTAGTTTCATGATGAATTATCCATACTTAATGAAGATGAAAATCCTTTTGATAATTTCACCTCACTCTTTTTCATCCATATTTGATTCATCTACCTTCTAGTCTCTTCAATGTTCACAATTTTCTTTCCTTTTTTTCTTGTCTGACTGATTAACTGATTGGTTCACCTTGTTTCTCCTTTCTCTACAAAACCTTGCAATATTCCCTATCTTATGATAGTGAAAAAATGCCACACCTGTTGATCTCCAAGGACTTGCATTTACTTTGTTTATACTCAATCTGTAGTTTATAGACATGTGACCATAATATGACAATATGATCACGTAACATCCCACAGGTTCTGATTCTAATAAGGAGTTTTCTAGTTGAAATATAGCCTCTAATTATTCACTATTGTCCTATAGTCATTAGCTCTATGAAAATATTTGTTGCAATTGTAACAATTACCATGAAAAGTGTTTGCTCTAGCATTATATCTAATACTTGGAACACTATATCTGATATTTTTCCTATATAATTTAGCTATATATCTAACTTTGTTAGAGTTGAAACAAACTAGTTTATAAGATGTCTTACTAGGTTTCATTTGATTAACCTTAGGTGCGTATTTGTCATCTTGTATGGACTTCCTAGTACCTCAAGATTTACCAAACTCATAATTAGTGTAGCCTAATCCATGGATCTCTCCACGCGTTCTCTGATTCTTTAGTTTTTCATTAAGTATTCTAGTACTTTTATTGAATTTCTTGAGTAAATCATTTGTAGTCTTCAACTCACCTTTTAGTTTCTCATTTTTTTTTCTCAAATTTTAATTCTCCCTTAGGGCTTCTTGATTCTCTTCATTTGTCTCATATATTTGTGCATGAAATGTACCAAATTCTTGTTCATATTTGAAGAGCTCATCCACCTTGGATTTTAGAGCTTCATCTTTTTTATTTTATGGCTTCCTCTACCATTTTCCTTGCTTCTTCTACTGAATTTCATGCTTCCATTTCTTCTCCCATTCTGATTGACAAATCTTCTAACTCTCTTTTGATGTTCTTCTTCTCTTTATGAAAATGCACATTCTCCTAAGGTAATTATTCTAAAGCTTCTTATGGTTCCTCAAATCCACTACCTTCAGTGAGTTGTTCAATGAGATCTTGTCTTTTATTTTTTTGTTCAGCAAGTTCTTGTTTCTTGACCCTTGATTTCTTGAGTTTCTCCTTCAACTGGTTAATGAAATCCTCTACATCTTCAAGTTTCTTTTCAAGCTTCCTTTGATATGTAAAATCCTCCATGTATACCTTAAGGATATTTCCCATGATGTTAGGCTTCTTCAAGGGCACTAAGCTCTAATACCAATTGCTAATTTTATAAGGTGCCAAGAGGGGGGGGGGGGGGGGGAATCAATAAAACCATACAGATAAAAAATATTTTCATAAACTTGGACATTAAACAACATGAAAATGTAAATATAAGATAAAATAATAACACATAAAACATCCACACATAAAAAACACAAAAAATACTAATATTTTTGCATGGAAACCCTTGTTAGAGGGAAAAACCATGGTGAGAATTATCACCCAGTAATCTCACTAGTGCACTAATAAGATCTAACCTGTTAGGAGAATTACTACACTTGGTTAAGAGTATCTATAGTTTGGTTAGAAGCTATTACAAAGTCCTATTAGGAATTACTCGATCGATAAAGGGATTTAAAAATATCTTCTGAGAGTCACCTAGATAGAGGATTTAGTTTTCTGATTTGTTAGGATCCTGCTTACCATGTTAGGAGTAACCTTGTTAGAGGATTTTGACCGCAAGCCTATTAGAACTTTCCTTGAGAATGAAATAAATAAGAATGATATGAATGTAGCACACCCTTCTTGATGGGTCCTCTTCAACACTTCTTAAATAACTATCCTAATTATACAAACTTCACCTTTAATAATCACAATTAGTGCAACAACTAAAACCAACCTTTTCTCTACAATTTAATCTCTTATATACATATTTAGGTTGGTGCAACAAACCTAAAACATGTTAGTGATGTAAGCCTCTAAAATCCACCCTGTTGGTGTAATTAAGTATTCACTAATTACATGTTAGTTAAAAGTTTACTTAGGATAATGCATTTGCATATTAGTTGTCATTGAGACACCTAGGAGTTTGCATTTCATTTTAGCACCCGGTGTAGGAGAAATTCCACTTTGGGTTGTGATAGTTGTCATCTCATACCTCTTTATGTGTGAGATCCACCTTTAGTTCTCTTATCACACTATCATCCTCTCATTGTTGCACATGTTGCACATACTTTGATCTATAATGGAGGATGATCAATCTTTGGTGGACATGTGATTCCACCTAGTGTGGTTGATAGCTTATCATCTCCTTATCATGTAGTCTTATCACATTGCCTATTTATTGAGACACATCTACTATTTATTTATCCATTATTATTTGATTATTGATAATCATTGACTCTAGTCATTTAAGGATCATATGATTTTTTCTCTCTTATTGTGATATATATTGAGCTTTAAGATCTTGGTATTTTATTCTTTTCCTTAGGAAAACTCTTACATGGTATTAGAACTGTAGAAGATTTCATTTCATAGCCATTAGGAAACTCTTTGCTTCAACTTTTTGAGGGCCATGATTTAGATCTAGAGGTGCAACAACTTTTGGGAGAATCTAAAGCAAGATTTGACCTCACCATTGCATCCAGGTGGCTATTCTGATGAATTTTGACTATAAATTTTCCTATATTAGGCAAAAGTCAAATCTGAGGATTTTTTTTGCAAATCAGACTTGGGTACTCCGATCTACACTTTGGTATGGAATTTCATTGGTTTTAAAATTTTTTTAGATCTGCGCATATTTTTGGGTTTTATTACATTTTTCTACAAAAATTTAGGGTTTTTTGGGGTCCCCACCCCAATTTGTTGTTAGACTGGGATTGCTGGTAGGGTGATAAAGAGTATTATAGAAATATACCATACAAACACAAGGAACCAAGCTGTCAGATCCTGACCCCCCAAATCAAACAAATAACTGTCTAACATTCAACCCATTGACCACAAATCTAGTGGCTCCAAATTCATTTTAGTCACTCTGGATTTGGGTATCTAAACCCCCAAAACTTCTGTAGTACACAAAATGTGGGATTCAAAATCCCACATCCCCTCTACTCCTTGCACACCTCGATCGAGCTCATAGTGAGCTAAACACATGGGCAACAAGAGTCATGCACTAACTGCACCTCTTAAGGCACATCACATATTGTGAGGGTATCTATTTAAAAATTGTGAGACTCACCTCCTAGAACATGTGGGACTAAATAACTACCACATCCTCAACTCGATGAGCTACCAAGCCGAGATGACTTCCCCAGCTCAGCCCAGCCTACTCAAATTCATTCACCAATCTGAGCCTGAGCTTGGTCAAACACAAGACATGTGGCATCCACGTAACTAGCCACCTTACTACCTACGATCCGACATGTCATTACTAAGAGATGCCAAATCCAATAACAAGCCACCAGGTGACAACGACACACATTCTGTTATTTTTTAATTTTTTTTTACATTTTTGGTAGAAAGTAATGAGGTTAAAATTTATGGTCATCTAGTTGTCTTTGGGATTTTTTTTCTTTTGTGTTGATGGGAACCAAACTGTCAATTTTAGCCCCTAATTATATCATATGTTCACAATTATAAATTTGACAATTGTCTGACCAGCATTTTCATAATTTTGCACTCCAGTGATGACCATTTGACAATCAAATTTAGGCTAGCATACTACTGACATCAGAAAAGTTTGAAAATTTAGCATCCCTCACCATTTGTAGTTTCAATTTTGTAGTCTAACTTTTAGAGGCCATAACTTGGTCATCCAGGCTCCAAACTGAGCCCAATTTTCTTTCATTTTAGCTAAATTTTTTTGAATATTTTAGTGGTGGTGTTATTTTATGGTTTTGGTGTCTAGATTTGACATAAATTATAGATTTTGGTGACTATACCCATCTAATCCCTATTTTACAACTTTAGAGGCTTCGTTTGAGATCATACGAACACATTTTCAAGTGCCATTTTTTTGAAAGTGTATAATTTTTTGAGTACTTTCTAGATTTTCTATCAAATTAGAGCCTTATTTAGGCAAAAATATCACTTTTAGTTCTAGATCCTTTTTTGGCCTTGTATGATCATTGTAATTCTTGGATCTTGATTTGATTTTGAGCAATATTGATTTGAGTCCCTTTTGGCCTCATTGAGGTGGTTGTAAACATTAAAATCAGAAGTCCACTTTGGCCCATTTTGGCAAGTGGCAATTGTACACACACTACATATAAAGTGCCAAAAACATCATTTTTTTGGAGGGGGATTCTTTGATTGAGTGAAATTGGGAGGATGGGTGTCTTGTGTGTTTGTGTTTCTTTCTCTCTTGTTCTCTTTGATTTTTTCATTATGGGTTCACCTAGATGTCCATTGTTAACTTCACATAACTATGCTACATGAAAAGATAAAGTATGGAGTAAACTAATGGAAAAGAGTTTAAATATTTATGTAAATGGAAAAATTAAAGAACTCACTCATCCTAATGTGGATGATAATACAAAAATTGATTGGAAAATCAAAGACAATATGGCTTTAGGAATTATAAGGACTTGTGTTCATGAAGATGTCTTCTTCCACATTTATAGCTTTAAGGATGCCAAGGGTTCTTGGAATAAACTTGGATATTTGTATGGTAAAGTGGATGAGGAAAAGGGATTCACAATTGAGGATGATATACTTCTCTTAGATCCTATAAATTTTGACACTATCCAAGACTATGTCAACAAAGCCAATGAGTTGAGATCACTACTTAAGGATTGTGGTAATCCCATGAAGGATGATAGATTGATTCATCACATCTTGAAGAGACTACCTTCATAATATGAAGCTTTTATCTTGAGTTACAATACTCACAAGTTGACCATGGGAACTTGTACCTTCACTAAGCCTTCATTTGATGCATTTATAGAAATGTTGATGTTGGAACAATCAAAGTTGATGGATATGGGTATTATCAAGTCTAAAAAGTCTATGGCATTAGTGGTTAACAATGAGAACCAAAGAAATCAAGGTGGAAAAAGTTTCAAAAACAACAAAAATAAGTGGAAGCCAAAACCACAATCAAAGACACAACAATCTTCCTCCTCACAACAAGGCAATTATTATTTCAACAAGAATGGACCAACAACAAGAAGGATAAATTATTTTGCGCATATTGCAAGAAACCAAATCATGATGAGCATCATTTCAAGACTAAGAGAATTGATGAGTCGAAAAAATTACTCAAAAATAACAAAATCAATGTGACAAATCCTTCCAAGGATTCATCTCCTTCCACTTCAAAGGGAAAAGGCTAGCATTTATGGAAAGTTCAAGTTCTTTAGAGGAATGGATTCTTGACTCAGGTGCCACACATCATATGGGTGTTTCAAAGGGGAAATTTTATTCAGTGGAATCATCTAAGGCACCTCACATCTTTGTGGGGAATATACACAAGTGTAAGTTGAAGAGAAAGGACCAATTGAGATAGAAAATGGAGAGTTCAAAGATCTTATCTATGTTCCTAACCTTATCAATAATCTCCTTTCTATTTACTAAATCAATCACTATAGAGGTGGAAACATAGTTGAGCTCCTTATTGACTTAGTAATGGTGCAAAATCTTAAGGATGATTCATTGGTTGCAGTGGGTAAAGCTAATTATGACACAATGCTTTATTATTTCTCCCATTTTGTGCCTAAGTCTCCTTCACATGCCTTGTTGACACATACTTAATCAAAAAGTAAATTATGGAATGAGTGGTTTAGACATCTTGATTTTTTCTATCTTCAACAACTTAGCTCAAAACATATCATCAAAGGTCTACCTACAATCAACTTTTCTAATGGTGAATGGTCAACTTGTTCCATGGATATTCATCTTCAAGAGAAGTTTGAAAAGGGAAAGTCTTAGAGAGCATCAGTTGTTCTTGAGTTGGTTCACTATGTACTAGAAGGCCCCTTTCTATTGACATCAGTCAACAAGGGTCATTATGTTCTCACCGTCATTGATGACTTTTCCCACTACACATGGGTCTACTTTATTGGTCACAACAATGATGTGTTTGATAAGTTTTTGACCTTCAAGAGTCACATTGAGAGATAATCCAGTAAAAGCATCAAGGTTCTTTTTGTAGATAATGCAAGAAGCTATGTGAACTAAAGACTTAAAGGCTTTTGTGAAATTGAGGGTATTGATCTTAACAATCTAGTTTCATTTAGTCTATATCAGACAAGAGTTACAAAATTGAATATTAGAACTCTTAAGGAAATGGAAAGTTTCATAATTGAAGATAAGTCTCTTGATCCATCACTTGTGGTATAAGCTATAAGTTGTGTCAATCAAATCCTTAATAGATCTCCTCATAATTCCATAGATGGAATGACTCCTTTTGAGGCATGGTGTAGAAGAAAACTGGTTGTGAAACACTTCAAAGTATTTGGTTGTCCAACATGGGCACACATATCTTTAAATAAATTCAAGGAACCTCCACCAAGGCCCTTTAAATTCATTGGATATGAAGAAAGTGTTAAGGCATATAGACTTATGGATCCTGAGACTCATGAGATCTTCATAGAGAGGAATATTCTCTTTAAGGATAGCTCACCTATCTTATCCTCTACTCCTCTCTATACTTCATACATGGTGGAAACTGATAGTGACACCAGTGGAAGTGATTTAGATGGTTCATCTACCTCAATCCCTACACACAAGATTAAAAATTTTCTTGGTACACTTAAGGTTGAGGATACTCCTTCATCATCATCTTCCACTAGAACTCATTGGGTTAGATAGATACTTGATTCAACAAGTTCACTTGTGGGGGATCCTTCAGACAGTCACATGAAAAGGTCACAACATCAACACATTCTACATGCATATATTGCTAGAGTGATAGGTCCATTTGACTCAACATAGTAGGGTACACCTTATCTTCTAGTTATAGCACTAGGGGATGACTACTTCATAGAAATTGCAAGTTCATTTGTAGAATCCTACATTGCAGGTATGGGAGACATCATTGATTATATATATTTTCTCTTTGATGGGGAAGATCCTTCTTCAATTGTTGCAAGGGAACATTGTGACCTCCTTGTCCATTCTCTACATGATTAGTCTTTCAAGGTTGATGTGATTGTGGATCCTTATGCACAAAAATTGAAGGAGGTCTCTTTATCATTAGGGGAGACACTTGGTTCTTTGGGACATGTTCTACATCCATCCTTGTTTGATCCTAAATTGTTGTTTTTAGCAATTTTGGAATGGGAAACCTTCATCATCGATATAGGGACAATTGAGAAGTTTTCAAATACATCATTCATCTTGTGGTTTCTTCCTATAGATTTAGGGGACATCTCATATACACCTATTACATTGTTTCTTCCTAAGGGGAGGAATATTTTTCTATATTAATGAACCATCTTCTATATTTATCCTAGAGAAACTATCACTAATGGATAGTCTACATTGAGGGGGGGCTACCATGTCTCTCTTCTTCTACTGGTTCTCTCTTATGGGGGGAATTTTTCCTCATATGGAGTTTTGTCCTTCTCATACTTCTCTATTTTATATACGTGATGTATGCCATAATGGGGTGGGGGGGGGTCCTGATTACTCCATCCATCTACACATATTTTTTTTCATCTCTCTTTTTGGGGGAGTGTTTTTAGCATGAGGTTTTCCCTCTTTCTCCACTTTATGAGAGATTTCATTGCATTATTATTTCATATTGTACATGGATACCTAACATGGATTAATATCTGGGACCTATCATACAGTGTGAGATTAAGTGCATTCTCCTATGTTGTACTAAAGGGGGGTGTTGGTGTAATTAAGATTCACTAATTATAATTTACTTAAGTTTACCTAGGATAATGCATTTGCATATTAGTTGTCATTGAGACACCTAGGATTTTGCATTTCATTTTAGCACATGGTGTAGGAGAAATTCCACTACAAGTCTAGTGATGGGTGAAAATGTTTCAACATAGTCCAGACCTTCCTCTTGTGCATATCCTTTGCACACTAATCTTTCCTTGTTCCTTGCCACTTCACCTTTCTCATTCATCTTGTTTATGAAAATTCACTTAGTACCAATCACATTTTTGTCCATTGGTTTGGGCACTGATGTCTAGGTTTTGTTCTTCTCAATTCGATCCAATTCTTCGTCCATATCTTTCACTCAATCTTCGTCCTTCAATGCATATTTCATATTTCATAATTTTAGGTTCAAATTCAAATAAAAAACATATACTTAGTATCTTCAATGACTTGTTTCGATTCATACTCATTAATCTGTCTCTATACTAGTTTTTTTATAGTGTCCTACACCACCGATGGTACATATACAAAACCCATGATAGTATTTAGGTTCCTTCTTGTTGGATTCATCACTTTTCTCAAAAAATTCAAATACTCTTACATTAGCACTTTCCACTATCTTATTTGTTCTCTTGTTCAAGCACTTGTAGGCTTTAGTCTTTATGAAATATCCTAAGAATATCCCCTCAATACTTCTTGGGTAAAACTTACCTATATTTTCATCTCTCTTTACGTAACATCTACTCCCAAAAATTTTGAAACAATTTACACATGGAGATCGAACATGCCACAATGCACAGGGATTTTTTTTTGTACTTTTCTTCAATTAAACTCTGTTCAATGTGTAAATTATAGTGGTCACCACATCTCTCCAAAATATTTGTGCAAAACCCTTATGAATCATTAATGTCCTAGCACAATCGATGATAGAATTGTTTCTTCTTTGAGTAATACCATTCTGTTGAGGTTTTTTTTAAGTAGACATCTTCCTTTTGATTCCTTGTACCTTGCAATATGACATAAAATCATGTGAAGTAAACTCATCTCCTCTATTAGATCTAAGAAATTTTAGGGTCTTATCAGTCTCCTTATTCACTCTGGCTTTTTAGATCTTAAACATGTGGAAAGCTTAGATTTTTCCTTTATAAATACAACCCACATGATTCCACAATAATTATTAACAAGAAACATGAAATATTTATCACCATAATAACTCTAAGTTCTCATTGGACCACACAGATCGGTATGGACCAGATCTTATATACTTTTAGAAGAATAATTTTTACTGATGAACCAAGAGATAGTTAACTTCCCTAGCGAACATTCTTTACACATTACATTTTCTTGTTTCACTAGATTAGGTAACCCTCTGACTATCCTAATCTTACTTACTTTGATCAAGTTATCAAAATTTACATGACAAAACATCTTACACCATAAACAAAAATCTTCCACCATAGAAATCAGAAAAGTCTTAATAGTAGAATTCAGGTGGAACAAGTTACCTTTAGCCTATTCACCAGTAGCAGTCAATTATCCTGATTTCCCAATAATCTCATATATTCCTTCATTGAACTCCAATATATGTCCTTCATTATTCCATTGAGAAAAACCTAATAGGTTGTACTTAAAACCTTCCACCCAATAGATATCATGATAATTTTTTTATCAGTCAAAGCAATAGATCCTTTACCTTTTACCAAAACATGAGCATCATTCCAAAATTTTACTGAGCCACCATCAAATTATTCCATATTCATAAATTTTCTTTTATCACTAGTCATATGGTGAGTGTGCCCGCTGTCAATAATCTAGTCACTATTGTGATTCATTATAGAAACTAAAGCTTTCTCACCTTATTCTGAGGTTTCTTCCTTTACCGCAACAAACAAAATTTATTCTTCATCTCTTCCATCATATTATTCATTAGTAACATTTTCCTTGGTTAGGTAGAATTCTTTCTTGTTTGTATCCTTTAATATCCTTGACTTCTCCTTCCTGTCATTTTCGAGGCATCTAGAGGCAATATTTCCTATATTATTACATGCAAAGAACTTCAAAGGAAACTTACCCTTATATTTACCTTTCCCTCTAGGAAGCCTTTTGGAAAATAAAGATTCCAATTCCTCCTATTCTCTATCTTTAGACATGGCATATTCATAATCATTAGAGTAATATGCTAAATAACTATTAGATGTCTCCTTTCCTTTCCTAGAAGGTACAAGAGTAAATGATGACTTGAAATCATATTCAACTTTTGGCATGGTATTATTATAATTTCTTAACACAAATGCAGTTAATTTCCCTATCAATGCATCAAGAGTAATAATAAAAGTTCCTAGAGATTTGAGCTCTTGTATAGTTGTTCAACTATTATAGCATACTAAGGAAGTAAAGTTTACAAACCTTTTCTTACCACATCATCTTCAGTAATATTACCACCAACACCTCAGATAGAAAAAATAACTTCTTTAATTATTTGAATGTATTTCTCAATGCTATCATTTTCTTGCATCATCATGTCATCATATTTTCCTTTCAAACTATCAAACTTTTCCCTCTGCACATGTGGATCTCCACCATAGATAGTATTCAACTTCTCCCACATCTCATAAGAAGTATCTACGTCTTTGACATCAATAAACTCTACATCTAAAAGAGTACTAACAATAGATTTCATAGTAGTATTATGTTCCTGCCTGATCTTCAATTGATCTATAGTCATGATTCCTAGAGGAATAATATACTTAGTAACCACATGATCCAAATACTGATTACCTTGACGCAGGGGCAGGGTAGATACAAGCAGAATCAAGCAGAATTGAGTCCACTTGAATCAACAACAAGACCTTGCTCAGAGTTACACAATGGAAGCAATATAATATCACCTAAAAGTAATGAAATCACAATGGATATGAGACAATCAACTGGTAGCAACAATAGAGAATTTATATTATTTCTTCAAACATGCCCGGCTGTGAGGCCTTTCGAGTTTCGGCCTTATACAATGAAAATTATCAAATCATAATTATAGCTTGCATCCTATCTTTGTCTCAAATGATGTATCTTCATAATAATCTCTATATCTCACTCCTCCCTAGCTTACTACATCAATCTAGACTCTTTATAGAGCCAGCTAAGCCACAGGTCGGCCAGTCAGGCATTTAATTACAATATAGGTCTAGTCTGGAAGATTTAAACCAAAAATAATGCTAGAATGATTATAAATTGATGTTTCTTTGGATTTAGGTCCTA
This sequence comes from Chamaecyparis obtusa, assembly GCA_027943335.1. NCBI lineage: Eukaryota > Viridiplantae > Streptophyta > Pinopsida > Cupressales > Cupressaceae > Chamaecyparis > Chamaecyparis obtusa. The sequence goes on from BSBK01000918.1 coordinate 716,221, forward strand.
AAATGACCCAATAAAGTTCCTTTAAGGTCACAAGGTCCAATTTGATCATACAGAACATCGCAAGAAGAAATGCCACATGTTTCACCCAAAAATTGCCAGAAAATAGGTCCCGGGGAAAAACGGGCATAACTTTTTACTCATAATGAATTATGGTTTTCTCCCTTGGTAAATGATATTAATTTAGGTCCTATTGAATTAATTAAGAGCTCAAAGTATTATTCATTAAGGATAAACATCACCAAGATGTGCAATCAGCGCCAAAACTGCAGGAACGGCTCTGGCGGGAACACTGGAAAAAAATAGGTCCCCAATGAAAATGGGCATAACTTTTGACTCATAATTAATTAGGAGATGTGACTTTTGGGAATGATATTAAATTAGGTCCTCTTTAAGGAAATAAGTGTGCAAGGTCTGATTGTTTAAGGATCAAGGTCACCATAGTGCACAATCAGCACCAAAACTGCAGGAAAATACTGCTCCGATAGCAAGAAAACAACTCTAACTTTCAAACTATCCATCCAATCTTTATGCAACCTTAGGAGAAGTTTCAAAAATAGGTCCTTATAATAATGTAAGCTTTTCACAACATTAAACCATCAAATGTAAAGATTAATGCAAACAAAAGAAAATAGGTATAGAAATCAGGAAATGTTTTTGGTTGATGCAAGATTGCTCAAAGACCCAAGATGCTCCTACATCAGACATCTGGGGTAAATAAAGAACTGATGTCCACATCAGACACTACTCATATTCTAACCTAAATCATAAATATCCAACTCAACTTGTGTAATCCATGAACTATCTTCAACTGGCTTGTCTTTCCACTGAACTAGATATTCCATGTAGTCTTTTCCTCTTATACTCTTGCTCACTCTGTTATTCAAAATCTTTTCAATGCTGTCCTTATTTTTCTTGGGATAATCAGGATCATCTTCTATCTCATCATTTGATTCAAATTACTCAAATATATCAGCAATATTGAATATAGGTGATATATCCATGTCCTTTGGTAATTCCACTTCATAAGCATTTCCATTGTCAAACTTCTTCAGAATCTTACAAGGTCCAAATTTCTTCATTTTTAGCTTGTTGTAGGTACCAACTGGAAATATATTCTTCTTCAAATGAATCATAGCCTCATCTCAAACTTCAAAATATTTATGTCTCCTTCTCTTGTCTGCTCTCTATTTGTATTTCAGATTACTGTCCTGCAAATTCTTTTTAACTTCATCATGCAAAGTTCTCATGTATTCTGCAAAATGATCAGCTTCAACACTTGTTCTTGTTTTGGTAGGTAAATCTCTCAGCTCTATGGTTCCCTTAGGATGAAATCCAATAACAATCTCAAATGGTGTCCTCTTAGTACTTCTATTCACAAAATTATTATATGCAAACTCTACTTGTGCCAAAATCAAATCTTAATTAACAGGGTTCTCTCCAACTAAACATCTCAACAAGTTTCCCAAACTTCTGTTCACAACTTCAGTTTGTCCATCTATCTGAGGGTGAAATGTAGAACTAAAATTCAAATCAGTATTCATCTTCTTCCAAAGTTTTCTCCAAAAGTAACTAGTAAACTTAGTATCTCTGTCTGAAATAATAGATTTAGGAAAACCATGCAATCTTACCACTTCCTTGAAGAATAATTCAGCTACATGTAATGCATCAGATGTCTTCTTACAAGGTATGAAATGAGCCATCTTCAAAAATCTATCAACCACTACCAAAATAGAATCATTACCTCTTTGAGTTCTAGGCAATCCAAGAACAAAGTCCATACTCACATCTTCCCAAGGTCTATCAGGTACAGGCAAAGGTGTATACAATCCAACATTCTGACTAGTTCCTTTTACTATTTGGCAAATTCTGCAACCTCTAACCATTCTCTATACATCTCTATAAATATGTGGCCAAAAGTATCTTTCTGAAATCAAATTCACAGTCTTATCAATCCCAAAATGTCTAGCAAGTCCACCACTATGTTTCTCCTTCATTATGTTATCTCTCATAGATCCTCTAGGTATGCACAACTAAACTCCTTTAAACAACATGTCTTCTTGAATGAAATAATCAGTCCACTTATCACTCACTGTGTGTTCCTTAAAAGCTTTCCAAGGTTCTGCAAAATCAATGTCAGTCTCATACAAACACTTCAAATCATCAAAACCAAGTACCTCAACTCTCATTTTTGTCAGCAAACTTCTTCTTCGGCTCAAGGCATCAACAACCTTTTTTGATTGTCCACTCTTATACTTCAATGAAAAGGAAATATTTTTTTCTTTCATTTCTCTTGTAAATATTTTATCATCAACCAAGCATACTCTAACTATAGTACAATGACTTTCATCAAACTTATCTACTAAAGGCAATAATACTTGTTTCTTTCCATCCATCCAAATAGTATATTGATTCAATCTGCCATCATGCAAAGCTTTCCTATCATACTGCCAAGGTCTACCCAAAAGAATATGACAACAATCCATAGGCATAATATCACACAATACTTCATCATGATAATTCCCAATTTTGAATTTAACAAGGCATTGTTCACTTACAAGTAGTTTATGTTCCTTCTGGATCCAAGAAATATGGTAAGGCTTAGGATGTTTCAATCTCTACAATTGCAATTTTTTAACCAGCTCTTCGGATGCCAAATTATCAGAACTTCCACTATCAATGATTACCTTGCAACATTTATCAATGATCTTACATCTGGTTCTAAATAAACTTTTCCTCAAAACAGGTTCCTTATCAGCTTTTTTATTCCACAAGATCCTTCTTAACATCAAGTTCTCACCATGTTCAGGTTCATTAGACATTTCATCAACTTCTTCACAAGCCAAATGATTTCTACCATTACCTCCAGTCTTCTTTCTAGATTTAGTACATTCAAAAGCTCTATGTCCATCTTCACCACATTTGTAACAAGTACCTTTAAAAAAAGATTTCTCTTCTCTCTTTCCATTATTGTTATTCCTAGAGTAACCAGTATAGCTACCTCTAGAGTAATTACCTCTTTTACTAGCATGTTCATCTTTCCATCCTTTAACTTGCACTGCATTGTTAGATCTGCTGCTTTCTCCATAAGATCTTCCTCTACTTCTCTGAAATCTGCCACCTCTTCCTCTTTGTCTTTGTTCATGTCTCTTTGTCAATCTATCTTTAGCCTTCAAAGAAAATTGATATGCTTCTTCCACACTATCTATTTTCACATAAATGATCTCATCTTGAATCAATGTCCTCAAACCATTCAGATATCTAGCCACTTTCTCAACTTCATCATCCACATCTCCAGATCTAATATCTAATTTGTAAAATTCCTCAGTATATTCTTTCACACTCATGTCCTTTTGTCTCAGATTTTGCATCTTTCTCACCAGAATAACTTGGTATTCAGCTAGAAGAAACTTCTTCTTCATCTTTCCAAGCATCTTCATCCATGTCTTGATATTTTCTTTTCCTCTCTTCTGTCTCTTAGTTTGCAAATGATCCCACCAAAGAGATGCATGTACTTTCAACTTTGTGACTGCTATCTTAACCTTCTAATTATCATGAGTACCTTCATACTCAAAGCATTTATCCATCTCAGAGATCCAATCCAAAAGTGCATCGGTCTCAAGTCTTCCATCATAGCAAGCAACTTCAACCACAGGTCTGGAGTTAGCCTTATACAAAACTCTCAAAAGTCTTTCCTCATCTCATTCAACTTCAAGTTTAGCATTAGGTGCTACTTCTTCTTCTTCATCATTAACATCTTCAAGATGTGCTCCTCTTCTTTGGGCTATCTCTACAGCTTCAAGCCTAGTTGCAATTTACCTCAACATATCCATGATAGCATTATCATTTCCTCTACCACAAACCATCTTGACAATCAGGTTCCAGAAAGATTGTAACCTTCTACAAGTTATAGGTCAGATCTTAGATCCACCACCCTACAACCAATCCAATAAGGTTCTCCATGATCCAATCCACAAGAAAGAACTCACTTTGATACCACTTGACGCAGGGGCAGGGTAGATACAAGCATAATCAAGCAGAATTGAACCCACTTGAATCCACAAACAAGCCCTGCTTAGAGTTACAAAATAGAAGAAATATAATTTCACATGAAAGAAATGAAATCACAATGGATATGAGACAATCAACTGGAAGCAACAACAAAGAATTTATATTATTTCTTCAAACATGCCCGACTGTGAGGCCTTCCAGGTTTCGGCATTATACAATGAAAATTATCAAATCAAAATTATAGCTTGCATCCTATCTTTGTCTCCAATGATGTATCTTCATAATCCTCTCTAGATATCTCTCCTCCCTACCTTACTACATCAATCTAGACTCTTTATATAGCCAGCTAGGCCACAGGTCGGCCAATCAGGCATTTAATTACAATATAGGTCCAGTCTGGAAGATTTAAACCAAAACTAATGATAGAATGATTATAAATTGATGAACCTTTGGATTTAGGTCATAACATGACCCAAAAACATTCCTTTAAGGTATCAAGGCCCAATTTGATCATACGGAACATCGCAAGAAGAAATGCCACATGTTTCACCTCAAAACTGCCAGAAAATAGGTCTCGGGGCAAAACGGGCATAACTTTTTACTCATAATGAATTATGGTTTGTGCCCTTGGGAAATGATAGAAATTTAGGTCATCTTAAATTCATTAAGAGAGAAAAGTCTTATTAATTAAGGATCAACATCACCAAGATGCACAATCAACACCAAAACTGCAGGAACGGCTCTGGCGGGAACATTGGAAAAAAATATGTCCCCGACCAAAATGGGCATAACTTTTGACTCATAATAAATTAGGAGCTGCACCTTTGGGGAATGATATTAAATTAGGTCCTCTTTAAGTCTCTTAGTGAGAAAGGTCTTATTATTTAAGGATCAAGGTCACCATGGTGCGCAATCAGCACCAAAATTGTAGGAAAATACTGCTCCGACAACAAGAAAACAATTCTAACTTTCAAATTGTCCATCCAATCTTTATGAAACCTTAGGAGAAGGTTCCCAAATAGGTCCTCAAAATAATGTAAGATTCACATGACATGAAACCATAAAATTTAAAGATTAATGGAAACAAAATAAAATAGGTACAGAAATCAGGAAATGTTTTTGGTTGATGCAAGATTGCTCAAAGACCCAAGATGCTCCTGCATCATACCTATACCTTTAAGTTAGAGATTCATCCAGCTGCACCAAACTGAGTATTTCTCTCTTGTGAATTTAGGTCCTTCCTTTCTCATCATCTTTGGATATTTACCTCAAGATGTTAAGATTTACCGTAGTAGAGGACCAAAGTGCTAATACTAATTGTTAGTCCTAATATTAGATTACTGAGAAGGGGGATGAATCAATGATTAACTGATTATCCAAATTTTTAAATTCTTAAACTTTGGAACAACATTCACAAGATTAAATTTATATCAATAAATGAGAATCATAACCATAAGCACACCCACATAAAAATGAAACATTTGACACAGAGATTTATCTCGTGGAAACAAAATTTTAGAGAAAACCATCCAGTGGAAATTAGTACCTACTAAATGATATTGATGCAGGGGCATCCAAGGTTAAGGAAGGGGCATTCTTTTCCTCAGTGAAACTACATGGGATGTTTGTATTTTGGCTGGTGTTACTCAGTTGTATCCTTGATCGACAGTCTCAGTCATTGAAGGAAGCTTAGTCACTGAAGGAACTCGGTAGTCTCCGATGCTCAGTGAAAGTGTTACTCGGTCATGCCTACGGTGCTCGGTCAACACTGGTGCTTGGTGATGCCTGGGGTCCTTGGTTAATTCACTATTGCTCAGTAGTTCTGGTTTACTGACTGGAGTTTTGTGTGATTTTTTTAGCTGACTTGGTGAAGTTATTGTTGGTAGCTATTGTTATAGGCCGACATACTAAATTAAATGTTTGTATACATTTGTAAGCTGACTTGCATGGCATTTAATTATTTGTTTTAGGGAGTTAAGGGTTTCATCTTGCTGACTTTGTGGCTAATGATTAGTATTTATAGGATGTTTGGGTAGATATTTAGGGGTAGATCATTAAGAGATCATAGAAGTTCATGACTGAGAAGACTTAGTCAATCAGATCTGAGGTTCTAAAAGCTGAAGTTGGTGAAGTTGTGGAAAAGTTCTTGTAGGATCTTGTAGATCAGATTGGTATCTGATAGTTGTTGGTAGCAGAGCTAGGGGTTGCACACTTGGAGATAAGGAGATTAATTGGAGGCTTGCAAGCTTAAGTTTAGATCTGCCTTAGGGTTTCCATCAGCTTTTGATTGTCTTTAGAGCTGAACTAGCTGAGATTGTATTGGATCTAGTTGTGGATCTTATAGAATTATTTCATTTTGTAATTGGCCCTAACCTGGAAGGCCTTACAGCTAGGCATGTTAATGAAAATCAGAGTTAAACAAGTACTTTATGTTTCATTGTTGAGTATTTCACTATGTTGTTTTGTTGGCTACAAGGTTTGGATTGTCATTAATTGGATCCACCACCATTGACTGCATCAGGTGGTATCAAAGAGAAGGTTTGTTCCTCTCAGAGTTGATAGTTGATCTTGAAGGTTAACCTAGCAAGGCTGATCTTGTGAAGTTGATCCTGTTGAAGTAGAGATTGTGTGCAATATGGATTGCCGATCTGAAGCACGAAACTTGTAAAATTGTGCCCTAATTGTTTGCAAGATTGGAGGTTGTGATCTAACTTGTTTACAACTGGGAAATTGTCACAAGGTGGTCAGTGAGGGTTTTTTGTAGAGGGTTTATTTTTCATATCTTTAAGGATGCCTCTGAGAATATTGGACCCTAGAGTTATTTCTGATCTTTGTGATACTTTTGAATCCTAGATCACAAAGAAAGTGAAATCAGATTTCAGATCTGAGATGGAATTGATGAAGAATGACATGGTCGATGAGATCATGAGAGTTGTTATTGCTATACCTCAAAATGTTGGTACTGAAGATGGCTATGAAGAAGCTACTAAGAAATTTGAAACTACTGGATCTAGTGGTGATGACTAGAGGAATAGATCTAGTGAAGACAAAAATGCTTGGTTGCATAGATCTAGAGCTCGGTTTAGCGGTAGTTCCTAAATCAAAGCTTATACTTTCTTTGGTACTTTAAAGCCCAACAATTTGATTGATTGGATTGGTGAACTTGAATATTTCTTTGAGCTGGAAGAAATTGAAGATCCTCTTTGGGTGAGATTAGCATAGACAAAGTTGAAAGGACATGCTGCTCTTTGGTGGAAGGAACTACAAAGAGACCGAGAAGATGAAGGTGAAACTAAGATCAATTGGTGGAGGTTGATGGTGACTAACTTGAAAGATAAGTTCATACTAGTTGACTATTAGCTTGACTTGTTTAAGAAGTTGTAGAATCTAAAACAGAAGGATTTGTCTATTGAATATTATACCGAAGAGTTCTACAAATTTACCATTTGGTCTGGACACTGAGAGCTCAGTAAGGAAAAGGTAGCTTAGTATGTGAATGGTCTGAGATTCAATATTTAGGATGAGCTTGGTATATTAAAGATTGATTTTGTTGAAGATGCTCATTAGTATGTTGTGAAGGTAGAAGATAAGTTGAAGAGGAAACAACCGAGTAACTCCTGAGGGAAGGAAAAGATTGATCACTCGGTGAAGGATAAACTGACTGATGCAGAAGATGAACATAAACCTATGGAACCAAAGAAGAAGATAGGTAGAGTTATCTTTAAAGGTACTTTCTATAACTGTGGGGAGGAAGGACACCATTATTTTGAGTGCATAGAGAAGAAGGTTGACTAGTGAACTGCTGTGATGAATGAGAACATTCAAAATGAACCTGAATTAGAGAACTTGCTTCTTTGGTGAACATTACTTGATACAAAGGATGAACCTCATCAAAGGAGTAACTTGTTTAGAACCCGATGCATATCTAAAGGTAAACTCTATGATGTTATTGTTGATAGTGGTAATACTGATAACCTTGTTGTTGAGGACCTAGTTCAAAAACTTGGTTTGAATAGAATGAAGCATCCTTGTCCTTATAAGCTTGGCTAGTTACAAGATGTTCATGCTTTGGAAGTAAGAGAATAATGCTTCATGGATGTTCAGATTGGCCAGTACAAGGATCTTGTGTTATGTGACATTGTGAAGATGAATAGTTGTGATATACTGCTCGGTAGACCTTGGCAATATGATTACAGAGCTATTTATGACTATGTTCGAAATGTGTTTATTGTTGAAAAGGATGACATGAAGTTTTCACTGATGCCTTTGATGGATACAACGCTCGGTAGGAGAAGCCTAAGTATTGGTTCCTAAGTTGAGATTGTGGATCAAATGAATGATTATTTTGGAGAACCAACCTGTACATTGTCAATAAAAGACTTGAAGAGATAGAGGAAATTGAAGTGGAAGAATTTGCAAGCAGAAAAGGTAGAGGACTTGTATGTGAAGAACCAGTTCAGGATTTACGTGTTGAATCCTAGAAGATGTTATTCTCACATATGAACATCTTTTGGAACCTGGGGTGTTTGATGCAAGGGCCTCTGAGGTTAAGGTGGGGGAATTCTTATCCTTGGTGAAACTGCATGGGATGTTTGTATTTTGGCTGGTGTTACTCGGTTACAGCCTTGACCGATAGTCTCGGTCATTGAAGGAAGCTTGGTCACTGAAGGAAATCAATAGTCTCTAATGCTTGATGAAAGTGTTACTCAATCATTCCTTATATGATGCTCGGTTGACATTGGTGCTCGGTGATGCTTGGTGTGCTCAATTAATTCACTGTTGCTCGGTAGTTCTGGTTTACTGACTGGAGTTCTATGTGATTTGTTGAGCTGACTTGGTGAAGTTATTATTGGTAGCTATTGTTATAGGCTAACTTGTATAATTAAATGTTTGTATACATTTGTAAGCTAACTTGTATGGAATTTAATTATTTTTTTTGGGGAGTTAAGGGTTTCATCTTTCTGACTTGTGGCTGATGATTAGTATTTATAGGATGTTTGGGTATATTTTTAGGGGCATATTGTTAAGAGATCAAAGAAGTTCATGACTGAGAATACTTAGGGAGTCAAATCTGAGATTCTAAAAGCTAAAGTTGGTGAAATTGTGGAAATGTTCTTGCATGATCTTGCAGATCAGATTGATATCTGATAGTTATTGGTAGCATAGCTAGGGGTTGCACACTTGGAGCCAAGGAGATTTCTTGGAGGCTTATGAGCTCAAGTTTAGATCTTCCTTAGGGTTTCCATAAGCTTTTGATTGACTTCAAAGTTGAACTAGCTGAGATTATATTGGATCTAGTTGTGGATGTTGCAGAATTATTTCATTTTGTAATTGGCCCTAACCCGGAAGGCCTTACAGTCAGACATGTTAATGAAAATCAGAGTTAAACAATTACTTTGTGTTGCATTGTTGAATATTCCATTGTGTTGTTCTATTGGCTGCAAGGTTTGGACTGTTCTTAATTGGATCCACCATCCTTGATTACATCAGATATACTCTTTTGAAGTATTCCCTATGATGAGATTAACCCTGTTAGGAATTTACAACAACACTGTTAAGTACTATCTATTTAATGGATTTACCTCTAGCCCTATTAGGAGCTTTACCCTTTTAAGAGTAGCCTTATTAAAGGATTTTAGAGACAAGTTAATGTGCCACCTTGTTAAAGTATTTACAATAAGGACCTGCTAGGATCCACCTGGTTAAGATATTTTGACCACTTCAACTGTTAGGGAACAATAGAAAGAGTGATATATAGAATAACACTACCTTTTCTTGATCAGATCTAATAAAGTAAAAAATCTATTCGCAATACACTTAACTATATCCTGGCTTGATAGTAACTCTCACTTTTCAACTGCACTTTCCCAACACATGATCAATACACTTAACTTCCAAATTCATCTGTTATATACTAAACTATTAAGTCCATTACTTTAATCAAGCCCTAAATTTGAAATAGATTTGAATTTCAAATATCCTCTTAGATCTGATGTGCCACAAAACAAAATTTAGTGTACAAAATAATTTTCCTAGACCACATCACCCAATACAATGATTTACATAGAATTTTGTGTCAAGGGGTCAAACACATTTTGACCAAACACATGATTCCTCTATAATATTCTCCATATGCTAGCCTTGAACAATGTGATCCAAAGACATGTCACCAGAGCATGAATAACTTAATTGATTCTACAAAAACCTCAACACTGATCACTGATCAAAGATTTATCAACTGATTCTAAAGGACACAAAGAATTTAACCTATTAACAACTCTTACTCTTCTCACCGATCACCTATCCTACACAGCAGTCTGTCAAATTAGTTGTGGTCACTACCATAGCTTCTACATACTCTCAAAAATCTTCTCTTGTGACTGCACCATAAAAATCATCATAGATTTGACAAAAGAATCAAATCACCTATTGCCTGTCACTAATTATTGAAGCATTTGCATTGATAACCTTCATCCAATGATAAATTTCTTACCGATATACATCAATAGTATCCATCATGCATTTAAAATTCAAATACATCCCCAAGTATCTCTCAAGGATTGCTACAACTGAAACTCATCGCAACACATTGATCAACATACTTATAGTCAACAACATACTAGGAACACTAGGTCAATAATTGACATCAATGAAAACCTAATAACTAATCATCATGCAATCAAATTTGTATCATGACAACACCATAAATCACTTACCATCACTGCATTATCTATGGCAACAATATTGATTCTGCATTTAATGTGAGGGTTTCTAAGCATAAGAAAAAGTATGACCCGGGTGAAAGTTCATCTAAGGTTGGATCTACATATGCTAAGGAAAGGGAAAATATTGAAGAAGAGAAAAGAAATCTTGAAGAGCTTGTATCAATAATTTCTAGGAGAGTAACTAAGGGAGTTGGTAAGTATGAAGGAAAATTGCCTTTGAATTTTTTTTCAATTAACTATATTGGTCATTTTGCATCTAGATTTCTTAAGAGAGTTCCTAAGAATAATCTGAAGTTCATTCCTAAGTATCATAAGAAGTGTTCCTTTTCTACTAAGGAATGTTTGATAGATGAAGAATCAAAGAAAGATCCTAAGATAGATGATGAATGGGGATTCATTTCTATCAAAGAAGAAGATCCTACCTTGAATGGGGAGAAATCCTTGGTTTCACATGTTGATCAGAAAGCTGAATGGGTTATTGACAATGTCTATTCACATCATATGATCAATGAAAAAATATAATTTCTAATTTTGGAAAGGTATTGTGGTGGTGTGATTAGATTTGGAGATAAAACTCCTTGTTTATTCTGAGGAAGAGGCTCTATTAGTCTTGATGATGAGAATAATACTAATGATCTCTTATATGTATAAGGACTAAATCATAATATTTTGAGGGTTGGATAGCTAATTGACAAGGGATATGATCTATAATTCAAGGATGGAAAGTACAAATTAATTAGAATTTTAGGTACTAAAATTGCATCAAGAACAAATACTTAAGGTAATATCTTTCATTTAAATAGTGTTGAAAGAATGTGTTTGATTGTTCAAATTGATGAGAGTTGGTTATGGTATAAGAGGTTGTGCCACGTAAATTTTGATAACATTATGAAGATTAATTCTACTAGATTAGCTAGAGATCTACCTAAAGTGATGAATCCTACTAATGCTATGTGTAAGGAATGTTAGATGGATAAGAAAACTATATCTATATTAAAGATAAAAATATATTATTCAAATAGTTTGTTAGATCTTGTGCATACTGATTTATGTGGTCCATCTAGAACTAAGATTTATTATGGTGAAAGGTATTTCATACTATTTATTGATAACTATTGAAGGATGATGTGGGTTAATTTTCTAAAGAAAAAAAAGCATTTGAAAAGTTCAGAATATTGAAGGCTATGGTTGAGATAGAAATAGGTTTGAAGTTGAAATGTTTGAGATCTGATCATAGTGGTGAAATCACATATGGTGAATTTAATCATTTTTTATAAGATCATGGAATAAGAAGGAAAATATATGCTTTGAGGACTGCAAAACAAAATGATATTATGGAGAGAAGAAACTGAACTATCCTAGATACTAGTAGGACTATGATGATTGAAGGGAATGTTCTACAAATCTATTGGAGAGAGGCAGTATACACATTAAACTAGGTACAAATCAAGCTTGGAAAATATAATACCCCTTATGATCTTTGGTATGGTAATACTTCTACTCTAAAATAATTTATAAATTATAGAATAAAATGCTATATCAAGAGAGATGATTATTTCAGTAAGTTTGATTCTAGAAGTGACAAAGGTATCTTTCTTGGTTATTCTACTAAAATTAAACCATACAAATGTTATAAAAAGATACTGAGAAAGATTCTTGAGAGTTCTAATGTCAAAGTTCATGAAAGTAATTAGAGACAACCCACATCTTGTGAGTATAATTTAGATGATGAGGCTATTAGTGCAAAATAGGGAGCATAAACTCCATAATAGATTCAATTACAAATTATTACTAGAATTCATGATGATGATGATCAAGATGGACTAGTGAATGAAGAAGAAGATAAAAATTAGGTATTCATGAAAATCCTAATATTCTGAGGTATGCAAGATTAAATCATTATGAGAATTAGATAATAGGTGACACAAAAACATGTGTTCAAACTAGAAAAAGGTTAGCTAATAATATAGAAGAGATTTGTTTTATTTCAAAGATTAAACCTAATAATATAGATGAAGCATGTGATGATGAATCATGGGTGAAAGATATGGAATAAGACTTGGATTAGAATGAGAAAAATAAGACATGGATTATTGTTCCTATAACTTTGAACAAGAATGTGATCAATACTTGATGGGTGTTTAGAAATAAGATGAATGAAGATGGTGAAGTTGTAAGGAATAAAGCTAGACTAGTTTGCAAAGGGTACTAAAAAATGGAAAGTATAAATTTTGAGGAGACCTTTTCTCCTATTGATAGAGTTGAATTTGTTAGACTATTTCTTACATATGCTTCTTACAAATATCTCAAAGTATATCAAATGGATTTCAAGTTTGCATTTTTGGATGGTGATTTAGAAGAGAAATTTTATGTTGAGCAACCTGATGGAATTCTTTTGACTTATCAAAAAGACATAGTCTATTGATTGAAGAAAGCATTGTATGGTTTGAAACAAGCCTCCAGAGCATGGTACACAAGATTGGATAAGTATTTTCTTAAACCTGGTTTTAAAAAAGGAACCATTGATAGGAATTTATCTTTCAAAGTTGATCATGAAAAATATCTTGATTGTTGAAGTCTTTGTTTTCGATATAATTTTTGACCTAGCGATGAAAAATTGAGTAAGGAATTTTATAATGAGATGTAGAATGAATTTTATATGTCTACATGATTAGTAAGATGAAATTATTTCTTGGTTTACAAGTTACTCAAATAGAAAAATGAGTTTTCACATCTCACTCTAAGTATATGAAAGAACTGTTGAAGACACGATGAAGGGTGCTCCCCTTAATGCTACAAACACATAACAGAATCAGAGAAACAATAATAATATGCAAGAACAAAAAATGGGCTTCTTATTATCTCCACAAATGTGAAATTACAAACTTTTAGAATTACAATATGCAAAGCCACATGGGCATTCCCTTACAATATTCTGTAGGATAAAGCCTCAAATCAACACCTAGATCTACTACCCAGAACTATCCCGAACTACCTAAGACAACACTACAACCTTCCTTATATAGGCAATTTTCCACTGCCTAGGAAGGTTCCAGAATTTTAGCCAACAAGGCCGACCAAACTTAGAATTATTTTATTTTGCAATTTATTACATCAAAGTCAGCTCAAAATAACTTTTGAAACCCAAACAAAAAATTTGAAAGAAAATCATTTTCTGCCATTTCAGGTGACCAAACTTTCGAAGACCATAAGTCATTGCCAGTTGACACTATTGACTATTATAATCCCATTATGGAAGGCCATGAAGCACTCTACAGGCTTGACCCACGCAAGCACCTGTCACCCAAATTTTTGACCTCATCTAGGGCCTCTAAAGCCTTCAAAATTGAGTTCAAAGTTTCTGTACCCTATTGCTAATACCAAAAATCTTCAATATCTACAAAGCTAGACTTGATATGTCAATGAAACTTTACTGGCAGGCTAATATGACTAAAATGAACCTCCAGGGAAGAAATCAAAACATTCCAAGATCGACTGACCAACTTACTAAAAATAGCAAGTTTCCATAAATAGCAGCTCTGCACAAGATAGCCCTTATTGAATATAAAAATAGAAATATTTTTTGGGTGATGCAAGATTTCTCTTACACCCAGGATGCTCCTACATCAGACACCTGGGGTAATTTGAGAAGTAACCTTGTCACAACCTAGGTGTGCAAAGGAAAACCAAGACGGTTAACCTCCTCCTTTGTTAGCCATGATGAATCTTCAATAGGTCATCATTTCCGTTTGACCAAATACTCTTCATATGTCTTATTCCTTGTGCTTTTGCCAACATGACTATCCAGTATGTCTTCAATCTCCTTGATATCTGAACTGGTTGCTGGAATGCTCCACTATGTTGTTGTAACCTCATCTTCAACACCTCCTTCATGATACTCTATTAGATCTAAAATATTAAATACTAGTGAAATATTTAGCCCAGTAGACAACTCAACCTAGTATGGATTTCCTGAATCATGCTTCTTCAATATCTTACATGGTCCAAACTTCTTTATTTCCAACTTGTTATATGTACCAACTAGAAATCACTCCTTCCGCAAATGAACCATGACTTCATCTCCAACTTGAAATTCCTTATGGCTCCTTTTCTCATCTGCCTTAGCCTTATACTGCACATTCATCTTGGTAATATGCTTCCTCACCTCCTCATGGATGTTCTTCAAATATTGTACAAAATTCTCAGCTTTAGCCTTACTTATTTCTCCTTTATCTATCTTCCTCAACTCAGATGCATTTCTAGGACTACTTCTATATACAATTTGTGGATGATGTGATGAACTAAACTTCAAATCTATCTTCAACTCTTCACTTTCTAGTAGTGGCATTCTATATGCTGCCTTATTTGGCAAACTGGCTCCTAGAATGAAGTCCATCTGATCACTGATCTTTCCTACTTGTGGTAAATCACCAGGCACATTATTGGATACAATATCTTGAAACTCATTCAATAATTCTGCAACTTCTATAGTGACATATTGTACTTCCTCTTACCTAGCCTTTGGAATTAAGGTAAAACACATATGCTCATACTGCATACCATCTAAGAAGTCCCTCTATTAACAAAATTTATTCTTGCATTACCACATACCTTTCTTCTATTTCCTTCAATGGTTTTAGCTTATGTCGCACTCCATCCTTTGCCAAGGAATAGGTATTCGCATGACCATCATGTACATCACATCTGTCAAATTGCCATGGCCTACCCAAAAACATGTGACATGCATCCATAGATATGATATCACATAGTACCTCATCTTGGTACCCACTGATCTTGAACTTTACTAGGCACTGTTCACTGACCATGACCTTGTGGTCATCCTGCACCTAGGCAACCCGATATGGATGTGGATGTTTCTTTCTCTTGAGCTTCAACTTTGTCACCATCTCTTCTAACACCAAATTTTTAGTACTACCACTATCAATAATTACATTGCAACACTTACCCTCACACTTGCACTTGGTGTGAAACAAACCCCTCCTTTGTTCAGGTTCATTCTCACCACTCAACATGACTCTTCTCTTGATCAACATTTCTCCTCTCTCAACCTCTTTAGAATTTGGTGATCTAGCATCCTCATCTACATATGTAACTCTGGCTTGGCCTTGATTCCTCCTATCTATCCTTCCTTGGCATTGAGGACATTCAAATGCCCTATGACCTTCTTCTCCACAGTGAAAACATGTTCCATGGAAGCCTCCTCTTCCAGATCCTTGTTCTCTTCCTCTTTGATCTCTATTATTATGATCATGGAAATGATTGAAATGATCTTCTCTCTGATTCTGACTATTACTGGCATCATCCTAATTTTTTAGATCTTCATTTTGATCTCCATATGACCATCCACCAGATCTTCCATCATGACCTCTTTTGCTTTGTTTTCTCTCAAACTTCTTGTTCAACTTTTCCTCTACTTTTAGGGCAAACTAGTATGCCTCTTCAATACTATTCATTTGAACTAGATTCAGCTCCTCCTAAATGCTTGGTCTCAACCAATTAAGGTAATGGGAAACTTTCTCCTTATTAGCTTCTGCATGGCCTTTTTTGATGAGGATTCAATAGAACTCCTCTATATACTCCTGAATAGATCTTCCTACTTACTTCAAACTTTGCATTTTCCTTAGTAGGTGAAGCTCATAATCAATAAGGATGAACTGTCACTTCAATTTATCCATCATTTGATCCCATCTTGTGATTTTATCCTTTCCTCTTCTATTTTGCTCTGATTGAATCTCTTGCCACTAGATCTTTGCATGACCCTTTAGTCTGGCTTTCACAAACTTGACTCGATCATGATCCTCAATATCTTCATACTCAAAATATTCCTCACATTCATTGATCTAGTCAATCAATTTCTCTGGGTTAAGATTTATAGAAAATGTTAGAACCTCAATCTTAGGTCTTTTCCCAATCTTTGAGATGGCTCAGAAAATTCTTTCTTCCTCCTGGTTCACAACTTCAACTTCTCCTTCTTGATCTTCTTCTTTGGCTTCATCCTCGCTTTCATCTCTGACATTAAGATTCATTCCTTTGAGAATCTCCTCTTGCAATGCTCGCACTTGTCTCTGGAGTGCTCTAACCTTAGGTGTTACAACACTAGCTCTTTTGCCATGCTCCATTCATGGAGGCATTTTTACGATGCACACTGAAACCCTAACCAAGGTCCTGGTGCAAACTACCTCATAGTTGATGATTTGTTTACAAAGAAACACTAACCCATGGTCCTCATGCAAACTGCCTCACAATTGGTGATCTATTTACACACTTAGGAAGTCCCGCTCTGATACCACTTTATAAAGGGTGCTCCCTTTAATGACACAAACAAATAATAGAAACAAAGAAACAACAACAATATGCAAGAACAGAAAATGGACTTCTTATTATCTCCACAAATGTGGAATTACAAAATTTCAAAATTACAATATGCAAAGCCACATGGGCATTCCCTTACAATATTCTATAGGACAAAGCCTCAAATCAATACCTAGATCTACTACCCAGAACTATCCCAAACTACCTAAGACAACACTACATCCTTCCTTATATAGGCAATTTTCCACCACCTGGGAAGGTTCAAGAATTTTAGCCAACAAGGCTGACCAAACCTAGAATTATTCTATTTTACAATTTATTACATCAAAGTTAGCTCAAAATAACTTTTGAAACCCAAACACAAATTCTGAAGGAAAATCATTTTGTGCCATCTTAGGTGACCCAACTTCTAAAGACCATAAGTCATTGCTAGTTGACCCGATTGACTATTATAACCCCATTCTGGAAAGGCCATGAAGTGCTCTATGAGCTCAACTTGTGTAAGCACCTCTCTCCCAAATTTTTGACCTCATCCAAGGCCTCTAAAGTGTTCAAAACTGAGTTCAAAGTTTTTGTACCCTGTTGCTAATACCAACAATCTTCAATATCTACAAAGCTAGACTTGATCTGTCAAGAAACTTTACTAGCAGGTTGATATGACCAAAATGAATCTCCAGGGAAGAAATCAGAACATTCTGAGATTGACTAACTAACTTACTAAAAATAGAAAGTTTCCATAAATAGCATCTTTGCACAAGGTAGCCCTTATTGAATACAAAAATAGAAATATTTTTTGGGTGATACAAGATTGTTCTTAAACCCAAGATGCTCCTGCATCAGACACCCGGGGTAATTTGAGAAGTGACACTGTCATGACTCAGGTGTGTAGAGGAAAACCAAGATGGTTAACCTCCTCCTTTGTTAGCCATGATGAATCTTCAACAGGTCATCCTTTCCATTTGACCAAATACTCTTCATATGTCTCGTTCCTTGTGCTTCTGCCAACAGGACTATCATGTATGTCTTCAATCTCCTTGATATCTGAACTAGTTGCTAGAATACTCCACTGTGCTGTTGTAACCTCATCTTCAACACCTCCTTCATGATACTCTATTAGATTTGAAACATTAAATGTTGGTGAAATATTCAGCCTTGTAGGTAACTTGACCTCATATGCATTTCCTAAATCATGCTTCTTCAGTATCTTACATGGTCCAAACTTCTTCATTTCCAACTTGTTATATGTACCAACCAGAAATCGCTCCTTCCGCAAATGAACCATGACTTCATCTCCAACCTAAAATTCCTTATATCTCCTTTTCTCATCTACCTTAGCCTTATACTATGCATTCATCTTGGTAATATGCTTCCTCACCTCCTCATGGATGTTCTTCAAATGTTCTGCAAAATCCTCAGCTTCAGCCCTACTTATTTCTCCTTAATCATCTTTCTCAACTCAGATGCATTTCTAGGACTACTTCCATATACAATCTGTGGATGTTGTGATGAACTAAACTTCAAATCTATCTTCAAATCTTCACTTTCTACTAGTGGCATTTTGTGTGCTACCTTATTTGGAAAACTGGCTCTTGGGATCAAGTCCATCTAATCACTGATCTTTCTTACTGGTGGTAATTCTACAGGTACATCTTCTACTTCCTCTTTCCTAGCCTTTGAAATTAAGGTAAAACACATATTGTCATGCAACATACCATCTACAAAATTTCCTCTATCAACAAAAGTTATTCTTGCATTACCACATACCTTTTCTTCTATTTCCTTCAATGGTTTTAGCTTATGTCACACTCCATCCTTTGTCAGGGAATAGGTACTCACATGACCATCATGTACAACACATCTGTCAAACTACCTTGACCTACCCAACAACATGTTACATGCATCCATAGATACGATATCGCATAGTACCTCATCTTGGTACTCGTCGATCTTGAACTTTACTAGGCATTGTTCACTGACCATGAGCTTGTGGCCATCCTGCACCTAGGCAACCCGATATTGATGTGGATGTTTCAGCCTCTTGAGCTTCAAATTTTTTACCATCTCTTCTGACACCAAATTTTTAGTACTACCACTATCAATAATCACATTACAACACTTACCCTCACACTTGCACCTGGTGCAAAATAGGCTCCACCTTTGTTCAGGTTCATTCTTACCACTTAGTAGGACTCTTCTGTTGATCAATGTTCCTCCTTTTTCAACCTCTTCATAATTTGATGATCTGGCATCCTCATCTACATAGGCAACTTTGGCTTGGCCTTCATTCCTCCTATCCATCCTTCCTTGGCATTGAGGACATTCAAATGCCCTATGACCTTATTCTCTAGAGTGAAAACATGTTCCATGGAAGCCTCCTCTTCCAGATCCTTGTCCTCTTCCTCTCTGATCTCTATTATTCTGATCATGGAAATGATTGAAATTATCTCCTCTCTCATTCTGAATATTACTAGCCTCATCCTACTTTTTCAAATCTTCATTTTGATCTCCATATGACTATCCACTAGATCTTCCATCACAACCTCTTCCACTTTGTCTGCTCTGTTAAGCTTTTCCTCTACTTTTAGGGAAAACTGGTATGCCTGCTCAATATTGTTCATTCAAACTAGATTCAGCTCCTCCTGAATGCTCGGTCTCAAGCCATTAAGGTAATGGGAAACTTTCTCCGTATCAGCTTTCGCATGGCCTTTTCTAACGAGGATTTGATAGAACTCCTCTGTATACTCCTAAACAAATCTTCCTGCTTGCTTCAAACTTTGCATTTTCCTTAGTAGGTCAAGCTCATAATCAAGAGGTATGAACTATCACTTTAATTTATCCACCATTCGATCCCATCTTGTGATTTTATCCTTTCCTCTTCTATTTCACTCCAATTGAATCTCTTGCCACCAAATCTTTGCATGACCCTTTGGTCTGGCCTTCACAAACTTGACCTGATCAGTATCCTCAATATCTTCATACTCAAAATATTCTTCACATTCATTGATCCAATCGATCAATTCCTCTGGGTAAAGATTTCTAAAAAATGTCAGAACCTCAATCTTAGGTCTTTGCCTGATCTTTGAGATGGCTTAGAAAAGTCTTTCTTCCTCCTAGTTCACAAATTTGACTTCTCCTTCTTGATCTTCTTCTTCAGCTTTGTCCTCATTTTCATCTCTGACAGTTAGATTCATTTCTCTGCAAATCTCCTCTTGCAATGCTCACACTTGTCTCTGGAGTGCTCTAACCTCAGGTGTTACAACACCAAATCTTCCACCATGTTCCCTTCATGGAGGCATTTTTGTGATGTGTGTTGAAACCCTAACCACAGTCCTGGTGCAAATTGCCTCACAGTCGGTGATCTGTTTACACAAAAACACTTACCCACGGTCCTGGTGCAAACTGCCTCTCAATTGGCGATCTATTTACACACTCAAAAACTCCTGCTATGATACCACTTGATGAAGGGTACTCCCCTTAATGCCACAAACACATAACAAAAATAGAGAAACAACAACAATATGCAAGAACAAAAAATGGGCTTCTTATTATCTCTAGAAATGTGGAATTACAAACTTTCAAAATTACAATATGCAAAACCACATGGGCATTCCCTTACAATATTCTGTATGACAAAGCCTCGAATCAATACCCATATCTACTATCTAGAACTACCCCGAACTACCTAAGACAACACTATAGCCTTCCTTATATAGGCAATTTTCCACCGCTTGGGAAGGTTCTAGAATTTTAGCCAACAAGGCTGACCAAAATTAGAATTATTTTATTTTAAAATCTATTAAATCAAAGTCAGCTCAAACTAACTTTTGAAACCCAAACAAAATTTTTGAAGAAAAATAATTTTTTGCCATTTCAGGTGACCCAACTTCTGAAGAGAATAAGTCATCACCAGTTGACCCGATTGACTATTATAACCCCATTCCAAAAAGGCCATGAAGCGCTCTACATGATTGAATCATGCAAGCACCTGTCACCCAAAGTTTTGACCCCATCTGGGGCCTCTAAAGCCTTCAAAATTGAGTTCAAAGTTTCTGTACCTTGTTGCCAATACTGAAAATCTTCAATATCTACAAAGCTAGACTTGATTTGTCAATAAAACTTTACTGGCAGGCTGATATGACCAAAATGAACCTCCAGGGAAGAAATCAAAACATTATGAGATCAACTAACCAACTTACTAAAAATAGCAAGTTTCCATAAGTAACAGCTCTACACAAGATAACCCTTATTGAATACAAAAATAGAAATATTTTTTGGGTGATGCAAGATTGCTCTTACACCCAGGATGCTCCTGCATCAGACACCCGAGGTAATTTGAGAAGTGACCTTGTCACGACTCAGGTGTGCAGAGGAAAACCAAGATGGTTAACCTCCTCCTTTGTTAGCCATAATGAATCTTCAATAGGTTGTCCTTTCCATTTGACCAAATACTCTTCATATGTCCTATTCCTTGTGCTTCTACCAACACAACTATCCAGTATGTCTTCAATCTCCTTGATATTTGAACTGGTTGCTAGAATACTCCACTATGCTACTGTAACCTCATCTTCAACACCTCCTTCATTATACTCTATTAGATCTGAAATATTAAATACTAGTGAAATATTTAGCCTAGTGGGAAACTTGATCTCATATGCATTTCCTGAATCATGCTTCTTTAGTATCTTACAAGGTCCAAACTACTTCATTTCCAACTTGTTATATGTACCAACTGGAAATCACTCCTTTCACAAATGAACCATGATTTCATCTCCAACCTGAAATTCTTTATGCCTCCTTTTATCATCTGCCTTAGCCTTATACTATGCATTCATCTTGGTAATATGCTTCCTCACCTCCTCATGGATGTTCTTCAAATGTTCTGCAAAATCCTTAGCTTCAGCCCTACTTATTTCTCCTTTATCTATTTTTCTCAACTTAGATGCATTTATGGGACTACTTCCATATACAATATGTGGATGATGTGATGAACTAAACTTCAAATCTATCTTCAACTCTTCACTTTCTGCTAGTGGCATTTTGTGTGCTACCTTATTTGGAAAATTAGCTCCCAGAATCAAGTCCATCTAATCACTGATGTTTCTTACTGGTGGTATTTCACCAGGCACATTATTGGATACAATATTTTGAAACACATTCAATTATTCTGCAACTTCTACAAGTACATCTTCTACTTCCACTTTCCTAGACCTTGGAATTAAGGTAAAACACATATGCTCATGCCACATACCATCTAAGAAATTCCCTCTATCAACAAAAGTTATTCTTGCATTACCACATACCTTTTCTTTTGTTTCTTTCAATAGTTTTAGCTTATGCCGCACTTCGTCCTTTGTCAAGGAATAGGTATTCGCATGACCATCATGTACAACACATCTATCAAATTTCCATGACCTACCCAACAACATGTGATATGCATCCATAGATATGATATCACATAGTACCTCATCTTGGTACCCACCGATCTTGAAATTTACTAGGCACTGTTCACTGACCATGACCTTGTGGTCATCTTGCACCCAGGCAACCCGATATGGATGTGGATGTTTCTTCCTCTTGAGCTTCAACTTTGTCACCATCTCTTCTGACAAAAAATTTTTAGTATTTCCACTACCCATAATCACATTACAACACTTACCCTTACACTTGTACCTAGTGCGAAATAGGCTCCTCCTTTGTTCAGGTTCATTCTCACTACTCAGCAGGACTCTTCTATTGATCAGGGTTTGTCCTCTTTCAGCCTCTTGAGAATTTGATGATCTAGCATCCTCATCTACATATGCAACTTTGGCATGGCCTTCATTCCTTGTATCCATCATTCCTTGGCATTGAGGACATTCAAATGCCCTATGAGCTTCTTCTCCATAGTGAAAACATGTTCCACAAAAGCCTCCTCTTCTAGATCCTTGTCCTCTTCCTCCCTAATCTCTATTATTCTGATCATGGAAATGATTGAAATTATCTCATCTTTGATTCTAACTATTACTAGCCTCATCTTGATTTTTTAGATCTTCATTTCAATCTCCATATGACCATCCACCAAATCTTCCATCATGACCTCTTCTGCTTTGTTTGCTCTCAAACTTCTTGTTCAACTTTTCCTCTACTTTTAGGGCAAACTAGTATGTCTCTTCAATACTGTTCATTCAAACTAGATTCAGCTCCTCCTGAGTGCTCAGTCTCAACCCATTAAGGTAACATACAACTTTCTCCTTATCAACTTTTGCATGGCCTGTTCTGATGAGGATTTGATAGAAGTCCTCTGTATACTCCTAAATATATCTCCCTGCTTGCTTCAAACTTTGCATTTTTTTTATCAAGCTCATAATCAACAGGGATGAATTGTCACTTCAATTTATCCACCATTCGATCCCATCTTGTGATTTTATCTTTTCCTCTTCTATTTCACTCCAATTGAATATCTTACCACTAGATTTTAGCATGACCCTTCAGTTTGGCCTTCCCAAACTTTACTCGATCAGGATCCTCAATATCTTCATACTCAAAATATTCTTCACATTCATTGATCTAGTCGATCAATTCCTCTAGGTTAAGATTTTCAAAAAATGTCAGAACCTCAATCTTAGGTCTTTTCCTATCTTTGAGATGGCTTAGAAAATTCTTTCTTCCTCCTGGTTCACAACTTTGACTTCTCCTTCTTGATCTTCTTCTTCGGCTTCATCCTCACTTTCATCTTTGACATTAAGATTCATTCCTCTTCGAATCTCCTCTTGCAATGCTCGCACTTGTCTCTAGAGAACTCTAACCTTAGGTGTTACAACACTAGCTCTTCCACCAAAATCCCTTCGTGGAGACATTTTCACGATGCACGCTAAAACCCTAACCACGGTCCTGGTGCAAATTGCCTCATAGTCGGTGATTTGTTTACACAAAAATACTAACCCACGGTCCTAGTGCAAAATGCCTCACAATCAGTGATTTATTTACACACTTAGAAACTCCCACTCTAATACCACTTGATGAAGGGTGCTCCCCTTAATGATACAAACACATAACAGAAATAGAGAAACAACAACAATATGCAAGAACAGAAAATGGGCTTCTTATTATCTCCACAAATGTGGAATTACAAACTTTCAGAATTACAATATGCAAAGCCACATGGGCATTCCCTTACAATGTCTTGTAGGACAAAGCCTCAAATCAATACCCTGATCTACTACCCAGAACTACTCCAAACTGCCTAAGACAACACTATGACCTTCCTTATATAGGCAATTTTCCACCGCCTGGGAAGGTTCCAGAATTTTAGCCAACAAGGCCGACCAAACTTAGAATTATTTTATTTTGCAATTTATTACATCAAAGTCAGCTCAAAATAACTTTTGAAACCCAAACAAATTTTTTGAAGGAAAATCATTTTCTGCCATTTCAGGTGACCCAACTTTTGAAGACCATAAGTCATTGCTAGTTGACCTGATTGACTATTATAACCCCATTCTAGAAAGGCCACAAACCTCTCTATAGGCTTGACTCGTGCAAGCACCTTTCAGCCAAATTTTTGACCTCATTTGGGGCCTCTAAAGCCTTTAAGACTGAGTTCAAAGTTTCTGTACCTTGTTGCCAATACTGAAAATCTTCAATATCTACAAAGCTATACTTGATCTGTCAATGAAACTTTACTGGTAGGCTGATATGACCAAAATGAACCTCTAGGGAAGAAATCGAAAAATTTCAAGATCGACTGACCAACTTACTAAAAATAGAAAGTTTCCATAAATAGAAGCTCTACACAAGATAGCCCTTATTGAATACAAAAATAGAAATATTTTTTGGGTGATGCAAGATTGCTCTTACACCCAGGATGCTCCTGCATCAAGACGTTTGGAATGGATGAATCCAAACTTGTTGCTACTCATATGGTGATTAGTTTAAATTTAAATAAAAATGATGATACATGTATTACAAATCAAACTAGATATAGATCAATGATTATTGGATTGTTATACTTGACATAAACTAGGCCTCGTATTAGGAATGCAATTTTTATTATTGCTAGATTTTAGTAAGATCCTAAGGAATATCATGATGTTGGAGTATAAATATTCTTCAGATATTTGAAAGGGACAATTGACTATGGTCTATGGTATCCTAGAGATAATTATTTCTCATTGAGTTCCTTCAATGATGTTGATTTGATAGGTAACGTGGATGATAGAAAGAGAAGAAGTGATGGTGAATTCTTCTTGGCAAGAGATTAGTTGCATGGGCAAGAAAAAATAAATTTTTTGTTTCTCAATCTAATTCTAAAGCTAAATATGTTGCTGCTACTAGTAATTGCACACAAATGGTATGGATGAAATAGATGTGAAAATATATCAAAGTATCAATGAACCTATTCTATTTACTATCATAACTCAAGTATAATCAATATTTCAAATAATTTTGTGTTGCATTAAAAAAACATATATCCATTAAGTATCATTTCTTGAAGGATAAAGATAGATAAAAATAAGTCAAGATGGAATATGTATCTACTAAAGAGAATATTTTAGATATCTTCATCAAGCACTTTTCAAAGGATACTTTCGAGTATCTTTGAGGTAAGCATGGGGTAATTACCCTTCCTGATCAGAGCTAAAGATTCATTGTGATGCATCATTCTAATGCTGTTACAAAGACTACTTTTCATCTAGACTAATTTTTTTTGTAGCTCCTACTTAAGGGGAGTAGTTATTCTTATGAGATACGTTCTTCAATTTTAGGAGAAATATTTAGTTTTTTTTGGATTCTTTGACTTACTGGATATATGTTTCTTTTTCATTGATGTCAAAGAGGGAGAGATAACCATGTGAAAACTATGTAAAACTAAGAGGGAGATATTGTTCTGTATTGTAGAATATTTGTTAGAGAGACTTTGAAAGCTATATTATGGATATTGTTGGTCATATTATTGATATGGTTTCTTTGTGCATTAATATATTTTTTATATCACATATTTTAGTCAATTCCAAAGGGGGAGATTGATAGGAAATTGTGAAAATATGTTCTTCAGACATTAGTATCACATATTTGAGAGACCTATTATCATTGATGTCAACATATTTATTTGTTATGATAGTCTTGTAGGAATGTTCAATAGAATGATTAGATTGACCTACAACTACTTTATTGAATATCTAATAATGAAAAGATAAAGATGTGTTGAGGTTTTTCTATACTTGATCTATGTCAAGTTACAAAGGTTTAGGAAGAGAATGCGTGATAGTATTTGGATCAGTGTGTTGGAAACAATTGTCTGAAAAAAATTGCTACTCAAATTATGTATTGTCTTTGATGTCACAAAATGTCATAGTCCGCAACAATCAGTACCTACCGAGATTAGTCGGTCCACCTGGCATTAAAATTAGTGTTTACCGAGTTCACTCGGTTATCAAAGAAAAATCAGCATTTACCGAGTTCACTCGGTTGTCAAAGAAAAGTCAGCATTTACCGAGTTCACTCGGTTATCAAAGAAAAAGGATTATCAGTGTTTACCGAGTTCTCTTGGTCTCCAAAAGATTGTAGAAAATTTCATTATGGTCACCGAGCACTGTCGGCCCTTGAAGGATCTTTGCAAATAAAGTTTGCTTAATTCAGCCGACTGTTATACTAAGTAATGCCGATTTGACAAATCTAAAATCATATAAATAAAAGGTCAAGTGTGAAAAATAAAGAAGAGATATAGAAGAAGATATATAGAAGAAAGACAAGAAAGGTGTGTGCGAAATTGTGAAGGATGACCAGATATCCTTGAGGAGCAGTAGAGATATATTCGATCAGGAAGGATCTCACTTATATAGAATAGAGATCTGTAATCAGCAAGGCAGTTGCATTATTATACAGGTCATTTTCATTGTTACCTTTTTATCATTGTAACAATGAATTCTAAATCTCTTAACCGAGTTGGTTTAACAACCATATTGTAAATCCTCTAACAAGGTGACAATTCCATTGAATTTTTCTCAAGACCTCTTACTAGGCCACTCCTAGCAGGGTGATTAAATCCTCTAACAAGGTCACACCTAACAGTGTGTTTTGTAACCTTTTACCGGGTTGGCTTCTAACCGGGCATCACTTCAGAAAAGTGAAAATCAGTATCTAGATACATTGGTGGTTTTTCCCATATTGGGTTTCCACGTTAAATCCCGTGTCTTTTGTGTTCTTAATAGTTATCTTAATCATATACAAGTGGTGATGAATATCTAAAAATTAATTTTACTAATACTCTCTGCATCTACCAAGTTATTGAAATCTATTTACCGAGTGTTAAACATATAATATTCATTAAGATATCCTAAGGGATCTAGAAAGAAATAATAGTGAAGTGTTTTATGGTTGACTGATTCACCCCCCCCTCTCAGTCACTTCATCCATATTCCATCAATTGGTATCAGAGCTTTTGGTGCTTGCTGGAAGGGTTTCAAGGACCTAAGCTAAAGATCAGGATGTCTTACAAGAGAGAAATTCCAAAGCTCAATAGAGATAACTTTTCAGCATGGCAAGGTCTCATGAGGCTTCATCTGGCTTCCATTGGTGATTCAGGATGCAAATACATTGATGAAGAATACACAGTTCCTACTGGCGCATTAACTGTTGAAGACATTGCAGAGAAAAAGAGTCATAACACCATGATGATATACATTGCATCAGCTCTCAGCTATGAAGAATTTGATGAAATTAAAGAATGCACTAATGCATATGAAATGTGGATCAAACTGAAGAAAATATATGGTGGTGATGCAAATGTGAAAAGAGCCAAAGCAGAAAGCCTAAGAGGATAGTTTGACAAGATGAATATGAAAGAAGATGAAAACATTGCAAAATATGTTGAAAGGATCAAAGCAAGTGTTAGTGCAATGAGAGCTTCTGGAGGAATAATCACTGATGAAACTGTTATAAGCAAGGTACTCAAAACATTACTCCCTATATATGCAATAAGAGTATCAGCTATTCAAGAAAGAAGATGTGAAACAAACCACAATATAACTTTGGATGCTTTAGTTGGAAGATTGACAGCCTTTGAATTAGACAACTATGACAACTATGTTCCAATTTTCAAAAATATTGAGTCAGCATTTGAGGCCAAGGTTTCACTAAGGAAGAACAAGAAAATAAAAGAAGTTCAGTCAGAAAGTGAAGAAGTATCAGAAGAAAGTTCTGATAGTGATCTTGAAATTGTAGAAGCACTACTTGCAAAGAAGTACTCTAAAGGGAAAGGTAAATATAAAGGTAAAACTCCTTTAATCTATTTTTCATGTGAAGAAATTGGACATATTGCAGCTAGGTGCCCAAACAAGCAGGCCAAGGAAGAGAAGAGAGGTCACAAGTACTATGGCAAAAAGAATTTCAAATCATTCAAGGATAAAGGTAAGAAAACATGTTTTATGGCTAAAGATTCTGATGATCGTGAAGAAGAAATTGTCTTTATTGCTATAAAAGATGAATCTGATGATGATGAAGATAAGATGGCACTTATTTCTCATATAAGCAAAGATGATATATGGATAATAGATAGTGGATGTTCACATCACATGACTGGTGACAAGACAAAATTTGAATACCTAGAAGACTGTGATAGTGGCAATGTAAGATTTGGAAACAATGAACCTTGTTGTATAAAAGGAAAAGGAAGAATCTCATTAACCAAAGAACTCATATGTGATAATGCTTATTGGGTTGAAGGACTAAAACATAATCTTCTAAGTGTAGCACAGCTAATCAACATTGGTTTCAAGGTTGAATTCATGAATAGTCAAGCAAGACTGCTGGATGGAAAAGGAAAACTCATTGGATCAGGCAAACAAACAAAAGGTAACTTATTTTATCTTGATCTCAGTGAATATTCATGTTTTATTGCTCAAATTGAAGAAAGTTGGCTATGGCACAAAAGGTTATGTCATGTGAATTTTGATAACATGATGGAAATAAGAAAATTCAAGAAGGTAAGAGGCATTCCTACTTTGAAGAAACCTGATACTGGTCTATGTAAGAATTGTCAGATTGGCAAAATGAGTAAGACTAGTTTTAAGAGTAAGAACTATCAGTCTAAAGAGATTTTGGAAATTGTGCATACTGATTTATGTGGACCTATTGGAATAGAAAGCTATGCTGGAGATAAATTCTTTATTCTTTTCGTTGATGATTATTCTAGAATGATGACTGTTATGTATTTAAGAGAAAAGTCAGAAGCATTTGAAAAGTTCAAATGGTACTTGGCAAGAGTGGAAAAGGAAACAGGGAAAAGATTGAAATGCTTAAGATCAGACAGAGGTGGTGAATTCATCTCCCATGAATTTAACAACTTTTTCATTGAAAGAGGAATCAAAAGACAGGTATCAGCTCCTAGAACTCCTGAGCAGAATGGAATAGCTGAAAGAAGAAACAGATCTATTATGGATTGTGCAAGGACTCTAATGATAGAAAAGAACATCACCATAAAGTACTGGAAGGAAGCTATCAGCACTGCAGTTCATACCTTGAACTGAGTACAATTGAAGAAAGACACATTCAAAACTCCTTATGAGTTATGGTATGGCTATAAACCCAATGTAAGTTACATGAAAGTATTTGGTAGCAAGTGTTATATCTTAAAAGAATCTAAAAGAAATAAATTTGATGTGAAAAGGGATGAAGGAATATTCCTAGGATATTCTAGCAAAAAGTAAGGCATACAAATGTCTAAACTTGTCTACTCACAAAGTCATAGAAAGTATACATGTAAAATTTGATGAGTTTGCAGAAAAGACTGAAGAAGAAAGCAAAAGGGAACCTGAAAACTACAGGAGATTTGTTTACATTGAATCTGAAACATTGCCAGACACAACTATCAATAAGGAAACTATATCTACCAAGCCTAGCACAGTAACTAAGTCATAGGAAGAAGTTCAAACCGAGTCACAGGAAGAAGTTCAAACCGAGTCACAAGAAGAAGTTCAAACTGAGTCACAGGAAGAAATTCAAACCGAGTCTCATCCTGAAGTTACCAAGCAAATATCTACCGAGCCAGAGCAACCTGAAGAAGAGATCCTAGAAGACAACAACATGACTCATTCAAAAAGCAAGGAACCTATACTAGCCAAATATGTCAAAAGGCATCATACACTAGATCAAATTATTGGAAACAAATCAGATGGTACTATGACAAGAAGTAAGCTAAAAGGTACATGTCTGCTTACTGATTTTGAACCTAGAAATATCAAAGATGCATTGAAAAATGAAAATTGGATTGAAGCAATGAATGAAGAATTAGAACAAATACAAAAGAACAAAACATAGACTCTTGTACCTAGACCTAAAGATAAGAATGTAATTGGAACAAAATGGGTATTCAGGAATAAGCTGAATGAAGACGGTCAAGTATCTAGAAACAAAGCTAGATTGGTATGTAAAGGTTATTCTCAAGAAGAAGGTATAGATTATGGTGAAACTTTTGCTCCTGTTGCAAGATTAGAAGGTGTAAGAACTCTACTTGCTTATGCAGCACATAAAGGATTTAAGGTATATCAGATGGATATAAAATTTGCATTTCTCAATAGAATTCTTGATGAAGAAGTCTACATTGAGAAACCTGAAGGTTCTGTTGATCCAGATAAAAAGGACATGGTCTGCAAGTTACACAAAGCATTGTATGGTTTGAAAGAAGCTCCTAGAGCATGGTATGAAAGACTCCATAACTATCTGATTCAGATTAATTTCAAAAGAGCCAATGATAATAGCAATCTGTATATTAAAGAAGGACCGGATGAAAAAATTGTATTGGCAGAAATATTTGTAGATGATACTATATTTACAGGGAATGATGATCAGTGCAAAGAATTTTCAGAGCAAATGAACAAAGAATTTGAAATTTCTATGTTTGGTTTATTAAAATTCTTTGTTGGTCTTCAAATTCAGCAAAGCAAGAATGGTATATACATTACTCAATCTAAATACATTAAGGAAATACTTAAGAAGTTTGGTATGGAAGATTCAAAACCAGTTGGTACACCCATGTGTACTGGACTGAAAATTACCAAAAATGATGATTCAAAAGAAGTAGATCAGACCTTATACCGATCTATGATTGGAAAATTGTAGTATGTAGTACATACAAGACCTGATATTGCCTTAGCAATCGGTATAGTAGCAAGATTCTCAGCAAAACCTAAGGAAAATCATATGATGGCAATCAAAAGAATCTTAAGGTACTTAAGAGGAACTGAAGAATATGGTTTGTGGTATAAATTTGGAGGCAATCTAGACTTAAAAGTGTTTACTGATGCTGATTGGGTAGGGAACATTGATGACAGAAAAAGTACAAGTGGTGGAGCATTTTTTCTTGGAAAAAGACTGGTATCCTGGACCAGTAAAAAGCAAAATTGCACATCTCAATCCATAGCTAAAGCAGAATATGTTGCTGCTACAGTAAATTGTTCAAATATTGTTTGGTTTAAACAGTTATTACAAGGTATGAAGGTTGAGATCAAAGAACCAGTTGTTATATTTTGTAACAATACAAGTGCAATAAACATTTCGAAGAATCCAGTAATGCATTCCAAAACCAAGCACATTGCTATTAAATATCACTTTGTCAGAGAATTGGTGTAGGACAAGGAAATCAGATTAGAATATATTCATACAAAAGAGCAGATTGCAGACATTTTCACCAAACCATTACCCAAGGATGCATTTGTGTATCTAAGAGGTAAGTTAGGGGTCATTGCCCTATCCGAGGCTCACTAAATACAGTTTTAGTGATGCATCAACCAGAACATGATTGAAAATCAACAAGTTGATGCAGCATATTCAAGGAATCATTGCATATGAATCAGTACTTGAGGTACATTAGTTTACACCGGTAATATGTGAATTGTCTTTGGCATGTGTTCTCAAAGAGGGAGTGTCTTTGCTATTACTTCAAGAAATTTTCAATAGTCAGGAGGAAGAGTTTTCAAGAAAAAGGAAGTTTGCTGACAGAGGGAGATTTGAATCTGAACCGAGCTAATCCTTTCAAAATTTATTATGCTATGACATATTGTGTTGCCATCAATGCCAAAGAGGGAGATTGTTGGAAACAATTGTCTGAAGAAAATTGCTACTCAAATTATGTATTGTCTTTGATGTCACACAATGTCATAGTCCGCAACAATCAATACCTACCGAGCTCAGTCGGTCTGCCTGACATTAAAATTAGTGTTTATCGAGTTCACTTGGTTATCAAAGAAAAATCAGCATTTACCGAGTTCACTCGGTTGTCAAAGAAAAGTCAGCATTTACCGAGTTCACTCGGTTATCAAAGAAAAAGGATTATTAGTGTTTACTGAGTTCTCTCGGTCTCCAAAAGATTGTAGAAAATTTCATTATGGTCACCGAGCACTGTCGGCCCTTGAAGGATCTTTGCAAATAAAGTTTTCTTAATTCAGCCGACTGTTATACTAAGTAATGCTGATTTGACAAATCTAAAATCATATAAATAAAAGGTCAAGTGTGAAAAATAAAGAAGAGATATAGAAGAAGATATATAGAAGAAAGATAGGAAAGGTGTGTGTGAAATTGTGAAGGATGACCGGATATCCTTGAGGAGCAGCAGAGATATATTCGATCAGGAAGGATCTCACTTATACAGAACAGAGATCTATAATCAGCAAGGCAGTTGCATTATTATACAGGTCATTTTCATTGTTACCTTTTTATCATTGTAACAGTGAATTCTAAATCTCTTAACTGAGTTGGTTTAACAACCATATTGTAAATCCTCTAACAAGGTGACAATTCCATTGAATTGTTCTCAAGACCTCTTACCAGGCCACTCCTAGCAGGGTGATTAAATCCTCTAACAAGGTCACACCTAACAGTGTGTTTTGTAACCTTTTACCGGGTTGGCTTCTAACCGGGCATCACTTCAGAAAAGTGAAAATCAGTAGCTAGATACATTGGTGGTTTTTCCCATATTGGGTTTCCACGTTAAATCCTGTGTCTCTTGTGTTCTTAATAGTTATCTTAATCATATACAAGTGGTGATGAATATCTAAAAATTAATTTTACTAATACTCTCTGCATCTACCAAGTTACTGCAATCTATTTACCGAGTGTTAAACAGATAATATTCATTAAGATATCCTAAGGGATCTGGAAAGAAATAATAGTGAAGTGTTTTATGGTTGACTGATTCACCCCCCCTCTCAGTCACTTCATCCATATTCCACCACAGTGTAGATCAGTGAAATAGTGTTTTGAGATGCAAAGGATATGTCATGTTTGGGAATTGGATTTGTGTCCTTGACATGATGGGTTCATCGATTTGAGGATTGAAAGATATGTTTCTCAAGTGACAATTTTTATTGTTTATTGTTCATGGTATACAATGAAAAGATGATTACAAATTTTGAGATAGAGTTGTTTCTAGTGTTGATGAGCTATTAAATGTTTCTTTTTGATGTCTTATGATCATGTTCTATTTGTGTTTCTAGATCCCATTCATTGGTGTGATAATTTTGTATAATTTTCTTGTGGTGTGCTAGTGTTCTTATTAATCTTAGTCAACATGGTTGGTGTAATGTGTGGTGATGGATGTTGGCATGATTTATGGATCCAGTGTATTTTTGAGGATGTTCTTATGGATAATTTTTATGTATTATCTGAGATTCAATGGATTATATTATAATTTGAGTTTTAATGATCTAATATTTTGTAATTAGGTGTTTATGTTGAGTCAAACTTGTTTATCTTTAGGCCAGGATGATAAAATGTATAAAATGATGTAATCATTTGTAAGTGTGACCATATATGTGTGTGCAAGGATAATGTATTGATTAATGTGTGAAGATGTATGAGTAGAATCTACAAATGAGAGAGATATTTTTTATACTTAAATAGAGTTGTATTAGCATATTGGAGATGCTACCAGTTAGTTCATAAATCATTGGATTATTGTCCACAAATGATTGTTTTCCATTCATGATTATAGCCCATTTTTGAATTCTTAGGGTTGTTTCCCTTCTTTGTATTTGAGCATTAATATCTAGGAAGTACACCTTAATACACGTGCATTCCCCTTTGTAATACTTCTAACTTGGTATAGTGCTTTTAACCAAGTATATCATATAGTGGGTTTGATTTCCCACAATGGTTTATCTCCTAATAGGTTTTACATGCAAAAAATATTAGTGTAATGTGTTATTGTATTTTGTGGATTAGTGCTTTCATGATTTTCTTTTAGATATCAGATTAAAGGTTTACGTTTGCATAAGGTTTTAGTTTTTGGACAGAATTGATTCATCCATCCACTCTTAGTTGTGTATTTCTTGATTATAACAATTGGTATCAGAGATAAGTCCTCTTTTGGAATCCTAATTGATTGAGGATATTTAGGATGACAATATCTAAGAAGGAAAATCCTAGATTTGAAGGAATAAACTACACAATATGAAAAGATTGGATGAAGACTCATTTGAGATGCATTTTAGAAGACTACTAGACTATCACTAAGAATTCCTATAATCTAAGCTTGTAGATCTTTCTACTACTATTTACAATGAGAAGAAGAAATTTGAATACAAAATCAGAGCTAAGGAAGCCTTGCTAAGTGCCTTTCCTGATAAAATTCATCATATATAATATAGATAATTAAAACATTATATTCTATTAAACATTCTCACAATCTATATAAGAATCACTCTTTCCTTGAATTCCCATTCAAACCTTTCTTGAGAAAGAATAAATTTTTTTAAATCATCATAAAGTAGTTAGAGAAATATGTTATTCAACAAATAGGACTAGTAACCACCCATTAATTTCCTATGACAACAACTAGGCATTGATGTTTGAAACCTTGAACTTGATACCTGCATATGCTAGAGATTTAATATCAACTTTTGACATGACTATAAATGTGACATGAACTTATATTAATGTTATCAACACTCAAGATAATGTTATTTATTACTATTGTTAAATTTTATATTATTGAAATTGATTTTATTGAAAGTTCCTCTCACCATGGTGACATGATGTAGAAACTTATCTTGAAAGTCCTCAGTTACAAACTTTATCTAAATTTTATACATTAAAAATTCAAGGGAATATAACACTAAAATATATAATACATCTTGACAATCATCACCCTTCTACAAATTATATACAATTTCAACATTTTTATTGATATAACATTAACTCAACTTTCCTCACATCTAAAACCTATTTTGTTCTTGACAACTATGATTGTATTGGTACCAAAATTGATCAAGTTGAAATTTAAATAAATGAGAGGGAATATATATTAAATATAACTACTACATAATTCCTAGAAGAACAAATAACTTCGTATATAACCCAAAACAACAAACAAGGTTTTCACAATGATACTCACCATTTCACATCAATGGAAAACACATGTTAATATAAATTGTGTAACATTTTCTCAAGTTAGGATATTATGATGGAAAATATATTATCATGGAGAATAGAGGGGATTTGAAGAAGTTCTTTGATTAATAGGAGTATTGATGCTATCATCATTAGTGAAAGATATCCTATGGGAGGTAATGTGGTTCATGATTGGGGAGATGATTAATAGGAGTATTATTGTTATCCTCATTAGTGAAAGATAGCCTAGGGGAGGTTAAAATCTTGTTCATTTCATTATCATCTCTAGTACTGTTATTTTATATAAAATATCTTGTAAGATCCATATATTCCATGAATTTCCTCAAGAACACTATTATAAGAAAATTATTTACAAGTAGGAAATATATTTAAAATTAAATAATGATGCCATATGTAAGAGTGCAATGAATGAATGGAAGAAACATGAAATGGAATAAGCTATTATCTAACACATGACTTTGATAATTGTAACAAAGAATAAATACAATCACATGTGAAATAAAAAACCAATATGAATTACTAAATTTCATCATGAAAATAAAATTTACTAGAATCAAATGTTAGAATCAAAAGTATGCAAGAAGATTCAAGTTGACCAAAATATAGTGGAGGAGAACTTAGATCTTTGAATACATGAAACATAGAAATTATAGGACAAATAGAGGTTAAAAAAATGCATTTAAATCAAATCTATAAATCTAAATTAGAATTAAACTAGATGTAAGATACACGTAGTTTGTAAAAATGTAATGAATGAAAATAGAGTTTTATATTCCATACATGAAAACTAGGAATCTTAAGACTATTTTTGGATTAGCATTGCATTGAAAGGAGAATGATCAACTTCTCTCAAGGATTCTTGTGTGAAAAAAGGTATTTGGGGTCCTTCGTTGGGCATTTGAAAGATTACTATATGCAAGTATGAAAAGAGAACACAATATCTAGAATGAACTATGGTGAAAAGATGACTTTCAACATACTCATGAAAATAGAAAACTAACAGAAAACTAACCTATGATATCGAATATGTTGATGAATATTGACCTATGATATGAGTTTCATACAAAAGTGGGGCGACTATGTCACCCTAGGAAACTTTCTCTTTTCAGTGTGTCATGCCACAACTTACTCGATACAATTTTTTATTAAATGAATGGTACTAAGAAAATCTTCATATGCTTTATCCATAACTTTTCTATACATCCACTAACTATTCCTACACATAAAAGAGATAAAATAATAGGTTGAAAGGGTATTGCCTACGTGAAACCTCCTATTTTGAATTAACCAGGAGATTGAACTAAATTAAAATATTTAATTGAAAGTAAGATCATATGTAGGAGAGGCTATATTTGAGAATCAATGTCTTATACCTTGTTATTTTAATACGCTTTGAATGTGATCATAAATGTTGATGAAATAACAAGAATCTACAAGACCTAAAAGGAAAAGAATAAATAATTTCTTCCATGAAATATTTTGAAGCTTTCCAAAATGCTCGATCTGTAGAATATGGTATGAAAAATTCCTTGATGCTTGAATATTTGAGTACTTAGGCTCTTGATTTTATCTTATCGATATGGATATTATGATCAAATGAGGGAGTTAAACTTGATTTTACATCTCTCCCTATCATTTTGGATTGTTAATTACAAAGAAAGCTAATGAAAACTGAAAATTATTTCTCCGAAAAGATAACTATTGAGTGATTTGAATTTAGGAATGAAAATCATGGAGCAGGTTACCCAAGGAAACTTTCTTCAAGGACTATGTAACCCAAGGTGACTTAATCCCTCCAATGCATGTCCAAATTGGGACCTAGACTCCAGAATACCAAGGATATTTAAAAATCAAATGTAGAAATAAGATAGAATGTTTGGGTTGAGTACTTGAGGCTGTACATGCTAAAATAGGGCCTAGATGAGAAATAAGTTGTATAGGGATGTAATTTATGTTCCTACAATATTGTGTACGAAGTGTGTTGTAAGTGTAAAAGTCTGTATTTGTAGATGAGTGATAATGACTTTAGTTTCAATTTTTTAGAATAGTGAGCTAGCATTAGAAATGTAGCTCGGATGTGTTTATCTTTAGTTCAATAATCATAATTCATAGTAACCAAAAAATACTATATATTTCCCTAAAGAATTGATCTTTAGTATTTACAATTCTATTCTACCTCACCCTAAATTTTTGCAACTTAGCTTTCAAGTTAAATCACAAGAAGTAAGCTTCATTGTCTAAGATCCTAATGTTACACCTATTGTTTGTTGTTGCGTAGAGAGATCGACCTATTAATGCATGATATACCAACTAGAATTATATAAGACACATGAGGCCATTAATCCATGTCACAGATCTTGAAGGGGGATGTTGGTAGTTAGGCCAGCAATCCCCTCCTCAGTCTCACTCAAGGGGATTCAAACATGTGACCAAGCTCTGATACCAGTTGTTACAACTAGCGGTTTCCCTTTCACCAAAAGATTGATTTGTTAATGTCTAATACAACTACTAGACTTATAGAAGACACATGAGGGTATTAAACCATGCCACAAATCCAAAAGGGAGACGTTGACCTAGTTAGTCCAACACCTAAAACATTGCCATCAATTTTAATACAGTGAGATAGTTCTCACCATGAGTTTTTACACATTGGGTTTTCCAAATAAAAATCTTGCTTTCTTTGTGTCTTTCTCTTTCTATTTCAATTTTTTTGTTTATGTACATGTTATAATTGGAATGAATGATTAATAAGTGGTTAATTTTTTATACATGATACTTAAACCCTTTCTTAGCATCTAGAAGTGCTCAAAATCATGGTAATCTGAGAAAGGCCTACTAAACTAAATCATAATCATGCAATTTATAAGACAAACACATATGCAACATCTTCAAGAACAAACATATAACTAGTCATCTAATCTATAATTAGTAAAATATTGAACCCTACATCAATATATCAAATAACATGTGGATTTTGAACACTAAAACTAATCTTCCAATTTGAAACCCTCATCAATATCAATATTGATCAAATTTTTCAAATGAATCCACATAGGAGAAACCATAAATCAAAAATATTGTTCCAAGTAGCCATGTAAATCTATAATTATCTCCATATAAAACACCCTAAGAACCCCATATAAATATCAATGATTGACTACTTTTTTAATAAATCCACATAGGAGAAATAATGATCTCCATTCAAAATTCTCTAAACCTATTATTACCATATATCTATATGTTATGGATTTTAGTTAGCATGTAAAACCTATAAAATCATCTTTTCAAATTTGAAATCCTTTTAAACATAAAAAAAATCACATTATACATTTCAACTAAATAATGGAATATGTACACATCTATAAATCCCAATAATTGAAAATAAGAAAACATTGCATCTAATTATGAAAGGTAAGTTGTCTAGGAGCTTGAAACATATAAAATATATTAGTTCATTAAAAATAGGTTAATGGTATCATATAAATATTTCATGTAATTAATGGTTAAAACCATGCACACAACATTAGAACTCCATTATGTAGTCCAAAAATACCAATATTTCTCTAGGCAACTAGAATGTCAATATTCATCCAATATGAATAACATTTCATTGTACATGATAACAAGGTAAAGGAATAGAACCATCAAACTAGAGATCATGATCACTGAACCTTAACCAACTCCAAGTAGATTTACTATCATGAGCTTCAAATGCATAACATAGATCACATGGATAATATTCATGGTTTCTAATCTTAAAATTCTACAAAAAAGAGTTAACTTGCAGAGCATATTGCAGCCTCATAATTATTTAAATGATATTTAATTTTTTCCAAAATATTCCCACAACCTACAATATAAGAAACCAACTATAGACGAATACCTAGAACAAATAACCTTCAACTTTGATATGAAATATTTGGAAATAAATAAGTTCAATAACAAAGATTGTGTATATCAATCTCTATTAGATAAACTAATCAAAGGAAGGGATACAATGCTTGCATTAATACAACATGAGAATTTGAAACTCATATGCACATCGTAAATTAGGTTTCCTTAATGTAAAAAATCAGGATTAGATCCTTCTTAATGATGAGAAAAATTATCTTGCATATCATGCTTAATAACTCTATCTTATGTAAACTTATAAAAAATTAGTACCAATTAACATCATACCAATATAGAAGCTCAATAAGGCATAATTAAGAAACATAATCTCAACACATAATGCATGATTTATATGGATAAACCCTTGTTGAAAAAATTCCACCAAGAAGAGAGATGAAGCTTGCATTAGGAATAATATATGTGCTTACAATAAAATCACTTCCATTCTCTTTTTTTCCTCCATCATAGTAGTACCTATGTACATTTGAACAACCTCCCGATGCCTCCAAACTATCCTTTATTCTCATACATAAAGCTACATTCAATTGTTTCTCACTACTTCTATATGCAAAAGGTTAAATTTATGAAATATCAAACACTCAAAACCAAGCAATAAAATGTAAAATAATCTCATGCATTTCTAAAGACCACCACCCTTTCAATTCCTCCCTAGAACTTGACAAGACATTGATTTTGGCTCTAATACTTTTTCTTCAACTTGGGAAGCCATTCTTGAGAGATATTTACATTACAATAATGTGAAAAATGATAGAATAACAAGAGGCACATTTACCTCATCTATTCTCCCAATAAGATAAACCTAAATCTCACACTTTATTCAACATCCCATGCCATTAAATATCTTATTCTAGACATTAGTAAGTGGGAAAAATAATATTAAATAATTAATTTCACAACGCATTTTTATCACTACTAGTTGAACCCAATGCTTCTTATGGATGTATCACAAACAATTTGGAATTAAGTATTATAACTTATTTATCAAGTACACACCTGAAACTTGACAAAACTTTCAAAAGATGTTCGATTCATGTCATAGAATTTATAAGGTAGATAGCACCTTAATCCTAACACCCATTAGATAGATCACATAAATACTAACAAATTAAAAATTATAAACATTTTGCAAGATATGCACAATACAAAATTTCTAAAAAATATAATTTAAGTATTTACAACAATTTAATTCATTTAATCTGAAATTCACATTTTGTAAGCATGGAAGTGATTCACATTAAGAATCAGCTTTTTAATCCGAATATATTTGAATTACCTATTATAGTAATAACTTAATTGATGACATTTGCAATTGTAAAATTAATCTCAGATCTACAACTAAATGCCATTATTCTATCAATACGCCTTATATATATTAAATGACGTTATCTTTAAAATCTAATATTAGTTGTTTAACTTTTTAAATTATTTAATTTCCCACTAATATTTTAGATATTCGTGAGTAGATAAAATGTTTCTAAACTACTGAACACCAAATCACATAAGTAATTTTCT
The DNA here is from genome assembly GCA_027943335.1 of Chamaecyparis obtusa. Classification (NCBI taxonomy): domain Eukaryota; kingdom Viridiplantae; phylum Streptophyta; class Pinopsida; order Cupressales; family Cupressaceae; genus Chamaecyparis; species Chamaecyparis obtusa. The sequence goes on from BSBK01000918.1 coordinate 757,095, forward strand.
CATTATCACTCAATATAGGTGAAGGAATCCAATAGATGCTTCAACTCAAATAATTTATATCAGTTTTTTTTTTAAAAACATTTTTTATCCATTTTTTGTGATGTGATGTATAGTCACTATTTTTGTAGTATTTCTTTTTAGAAATTACATTAAAGAATCTAATGAATAATAGATGTCTTAATGCATTTTTTATCCATTTTTTTGTGATGTGATGTATAGTCACTATTTTTATAGTATTTCTTTTTAGAAATTACATTAAAGAATCCAATAAATAATAGATGTCGTAATGTATATATTTTAATGCAATTTTTTATCAGATGTTTTTTTTAGACAATCAAACCACAGACAACCGATTTGATAATATTGATGTTCATGGATCAAAATTATAATAAAAAAATTTCTAACACAAAAAAAATTACTAATTTTAATATAAAAATTTAAATTAAAATTTAAGAATTTGAGATATGCAATACCAGAACCCACAATGCCCAGCTATGAATTCTCTATATTAATTTTAATTAAAAGACATGAAAAAATAATAATAATACCTCCAGCTATTGAAATTATGGTTTGGTAGCAAGTATTCATGTTTTCAGATGAGTATTTAGTCATTTTTACATATATTTAAATTGTGTATTATATGTATATATATAGAATTAAGTGAAACTCTTTTGACCATTGGATTTATGAACCAGTGAGGCCACATCCTTTTATTTCACGGCTGAGGCCCAACTCGGCAAGCATATTGGATAGTGAAGGCACATGCCCATGATCACAATAGCCCAGCACGTGAAAACAACACCACCACCACCACTTCAACAACACAGTAAATGGTTTCTTTATAGAACTTTTTTTCTTTACTAAAAACAACTCAGAGTAACCAAATGCACCAGAATATTTTTGGGAAACAAAGAAACAATATTAATGAAAATCGTAACTGGACATAGCTTTTATATTTCTACACATTTATAGAGTAACACAGAAGTTTCTGCACTTGTATAGTCATAGCATTTCCACCTACATACTAATTTTACCCACAAGAGGGAACATATTGTGTTCACTTGACTTCTATACTAATAGAGGAACTGAGTTATTCTAGGCACTACAACCATTTCATAGTATCAATTCTAAATCTTTGGTCTCCTCGATCTAGATTTATTCTTCTTAACCCACCTATTATAACCTGAATTGTTCTTTCTTAGATCATATCAAGCTAAACAAACCAACTGAAAGGCACCTGCAATGACAAATTACAGGTGCAGAAAATAACCTGTTCTTATAGACTAATGGAAGATAAACATTGAAAGTTATTACTCTGTGGACCTAAGATCTGGCACCAGGAGGATTGTTGTGGCCTACTCCAGGGCTATGTCCTAATGGCTCAGCTGTACCACTATCTTCTTCAACGTTTCTAGCAATCTTTCCTACAGTTATTGGGAATCGAAAATCTTTCACCTTCTTGGAATACTCATCATGGCTCTTCCCAACATTAGATTTTGCAGCTAAAATGGCTTTTGACTCCTCATCAAACCCAACGCTTACATTTACTTCATTTTTGACCTTCATAATTCCTTCCTGAGAAGTGGGTTTATAATTCACCACCTTCACATCAGGCATCGGCCGAGCAGCTAAGACAACGTAAGATATAAGAATCTTGAAAAGAATTAGCATAATAAAAGCATTGACAGGCTTCATTATCTCCACCTAACTCAAAAAAGTATTGCAGATGAACACAATTGCTTAAAAGAGAAATCAAGCTCGTAAGGTACCAAAAGGTTTTGAGAGACACTAAGGAATGCCTTTCTTTATTGAGAAGAAGCTTTCAGAGGGAATACATGAAATAAGATGAGCTACAACAAAGCAATGCTTCTCGTTTATTAGAAATAAGTTGTCAAGGACAGAGTATTTAACGTTGGACCGGTCTGTCGTTGAGTGCTCTTAAAAGTAGAATGAAGTACAAAAACATTATAAAAATTACTTGATGTTTTCGATGACAATTTGAAGTCATCTTGATGGTTATAATGCGAGCATTGGAAGAATCCATTAAAATAAACGAGAGTGCAAATCATCCATCACAAAATGGATGTCTGTTAGTATTCTAGATTTTTGTAGAAAGTAATATTGAAAATGACCATCTCTAAGCTCAAGTCAATTTATGCAAGCTCAGACTCATTATGACGTAGGGTAAATGTGAGGGAATATTCAAAGTGACGGTCCCTATGGTCAAAGTGAATATAAATAAACTCAAGTTGATTATTTATCTTGGGTGTTTTTGAGGGAATATTGACCAATGAACCAGAATTTATAGATGCCACCTTTGACATGTAGGGCTCACGAAGATTCCAATAGTCTTTGGCTCGATTTGCATTGAGTGTTTGCCCACTGCTGGCCCCTCCACCACTGGTTCTTGGTTGAGAATATTTGAGATGGTATGAATTGTCAATCTAGCTCCCACCATTATCTGTTAGATAAGGTTTTCTGGTCCAACTGTTTTAGCATTTGATATTTAATTTCAGTGTGGTACTAAAAGGAATTACAATTATAATAGTAAGGAGATGTCTTTGACATCATAATTTGAACATAATTTTAGTATGGAGATTATTTATTGATGAGCTTTCTAATTTTCCTTTTTTAAGGGATAAATAGATAATTATTCTTGGTGGCATTGTTCATTTCAAATATAATTCTAGCATGATGATTATGTGTACTAATTTTCATGGTAGAAGAGTCCCTTGTCAATAATAGATCATTTGTCACAATGCTTTATGTTTGACATACATACCTAACTAAATGTCCGTTTATGTTTAGAATAATAAGCTATAAAATAACTCCATATTAAGTTAAGAGACCTATATTGAAAATGAACACTTATTGTTCTCAATCTAGATTGTGAAATGACCATTATTTGTCACTCCTTCATGTTTAATATTTTTGAATTATTGAGTAATTGACTTTCTTGGTCCCTTGATCTATGTTATTTAATTTGGGCCTACAACTCTACATCTTTTATGAATCTTTTAGCTCTCTTTATCCTTAGATTGGATCATGGAGTGTGACTAGAAACATTTTTTTAATGTAAAAATCTCAAACACAATTAACCTTGAGAAAAAAAAAGCCCTCCAAATCATGGCTTTCTAAAATTGCTTGTCCTTAATGAACAAAATAAATAAGGCATTTTCAAATTTTTATTTGAATACCTAGGTTTTAAATTTAGGTTTATCCATTAGTGTGTTAACCAATTGAAGTAATTTTTTTATTTTGTTTTTCAAAATGATAGTTTATGTGGTCTTTTGATTTTCATTATTTAATGAATTTGATGAATTACTTAATTTCAAGACTATATGTTTAGAATGGGTTAGATGAGAACAAATTGATATCAAACATAGGAATTCTTATTATCTAATGATCATATATTTGTAGATTTAAATTGAGTGAAAAAAATGAGATACTTATTTTATTTTGTTTGTTCTAGTCTATATGTATGTGAGAAGTGTATTTAGGATGAAGGTTCTAAACGTAAGCTAGTAGACTCACACCATGATTAATAATTTCATATAAATTGATAAATTTCATTTTAGGGTGAGCAATATGGATAGTGTTCTTGGATAAGTAATAGAAATTTTTGATACTTTTATCCAAGACAACTCTCCTTCCTTGCACAGTTTTGCATGGACTATGTGGTTTGTACAAAAATGTATAATGATAAAATTTAGTTTGTTGGAAACTAATCTTTTCTTCCTATTATTTATTCAATAGATTCAAATTTATTATTGATGTGATTTGTAATAATTTCATTTAATGCCATATGTCTTCAATTTCTTTCTTAATGTTTAAGTTTTATTTGAGTTATTTTTTACTAAGATGACAGGGAGAGGACCCTAAACCTAGATAAAAACTTTCACAGCATAGAAGAAATGACCGAGCTTTGGGCCATTATAGCCAAAAGCTACCAAAACCCAACACTAACTAAAATTAATCAAAAATAATAAATTTGAACTATCCACTTCCCCTAAGCTAACATCACTATCATTATCATTTATAATATTATCTTTTATCATCTTAATAAAGCGGCAAAAAAATGTCTTTTATCTAACAGTAGACCTATTAGAGAGTCCCAATTCATACTAAACAAAGAACAAAATAAAATAAATCTATAAAGTTTAATCAGAGTATTAATGCCCATATCAGAATAACAACTGAGTCTAAAGAGAAGTAAATTAACTATCATTTACTTTTGAAATAGTCTCCCAATCCTTGGAGAGACAATTGATTTCCTTCTACTATTCTTATTTCTCACTGCACTGCATTTCCTCCTCATCCTTGTCTTCAAGTTCCTTGTTCTTGGAATTCTTCCTCAATCTACTCGTTCCCATAGCCAAGCCAAAGATAGTCTTCTTCACAATGCTACCCATTAACCTACAAAGATAAGATATAATAGTATTGAACATATCTTTAGAAATGGTAGGAGTGAATGAGTTCTCAAGACTGGCCACTGTTTTCTAAAGATCCTTGATTTGGTCTTGAGTTCTATTAATTTTTCTAGATCAAGGAAATGAGTAGGAAATTTAATTTGCACACAAGTTTCTTCATAAAAAAGGGGTGTTACTTGATGTATTCACCATCTCCTTCAATTTTTGGAGGTTCACAGTTATCTCCACATAATTAAACTCTTCCATCTCATCCAGCTCCTCTTCCTCTTTTTCACAATCTTCATCCTTTGAATTTTTAGAGGAATCACTATCTTCGGCATCATATTCAAAGTCCATTTCTAGGAAACCTTCCTCATTGGGAAATTTTCCTTTTATCTCTCTTTTTCTCCTCAAACAAGAAGACTTACATTCACTAGAACTCATCTCAAATTTCTTTTCTCAAGACCTAGAATACAATTTTTCACCTTCTTGAACCTCATCACTATCTTTCTTATCCCATAAATGATTCTCTTATTGACACAAAAATTAGCTTTCTTAGACTTAGGATGAATAGATTTAGTGTAAGGGGATTTTCTTTTAGCCGGAGTAGTATCAAGAAGGGATTCATCAAAGGATATTATTGGCACAAAAGGTTGAGGGGTTTTTATTTCTCTTAGGTTTAGGGTTAGATATTTCAAGAAGAGGGCTACTACCCAATTCATCAATTTTAATTTTGCCAAGAAGGGGTTCAACAATATGTTGGCTTTTCAATTGAGGATAGGTAATACAATGAATTCCACGAGGATTATTTTTAAAACATGCTGATACAACACATACCTTAATCCTTGATGGAAGGAAGGGGAATTACCTTTAGTAATACTAATTCTTAGAAAAGATAATAGGAAAAATTGAACATTAATTTTATCCCCATGCCTAATGTGGTTTAAAATAGGAAAATGGTATTTGTGAAAGGCAGTAAAACTACCCTCTAAAGTAAAATAACTCATGTGACATACATACTTACCACTACATAGGGAGGGGGAATGGAAGAACACTCATACTCATCACCATTAGCTATAATCACTAGCTTCTCACCCTTCTCAAAGAACTTATTCATATAGACTTTGTAATCCCCTACACTCTTTCTTTCCACCTTTTCCCCTTCACATTACAAATGTGTAGCTTTATCTAGTAGATCCAGGGTAACACATAATTTTGTACTCCCAAAAGCCACATTACCCTTATGTCATGAATTATAAAATTTCATGGAAAGGGTTGTATTAAATTCCTTCATAGCTTTCACATAATAGATCAGCCCAGTTCTGCTAAACTTGTTCCACAACTCCCTATTCTATAATAATTCAATTCAACCTGCTAGATCCACCTTCTTAAGATGCCCATCCATGATTCTAATCTCCTTCAAATTGATCTAGGTATCCTTTGCTATCATTTAAAAAGGTGCATTGTAACTCAGACTCTAATGAAACAAAAAACCCTTTCTACATCTCTTTCTATTCAATTGACAATACTTCTTGAAGAAGTATAAATCAACCTTTTTAAAAAAAAATTTATAATTTCTTTAATAATATTTCATAATGATACAAGTGTGTAGGCAAATATTAAAATAATCTTGGTGAGTTTTGAAGTGAGCTTTCCACATGAGAAGGTAGTATTAACATCGTAACTATCCATGTGAAAAATATTTCCAAGTTCATTAAATTTATTTGATCATATTTCATTTATAAAAGAATAACTAATTAATTTAGTATCTATTGATTATGATTGAAATTCAGGGAAAAAGTGTCAGTGGCAGTGGCAATGATCCTCCAGTCTCCTTCTATAATTCTTCATCAACTCCACAAGTATGTTTCGATTAAATAATTTAATTAATATATTTGATTATTATATAATTATATGAATGATTGTATCATAACTTATTGTGCATGTGCATTAGTTCACTAGTGGACCATTGACATTCACAATAGAGAGTGAAGTGCATCGTGCCACTTTCCTTGAGGTATATTTATTAACATGTTCATTTGATTTAGTTGATATATTTAATTAATAAATAAATGAATAACTAAATTACTAGACAAATTATGATCAAAATCCAGAGGCAAATTGGTCATTGCGGTGATCACATTCCTTGACGTGGATTTGTGATGTCATCATTGAGTCCATAGGTATATATGTAATAATGCATTATAATTAACATGTTAGTAGTACGTTCTTATATGAATGGTTGTCTTATAAATTTCCATGTACATGTGAAATAGTTTAATGTTGGAGCTTCGACATTGACACTACACAATGAAGGATGTGGTCAAACCTTCATAGAGGTACCATTTATTCATTAGTAGGGTTGTAAAAAATATATGTAATCTTGATAACTACATAATACTTTTGTTGTTTCATTTTCAGTTATTGACATTAGAGACTCCTTTTTTTGTGATACTTTGGATCATGGATTAGCTGCAGTCGTAGCTAGTTCTAAAGCATTGACTGAGGTATGAAAGAGATCACTTAATTTTAATTATTATTTTTATAGTTTGTTTTGACTTTTTCAATGATATTCATATATGTATTTTAATTATTATTTTGATCATTGTTGTAGGGACTTATTACTCCAAATCGTCAGTATGCACCTTTGGTAGATGTACATAGTGACTATTTTCTAGCAGTAAACAAATATTCTATTTTATGTCATTGTATAATTCAATTTCGATGTATATTATTTGTTGTTTCTTATACTCTTTTTTTTTATCAGCTCAAGTTGTAGAAGAGTCTAGAGATGAGGACTGGTGAGCATACTCAGAAGACTACAACATCCACTGCATCTCCATCGACTTGATGATTGAAGATAGCTTGGGATTTGTTTTCTTCCCCTGGTGGGAAATGACTAGATTAGGCATATAGATTGTATGCCTATATGGTATTAGTGGATACACTATTTTTATATTGTATAAGTGACACGTTGTACATCCATTTATCTTTGAGGAAGCCAAATTAACTATATTAGATATATTCGATGTATGACATTATTGGATATATATATTTGGCTTCATGCCCTATGAATATATATAGTTTATGTTTTAGGTGTGCAATTCATGTGTTAGGTGTATTGATGTATACTAATTTATGTTTATCTAGATGTCTTATGCTTTGTAAATTTCCCATGCCTTATAGTTATGCTTTTATGTTTATCGATGTATATTTTTACTGTATGATTTACACTTTATTAGAATATGTATGTTTCATTTTGATGCATAGGCTAGTGGTGGATTTGTACTCTTCATAAAAGAATATCATATTTCTCCTTTATTTTATAACAACACTCTAATCTTTCCTTGAATCAAGGATTAAATCTAGGACCCAACCCACATAATAGAACTATAAGAGGTCAAAACAAACATCTTACAACCCACTAGACTCAACAACTTTAGATTCTATCCCACATCTTCATACCGAATCACTCAACCATACTTCATGTCCCATGATTTTTCTCAAACTAACCATTCATGAACCCTTGACTCTCTTGATGGGTGTTACAAAAATTTTAAAGGTTCTCAACATAATCCAAACATCTCATCTCCCATATTAAAACTCATAATATATTAAGTGGTTATCTTCCCATAACCAAACTTCTCTCTTTAGGCTTGTCCTACTAGCCCTATCCAACAAGAAATTTGCATATTTCTCAAAATTATTTGAAATGACTCCCAAAAAAAATTAGGAATTTAAATACCCTTTTCCAATTTATAAAAGATATGTTGAAACCAATCCTACTTGTTTTAGAACTTCTCTTCAAAAAATTGTTGCTCCATTTTCATGTCTAGGCTAATAGCTCCATTTTACAAAGAAATATTATCATGGTTGTATCCCCTGACCTCACAACTTACTAAAGTCTCTTGAAATGATGTAAAACCAAGGATTTTGACATTATCTAGGCCATGGACCCTTTGTACATATCCCAATTGATAAAACCTCACCAAATCAAGCCTATAACTAGGGCTTTCTCACAAATGGCTTAAAAATCACTTCTAGGATCCACTCTTTGATCCTACACCATGTCCTCAACATGTCCTAACATGTTACAAAGGAAAAAAAAACCTCTCATTCAACCCAAAATCGTTCTTCTACACCCATGGCCCTTACTTCACACACCTTTCACCTTGTCAACTTGCACAATTTGGTAATTACCCTATATATTTATTAAACTCCTACATAATAAGGAAAAATTACATAATTTACAAGTGTTGGATCCATCCCAAAATCACATTAACCATAGAAAGAGGATGGATCCAACTAATTCAACCTCTATTCAATGCACAAACCCATTTCTTCTATAGGACAATCACATAGAATGCACTCAAAAGGGTTAGTAACTGAATCTAAAGTGATTCAAAATGATGTTTGTCACGTTTCCATAGTATGATAGAGAGAGAGAGAGGTGAGAAGGGGGGAGAGAGAGAGAGAGAGAGCTCCAACCCATTGGAATGCACCAAGCCTAAGGTTTTGATTTGTCTTGGAGATCCAACCCAAATGCTTGGAGGATTCAAATACGTCCAAGACATGTTTTGTAATAGACATATAAAAAATTCAAATATTTTTTTGTGTGCTCCTCATTAGGTTTACTTGTAGCTCAATAATGTTAAAATCAAATGACATGATATTGTAGATATCTCTATTAGCTATCTAACCATATAATTTATTTTGAATTTTGATTATGTTAAGCTTTTCATCTCTAATTTCTTTTGTATGTATGTTTGATTTTTGTCAAAAACCAACGTGTCGTATTCGTGGCATAGATTTTGGCTCGTTCATCAAATTTTGCAACAAGTTACTTTTTTAGAAACTAGACTCCATTATACACACCTTAAAAAAAGGAACTTTGATTTTTTATTAGTTTTCAATTATTTCTAGGGGAAGCACACAAAAATTTCACATTTTCAGGATGTGTGCACTTCAAAAATTCATAAAAATTTATACATTCATCAAAAAATTATTTGAAAAATCTAGGATAAACTACGTGGTTTTAGCTAACCTCTCACTAGAACGATTAAAAAAATTCAAAAAAGAAGTTAAAATTTTAGGGGGAGCAAACTAGATGCTATGTTATGTTTTTTCACAAAAAATAGGACCACATTTTGTTCTCCCCCTTTTTGAGGGCATTAATTTGTGTGATTTTCAAAATAAATTAGTAGTTTAAAAACTAGATTCAAAGTATTACAACTCTTGTTCTTGTCGCATCTTAAAATTTTGATTCTAACTATCGTCAATTTCTCGTTGAAGTTTAGAGTTTTCTGAATTTTTTTTAAAAAGTGGCATCCTATACCCCATTTTTGGTCCTCCATCTTTGTGCACTTACCCAAATTTTTATGTTTTGGGGGATCTAATATTGATTTAAAATGATATGTTGACTCTGATTTGGCAAGGAATTTAGATACCAAGTCGAGTACCATAGGTTATGTATTTAGTGTTTGTGAGACAATAGTGAGTTGGGTTTCTCAACTACAAAAGGTGTTTGCTTTATCCACTATAGAGGAAAATTATGTTGCTTCTATAGAGGTAGCTAAGGAGATCATATAGCTGCAATTCTTTATGGAAGAGTTGGTAAAAACATAGATTGACAATTATCTATTTAAATATAGCCAATGTGTCGTTCATTTTGCAAAAAATTCCCCCTTTGATTTGAAGACCAAACATATATATGTTGACTACAACTGATTTGGAATCTGATTGAAGGATCTGTGATTAAAGATCATTGAGGAGTTGCTGATTAGATATGTAATATGATTAAATCAGTATTATGTTGTCATTGATGTCAACTAGTTTGACAACACTTATCTTGTAAGTTACTACATTGAGACATCTGAAGAAAAAGGGAAAGAGATGAAGAACAAAGAAATATACATGAGGAAAGATGTACAAGATAGATGAGGATAAGGAACACATTGAGTAACTTTTTGATGAGTCTATGACTTGATGATATTGAATTTATTATGTTGCATTAATCTATAATGAAGTATAGAGCTGAAAGACACAAAGCAATGTTGAAGATAAATGAAGCATTTCTAGTATACATCGATGGAGTGTAGTGTATACCGACCGTAGTATTAACTGAGCAGTGTTCACCAACTCATTCTTTGTTAACCGAGGAAGACAAAATGAATTAAATGATTAGTTTAGCCGATAAGATTGATGAGCTGGAAAGACTATAACATCAAGGTAACAGATAATGTTTGTTACATAGATCAATGGCTGACAAAATTCAAGGAAGATCTAATGGAGAAAATTGAAACATGTTATTGACACAAGTACCAAGAAAGTTGTAAGCAGAAAAATCTATGAATATGATTAAGTGGAAAAATCTAATGGTGGAGAAGAAAATGATTTACTCATCTATATAAGAGAACATAATTTATTTATGAAGAGAGCGGGAGGAAAAGGAAGTTGCAGGAATTTCATGTGAACAAGCTTTCATGCATTCTGATCATACTGGTTAGTGAGAACCGAGCTGCAGAATAGTTACTGAGCTACAAAGAGTAATTACTGACAGACAGTAAGTAGATATAGTATTAAATCTGAAGTGGAATATTGATCAGAAGGATTTTTATGGACTAAATATTGATCTGTAATCTACAATTGAAGTTGTATTAAGGCAGGTCATTTTACTATTACATATTTAACCATTGTATACAGTCTAAATCTCTTAAACGAGTGGACTTTGAAAGTCTTATGATGTATCATTCATAGAATGAACATTGTTATCCTGTCAACCCCATAGTGAATGCTGGTTGGATAATAACTTCTAGTCTAAAATCCTCTAACAAGGTCATACCTAACAATGTGTTTGTAACCTTTAATAGGGTTGGGTCTTAACTGACCTCACTTCAAAAGAGTGAACAATTTTGGGTTGCTAGTTCCAGGTGGTTTTTCCCTTTATAGGGTTTCCACGTTAAATCTCTTGTGTTATGTGTTGATTGTGATATTTGTTTTTTATCATTCTTTACATGTTACATGTTAGATTTGATCGATAAATTGTTATAAGTATTAGACCGGTAATCGGTAAAAGCACACACAGTGAGAATTATTATTGCTTACCAACAAGCAAAAATTGAAGAAATTGTTTTGAATTATACATTTTGAATTGGGACACTGGATAACTGATTCACCCTGCTCTCAGTTATTCTAACAATTGGTATCAGAGCTTACTAGTTGCTTAGAATAGAGCTTTAAGGACTTAAGCATAAAGGTCTCAAGATGTATAATAGGGAAGTACCAAAACTAAACAAAGAGAAATTCATAGTATGGCAAAGCAGAATGAAGTTGCACATATCTATAATTGGGAACTCAGCACTAGATCTGATGGAAAATGGCTACATACAACCGCCCACTGGTCCCCTAACTATTGATCAACTGAAGGATAAGCATGAACACAATGTTACTATGATGGAACTTGTTGCTGCCTATACCGACGCTGAATTTGAAGATATCAAGACATGCACAATTGCCAATGTGGGATAAGTTAGCACAAATCTACAGTGGAGATCTGAATGTCAAAAGTGCCTGAGTTGAAAGTTTGAGAGGAAGATTTGATGATATGAGAATGAAAGAAGGTGAGAATATTGTCCAATATTCAAATAGACTCAAAGAGGTGGTACATGCTATTAGAGCATCTGATGGAGTAATTGATGATGAAACAGTGATAAGCAAGATTCTCAGAACTTTGCTACCAATTTATGCAATTAGGATTTCTGCAATTCATGAAACAAGAGCTACATCCAACCTCACTCTTGACACTCTGATTGGTAAACTTACAACCTTTTAATTAAACAACTTTGATAATAGTGTTGTTCCTTCTGTTGAATCCGCTTTCATGTCTTCTCTAAAGATTGGAAAGTCTAGCAGGAATGGTAAGAATTGTGATAGTGATGACAATACCAATGATGAACTTGATGAGCTTGAAGCACTTATGGCTAGAAGATTTCCCAAAGGAAAAGGAAGGTATAGAGGTAAGCTACCTTTAGCATGCTTTAATTGTAAAGAAGTCGGTCACATTGTTGCTAGATGTTTATAGAAGAAAGATGATGAAAGATCCAAAGACCGATTTGAAGGAAGCTATGGGAGAAGAGTCAACAAAGGTTACCAACACAACAATAGAGACAACTGAGATGAAAAAGGAAAAAAGGTATGTTACATAGCTGAAGATATTGAAACTTAATCTGATTCTGATGATGATATAGAAGTTGTATTTGTTGCTATGAAAGATGACTCAAAAGAGGAAGAGAAACATGAAGAGACAACACTAATCTCTAAAGTAAGAAGAAATGATACATGTATCATAGACAGTGGCTGCACACATCATATGACTAGTGATGTAGAGAAGTTTGATCATCTTGTTGAATATAATGGAGGATCTATGAGAATGGGAAATGATGCACCTTGTATGGTAAGAGGTAAAGGCTCACTGATGATCAATGATAGACTACAATGTGAAAATGCATACTGGGTAGATGGACTAAATTATAATTTGATAAGTGTGGCTCAACTGAACAACTTAGGCCACTGACTGGCTTTTGAGAAAAAAAAAGTGAAGATTTATAATGATGGAGGAAGACTTGTCAGAACTGGTGCACAATCTAGAGGTAATCTATTCTATCTTGATATGGATCACTCTTCTTTTTTGCTAATAAAGGATGAAGATGCTTGGTTGTGGCACCGAAGGTTATGCCATGTGAACTTTAACAACATGATCAAGATTAGTAGAAAGAAAAGAGTTAGAGGATTGCCTAACTTAACAAAACCTGATCATGCTATGTGCCATAAATGTCAAAGAGGTAAGATGACTAAGTCTATTTTTAAAAGCAAAGACTACTCAACAAAGAAGATACTTGAGTTGGTTCATACTGATCTGTGTGGTTCTATGAGAGCTCAGAGTTATTATGGTGATAGATATTTTATTCTTTTTGTTGATGATTACACTAGACTGATGACTGTTATGTTCCTGAAAGAGAAATCTGAAGCTTTCAAAATGTTTAAGTGGTATAAAGCTAAGGTAGAGAAAGAAACTGGAAAAGAAATAAAATGTTTAAGATTTGATAGAGGAGGTGAATTTATCTCTGATGAATTTACTAATTTTGTAATGAGCATGGAATCAAGAGGCAAGTATCAGCACCGAGGACACCTCAGCAAAATGGCATTGCTGAAAGGAGGAATAAGTCTATAATTGACTGTGCTAGAACATTGATGATACAAAAGAATGTTGCTCAAACATATTGGAGGGAAGCTATCAGCATAGCTATATATGTTCTTAACCAAGTACAACTAAAGAAGGACTCCAACTGAACACCTTATGAACTATGGTTTATATACAAACCTATTGTAGGTTATTTCATAATTTTTGGAAGTAAATGCTTTATCTTGAAAGATGAAAGAAATGGGAAGTTTGATTCTAAAGGAGATGAAGGAATATTTCTGGGATATTCCACTACAAGTAAAGCATACAAATGTTTAAATAAGGTTACTAATAAGATAGTTGAAAGTACTAATGTTCGTGTTGATGATTTTGATGATAATTACATAGAGGAAAGTACAAAGGAACTGGAAGATTATGTTAGATTCACTTACATTGAACATCTAGCGTATCTACCTACACCGCAAGCTGTAACAATTGGTCAGCAGGGAAACAATGCAGGACAACAGGCAATACAAACCGATGAACATGAAGAAGCTACCAAGCAAGAAAATTACCCTGGACAGGATGAACAAGAAAGGAGAAATCAATTCTTGGCTAGTTTTTTCAAAAGACATCATCTTGAAACACAAATCATTGGAGATAGACATGCTGGAATGCAAACCAAAAGAAAAACAAGACAAAGTACATGTTTAATTTGTGAATTTGAACCTAAAACTATGAAAGTTGCATTAGAGAATGAAGAATGGGTTAATGCAATGAAAGAGGAAATAGAACAAATAGAAAAGAACAAAACCTGGTCCTTAGTACCCCGACCAAAAGATATGAATGTTATCGGTACTAAGTGGATATACAGGAGTAAATTGAATGAAAATGGTGAAGTCACAAGAAATAAAGCTAGATTAGTATGCAAGGGATATGCATAGGAAGAAGGCATTAACTATGGTGAAACATTTTCACCTGTTGCTAGATTAGAATGAGTTAGAATGCTACTTGCATATGTTGCACATAAGAAATTCAAAGTCTATCAAATGGATGTGAAGTCAACATTTTTGAATGGTATACTTGAAGAAGAGGTTTACATTGAACAACCTGAAGGATTTGTTGATCCCGAAAATAAAGACATGGTATGTAGATTACATAAAGCTTTATATGGTCTAAAGCAAGCACTGAGAGCATGGTATGAAAGATTGCATACTTACTTGTTAAGTATAGGATTTGTAAGAACAAGTGAAAATAACAATTTGTATGTGAAAGGTGATACTGATGATACTATTATCATTGCTGAAATATTTGTTGATGACATTATTTTTGGAGGTTCAGATCTTGTCTGCAAGGCATTTGTTGATGAAATGTAAAAGGAATTTGAAATGTCTATGTTCGGAGAGATTAAGTTCTTTCTTGGACTACAAGTGATTCAACAGAGTGATGGCATATTAATCACACAATCTAAATACATAAAGGAAGTACTAAAGACATTTGGCATGGAAGATGCAAAATCTGTAGGAACACCGATGGCTATTGGATGCAAATT
Organism: Chamaecyparis obtusa; assembly: GCA_027943335.1. Classification (NCBI taxonomy): domain Eukaryota; kingdom Viridiplantae; phylum Streptophyta; class Pinopsida; order Cupressales; family Cupressaceae; genus Chamaecyparis; species Chamaecyparis obtusa. Next base: position 772,234 of record BSBK01000918.1, read on the forward strand.
GACAAAGGAGGGTGAAACTACTGAGGTAAATCAGACACTTTACTGATCCATGATTGGTAAGTTAATGTACATAGTTCATAGTAGGCCAGATATAGCACATGCTAAGGGTATAGTTGCAAGATTTTCTACTAATCCTAGAGAATCACACATGATAGCTACAAAAAGGATCTTAAGATACCTGAAGAAAATAGAGAATTATGGATTATGGTATCCTACGGAAGGGAAGTTTGAACTGAAAGTTTACACCGATGCTGATTGGGCTGGAAATGTGGATGATAGAAAAAGCACCATCGGAGGAGCATTTTTCTTTGGTGAAAGACTTGTAACTTGGACAAGTAAAAATAAGGCTTGTATTTCTCAATCTATAGCTGAAGCAAAGTATGTTGCTACTACTACTAACTATTCAAACATGCATATATCAAACAAGTGTTGGAAGGAATGAATGAGGTAATCACTGACCCAGTGATTATATACTGTGACAACACTAGTGCTATTAATCTTTCAAAGAATCTTGTGATGCACTCTAAGACAAAGCATATATATATTAAGTATCATTACCTAAGAGAACAAGTGCAAGAGAAGCAAGTAAAGTTAGAATTTGTTACATCCAAATAACAACTTGCTGATATTTTTACAAAGCCCCTACTGAAGGACACATTTGAATACTTGAGGACTAGACTTGGGGTCCGTCCCCTATCTACCAGTCACTAAGGTGATCTGGATGTTGCATCAGCCTACTTTTATCAAAAGATCATTCATGTTGATGTAGCATAGTTCACACTTTGAATCATGTTCAAGGTTGTGATTAAATTTGAGCACTTGAACCGATGAGATATCAGTATACAGAGATATAGAGGAAGTACTAGACACCATAGAGACTTACTTGGCTACTACAGAGCTGATTGTTTATTTGGTTCTTTGGCATTGTTGTCAAAGGGAGAGATGAACAATATGAAAAGAATGTACAACAATAAAAGGGAGAGATGAACAATATGAAACAAGCACAAATGAGAACTATCTATTATCTAAGGGAGAGACAATCTAAATGGAACAAAAGAACTGAAATGATTACAACTCTAGAATGGTAAAGCTGTATTATTTAATGCTAGTTTAGTAACATAGTGATTAAACATATTAAGTCTATTCGACTTACATCATTTTTTCACAAAGTTGTAGAATGTATGTTTGGTATGTGTATGGTACATTTCATATTACTTGAGTTTCCATCAATGCCAAAGGGAGAGATTGTTGACTACAACTGATTTGGAATTTGATTGAAGGATCTATGATTAAAGATCATTGAGGAGTTTCTGATTAGATATGTAATATGATTAAATCAGTATTATGTTGTCATTGATGTCAACTAGTTTGACAACACTTATCTTGTAAGTTACTACACCGAGACATCTGAAGAAAAAGGGAAAGAGATGAAGAACAAAGAAATCTACATGAGGAAAGATGTACAAGACAGATGAGGATAAGGAACACATTGAGTAACTTTTTGATGAGTCTATGACTTGATGATATTGAATTTATTATGTTGCATTCATCTATAATGAAGTATAGAGCTGAAAGACACAAAGCAGCATTGTCGGTAAATGAAGCATTTCTAGTATACACCGACGGAGTGTAGTGTATACTGACCACAGTATTAACCGAGCAGTGTTCACCGATGCATTCTTTGTTAATTGAGGAAGACAGAATGAATTAAATGATTAGTTTAGCCGATAAGATTGATGAGCTAGCAAGAGTATAACATCGAGGTAACATATAATGTTTGTTACACAGATCAATGACTGACAAAATTCAAGGGAGATCTAATGGAGCAAATTGAAACGTGTTATTGACACAAGTACCGAGAAAGTTTTAAGCGAAAAAATATATGAATATGATTAAGAAAAAAAATATAATGGTGGAGAAGAAAATGATTTACTCATTTATATAAGAGAACAAAATTTATTTATGAAGAGAGTCGAAGGAAAAAGAAGCTGCAGGAATTTCGCGTGAACAAGCTTTCATGCATTCTGATCATACTGGCTAGTGAGAACCGAGCTGTAGAACAGTTACCGAGCTATAGAGAGTAATTACCGATGGACAGTAAGTAGATACAATATTGAATCTGAAGTGAAATATTAATCAAAAGGATTTGTATGGACTAAATATTGATCTGTAATCTACAATTGAAGTTGTATTAAGGTAGGTCATTTTACTATTACATATTTAACCATTGTATACAATCTAAATCTCTTAATCAAGTGGAATCTAAAAGTCTTATGATGTATCATTCATAGAATGAACATTGTTATCCTCTAACAAGGTCACACCTGACAGTGTGTTTGTAACCTTTAACAGGGTTGGGCCTTAACTGACCTCACTTCAGAAGAGTGAACAATTTTGGGTTGCTAGTCCTAGGTAGTTTTTCCCTTTACAGGGTCTCCACATTAAATCTCTTGTGTTATGTGTTGATTGTGATATTTGTGTTATCATTCTTTACGTGTTACATGTTAGATTTGATCGGTAAATTGTTATAAGTATTAGACTGGTAATTGGTAAAAGCACAAATAGTGAGAATTATTATTGCTTACCGAAAAGCAAAAATTGAAGAAATTGTTTTGAATTATACATTTTGAATTGGGACACTAGATAACTGATTCACCCCCTCTCAGTTATTCTAACAATATAGTAGAGGTATCACTTCATTCGGTTAGTATTGGATAATGGATAGTTAAAGCTGGAAAAGATACATATAGATGAAAATCTAGTGGATATATTTACAAAGGCAATAGAAAAGGAGAAGATGAACTCCTCTATAGCTTCGGTTGGTCTTCATGAATGAAACCAATAAAAAGAACAACAGAGTCGAGGGTGCATCAATCTAGTGGGAGATTTTTGGGGTAACAGTGTTGCGACAGGATCAGTCTCCAAGTGGGAGGTTTCTTAGTGTAGATCCTAGTTAGTCCCCAAGTGGGATATTTTTGGTTTGTGGTGACTGATCAGGAAACTACTGTACACTTTTCATTTATCATGGGATTTTGGGGTTAACTTGTCAAGTGTTTTTTAGTTGGCACGTCAAAAATTTCCCTAGGTTGACTCATCAAGATTTTCCCTAGATTGACTTGTCAAGTATTTTAGGGTTAACTTGTTAATCGACATAAGTCTTTTGATAATGGATAAGGGTTAGATTTTTCTCAATATATGAGGATTTCATAGCTTCTTGCAGTGGTATTGAGTTGTAGGTGATTGAAGATTGTTACAGGCTAAAAATAATGGATAATAAGTTGGACTCTCAGTTTGGTGGATGTAGTGCAGGGATTGGGAAAATCACATTAAATCTTTGTGTTGTTTGTCCTCTTCTGTGTGGTTTATTATTTCTAATATTGGTTATATTTGCATGTAACTGCTATTTTTTTCTTGTAAATCCTAACACCCTCAATTTTTCTACTCCCTTACGGTTAAACCTAGTAACCACTTCAAATGGTGTCTTCCATGTGTTTCTATTTACTTAATTGTTATAAGAAAAATATAGTTAATATAAAAATAAATTCCAATTTATAGGCTCATCTCCAACTAAAAACCTCAAAAAGTTCCCTAAAATCATATTCACAACCTTAGTTTTCCCATCTATTTTTGGATGAAAAGTAGAATTGAACTTCAAATCCTCTTTCATATTATTCCAAAGTGTCCTCCAAAAATAACCAACAAACCTACTATTCCTATCTAAAATAATGCTGTTACGTAATCCATGTAATCTCACAATCTCCTTAATAAAAAATCAGCTACATGCACTGCATTAGTTGTCTTCCTACAAGGAAAAAAATGTGAAATCTTAAAAAATATGTCTACAACCACAAAAAATAGAATCATAACCTCTCTATGTTCTCAACAATACAAGTACAAAATCCATATTGATCTCTTCCCAAGGTTTGACGAGTACCATGAATGGTGTATACAACCCCACATTCTTACTACAACCTTTGGAAAATTGACATACCTGACAACTCCATACAAAAGGCCTCACATCCCTATGAACTTATGGCTATAATGAATTCTCAGTCACTAAGGCTACTATTGTATCAATGCCAAAATATCCCGCTAAACCTTCACTATGTTTCTCCTTGATCAAATTATCTCTCATGGAACTTTGAGGTATACATAAATGAACACCTCTAAATAATATTCCATCTTGAATGAAATAATCCAACCACTTACTTCTATCTACAACAATATTTTCTTTACAATCTTTCCAAGGTTCACTAAAGTTTGGATCTTCCTTGAATACAATACCTTCATTTCATCAAACCCCAACACTACAATCTTCATTTTAGTCAACAAAGTCCTCCTACTACAAGCATCAACAACTTTATTTTACACACCACTCTTATCTTTTAACACAATTGTATAACTCTTCATAAACTTAACCCATTTCATACATCTCTAATTCAGCTTACCTTTGCTTCTCAAATACTTCAATGCTTCATGATTAATATACTGTACAAACTCCTTAGATAAAAAATAATGTCTCTATTTCTTCAAGGCCTAGATTATAGCATAAAATTACTAATCATATAGTGAATACCTTCTTTTAGAATCATTCAACTTCTCATTGAAATAACTAATAGGGCCCCCTTCTTGACTCAAGTTAGCTCCAATTGTATTTCCATTAGCATCACAGTCTACTTGAAATACCTTATTGAAATCAAGTAAAGATGATACCATTTTTTCTTTCACCTTCTACTTCAAAAATCCAAATCTCCTTTGTACTCCATGTGTCAATTTAAACTCCTTCGTATGTCCTCTCATAGTTTTAGTCATCAGTCCAAGGATTGAACTAAAGTTTCTAATGAACTTGTGGTAGAAACCAGTTAACCCATGAAATGATCTTACCTCTCCAACTATCACTAGTATAGGCCACTCCACAATGGCTTGCACTTTCTTAGGGTCCACCTTCAATCCTTTGTAAGATATTAGAAATCTCAAGTATATTAAATCCTCTTTCATGAAAGCACACTTCTTGATGTATATCAATAACTTATCTTCTCTCAACCTCGCAAATACTTGGTTAATGTGCATCAAAAGTTCCTCTTTTCTCTTACTAAAAATCAAGATATCATCCAAATACAAAATGAAAAACTTACCCAATTAATCCTTCAAGACTTCATTCATTAACCTCATGAAAGTACTAGGTGCATTAGAGAATCCAAAAGGTATTACTAACCACTCATACAATCCTTTATTTGTGTTAAATGTAGTTTTCCACTCATCACCTTCTCTGATTCTAACATGATGATATCTCCTCTTCAATTATATCTTGGTGAAATACTTAGCTCCACTCAAAAAATACATCAAATCATCCATCATTGGCAAAGGAAACTAATACTTAAGCATAATTTGGTTGATGGCTCTAGAATCAGTTTACATCCTCCATTGTCCATCCTTCTTAGGTGCTAACAATGTAGACACTACACGTGGACTCTAAATTTCTCAGATCAATTATCTCTATAATAAATATTTCAATTTATAAGAAAATCAATTACAACTGATGTGAAACATGTAGTATCACATGCTAAGCTAAGCATACATGCTAGATTATGATTATAAATACCTTACAAACCCTAGCCAAACTATGGAAAAAATAATCATATGAAAATCACCTATCCCTTAGTAATAAGTCCATAAGCTTATATAGCCTTTACAATCATCAGTCAACCCCTAAAATATCACATTTCTCAATAGTAGAGAAAACCTATTACAAAAAATGAGTTGAAACCCAAATCATCTAGAAAAACCTCTAATAAATAAAATAGAGATGCAATGATACAAAAATATTGGCCTCAAATGTAATAACAAGGTGGCACAATCACAACCAGAGATTCCAATTGGTAGATTAGAAAATTGATCAGGAAACACAAAGACTGACCAAGAAATAAAGAATAGGACATTCTCACAAAGAATGTGAAAAATATCATACACAATGAAACTAAATGAGGTGCGGTCATAGGATAAGGTCCAACATGAAACCTCAAACACACTATAGCGACCACAACCCAAAAGAACAAGCACAAATTGATCAAAATTATAAACACTAGACTGATCAAATAAGAAACACAATTTTTTTTGGTTTATGCAAGATTTCTTAGATCCTAAGATTATCCTACATCACTTCTTGAGCACCACAAAGAGAATTTTCCAATCAACTCTATCTTAAACCTTAGATATGTCAAGTTTACTAATAATACTAGTTTTATTATTGACTTCCATAGAGTGGACAATCTCATGAGTCGTTATAACAACATCAAGAACATTCCTCCCACCAACACAACCTTTTTGATTGTGTGATATGATTTTTTCAGGGATAGAAGATTCTTATGTCGATTCACCACAACCTTAGAGATGAAATTCTATAATGTGTTGCATAGGCTAATGGGTCTATAATCTAACATAGGTTGAGAATTTCATCATAAGACTAGATTTTTTATTTTAATTTTTACATTTGTATTTTTTGAATCTACATAAGCTTTGATATATTCAAATGATATCCTTTATCTCTTAAAAAATATGGTATGAGTTGTTTCTAATAGTCTAGTAAGTATTTTAAAAGGAAAAAAAAAGTGAGAAAGAGAATTTATGAAAATTCATGATTTCTAATCCTACAAAATAAATAGAATTAGAATATCAAAGTGTAACTAAGAAGGATGAATTATGTTTTCAAAATGATAATGAGGTATTTGGATGGTGGCATCTACGATTAAGAAGGAATAAATGAGTTTCCCATTAAAAATGTATAGAAAGGTTTTGTATGATATAGAATAGCGTGTAAGTTATCAATACATTGATTAGGAAATAACATAAATAGATACTTGTATAAACAATTAAAATTGGAAAAACAACTAACTTAACTAAATATGAATCATTAAAATCTTGTATAGCTGATCTTATAATAATTTAGACAATAAATATATCGAAGAAAATATAATAATGGGTCTATCAAATTTTGAGCTACACATATAATGTTCAAGAGCTAATATGACAGATCAAGGAGAAAATTTAAAGGTGTTCATATAAGATTTTTTCACAATATAATGATTCCCATCATCCTTTTAATTTTGAATTCAATGTAAAATACGTAGAGAGAGAGTGGCCATCAACATACAATAGAAACCTATATTGAACAACAAGACAATGAAAGAAATTTTGTTAGTTCTACATAGTTTGACTTATGCAACTATGATCATGTCAAAATTATTTTTTTAAACTAGAGAACATGTGAACTTAGAGTCAAATTTTTTTTTATAGTTTTTCTTAAGAAAAAATAAAACAAAGAAGTCGATTCCTATTTCATATATACTTACACATTAATCTCAAGAAGGAAAATTGTGATGTCCCCCTTTTCAATAGGATTTAATAATAAGTAATGATAATATATATTAAAATATAAATTTGAATATAGAATAACTAAATTAAAATATAATTAAAATGTAAAATATAAAATAAATATAAATAAAATGTGAATTAAAATATAAAAGTATTAAATTTAAAATCTAATTAAATATTAAAAAATTATAAATAAAATCTAAGTTAAAATATAAATGAATTAAATTAAGATATAATTAAGTTTAGAGAGTGGTCAAAAGGCATGATGTGAAAATATGTGACTCCCTCAAATATGAGAAATAAAAGGAACAATATAATTTCATTTGGGAGGGAGAAAATGAAGAGGAAGAAAAAAGTACACAAATGAAGAGAGTGAAATATAAAGAAAGATTAATTAATTATTGTCAAAAGGATGTGTCTATTCCCAATAAGATGCAACAATTTAGTACCAAGGATATTTAATAAAGATAGAAATCATTCCTAAATGGATAAAATATGAGAACAATATATATTTGGATACTCTTTCTCAGATAAATAAGAATGGAACAAGATATTATAATATTATAATAAACATATTTAGAGTAAAATTATATATTATGGAAGTGGTTAATAACATATATTAAGAGATATGCTTGATAAATATAGATATTATAATCATTAGAATTATATGTGTTATATTTTATATGTGAGTATATATTAGATATAAGACATTAAAGATATAGATCAAATACGTGCATTTATAATATAATGAAAATCTATGTTGGATTAATCTTAAATCTTTCATTAATTCCTTTGGAAGGATATGTTGGTGTGTATAGGGAGAGGTGAGTAAATTCATCCCAAATTATGTCAAATTGCAAGAGGTGGTATTGACAAGTTTTCATGAAACCCTTGGGCTTAATTATGGGGGTGGTGTCAAGTGTCCTATGATAGTAAATCCACATCCTCCATTAGGGATTAGTAAAGAAGTAAGGTTTGATTTCAAAATAACATTAAACATTTATATTAGGGGTAATTAACTATCTTTTAATATAACTCAAGTGCAAAATTACATAGTAGTATATACTTGTACATGTTAAATAGGAAATCCCTAGTACGAGACATTACAAGTGGTATCGGAGCCAAGTTCTTGCCATCCTATAGTAAAGATAAAACAATCGATCTAATAATATATGTTTATTGTGTGTATAATCATGTGTATATTTTATATAGTATACGTGCCATGTAAAATTATACTTTTGTTTGATCTAGAATAACTAAAGTGAACCCAAAGGAATGATTGTATTAGAAAATATAGGTCAATCCAATGTGCTTTAGACTACATGCTCCTATGAGTTTATATTATTCATACTCTTCATGTGTATAATTAGATTTGCCTCACAATGTCTAAAATTCATACATGCTTACTCTATGAGGACATTCCTCATGTATACTTAATGCTTAGTATATGCGCCATGTGAAATTCTACTTTTGGTTGATCTAGAATAACTAAAGTGAACCCAAAGGTATGATTGTATTAGAAAATGTAGGTCAATCCAATGTGCTTTAGACTACATGCTCCTATGAGTTTATATTATGCATACTCTTCATGTCTATAATTAGATTTGCCTCACAATGTCTAAACTTCATAAATTCTTACTCTATGAGGACATTCCTCATGTATATTTAATGCTTGCTTCATGCCTTACACGTATGACATATTTTTATGTTATATGTGTGTGATGTGTATGAGTAATACACCATGCCTTACATGTTTGGTGTGTGTTTTAGTGTACTACTTCCTAGTTTACGTGTTTGACATGTATTCATTTCCTTATGATTGACATGTGTACTCTATGCCTTATGTACAATTTATGGCTTCATGTCTAATATATAATTAATATTTTATATGTATTTATATATCTCTATTTATGAATCCTATGTATACATCATTATTTCTATGCTATTTGTATTCATGTGTGTGCTTTAGGAATTAAACTATATATGTTTGTACTTAATGTGTATTCATGTATATGCTTCATAACTTAAATTCATGTGTATGTTCTATATGCATAATTTAAGTGAATTCATGTGTACATTTCATAATATATGTGTTGTGTGCATGCTTCATGACTTAAGAAAAAATATGTATATGCTTTATGTATTATGTGTATGCTTCATGATTTAATAAAATATATTCTTTATGTGCTTAAATATATTCATGTATATCATACATGTTCTCCATGTATGCTTCATGACAAGTAAATAAATCCATATGTATGCACTGTGTATTTATGTGTATACTTCATGACTTTAGTAAATTCATGGCAACTTCATGCTAAGTGTATTTATATACGTGCCTTCTATCCCAAATAAATTTATGCTTCATGTTCTATACATGCTAAGAATATTTACATGATAAGTGAATTCATATATAGTGTGTATACTGTTTAACTTAAGTAAATTCACGCTTTATGCATTTTTTCATGCATCCAAACTATAATTATTGATGTATTTAGATTTGTGATTCATCCTTCAATTGTATTATCTTTGTCTATGTACATTTGTGTGTATTATTTATATGTCTTGTGTATTCATATGCTTCTCGCTTTAAGTATATTTGGACGCATGCTTCATTTTCTATATGTATTTTTGTATATGTGTCATTCCTTATGTGTATTTAGGTGAATAATACATAGCTTACATGTATGATGTGTATGTAGCATGGCTAATTCATGAGTATATGTGCTACTAATGTATACACTTCATAATTGTTATGTTTCCAAACAAATTTATTCGATGAATGTTTCATGAGTAATTATAAGTGTATCAAGAGCTATATTTTTATATTTGAAGGAGAAGGATGTATGTTTAAGTTTTATCTACAAATATGATTGATAAGACATTAGTAAAATAGAAAAGACATAAAGATTGTACAGCATAACGATGATGATAGAAATAATATGTGTAGATATTGAAAACACTATCGAGTGACTAAGTAAGAACTTGTTGAGTATACAAATTGCCTATAATGTGAAAAGAAATTTGAATTAAAATTAGAAATTCAACAAATTTTGAATGGATTGATTGATATTAGAGATGCACAAGAAAAGACACTCAAATTGAAGGTTTGTAACTTTGTAAAAAATTGTGTATTGCTTGAGGACAAGTAATTTTGGGGAAGGGTGGATAGTGATGTCCCCAATTTTAATAGGATTTAATTACAAACAATAATAATTATATGAAAATATAAATAAAACATAAATTTTACTTTAGAATAATACAATTAAAATATATTTAAAATATAAAATATAAAATAAAAGTATTAAATTTAAAATCTAATTAAATGTAAAAAAAAATATAAATAAAATCTAAGTTAAAATATAAAAGAATTAAATTAAACTATAATTAAGTTTAATGAGTGGTCAAAAGACATTAAGTGAAAAGATATGACTCCCTCAATTATGAAAAATACAAGGAAGAATATAATTTCATTTGGAAGGGGGAAAATGAAGAGGAAGAAAAAAGTACACAAATGAAGAGAGTAGAATATTAAAAAAGATTAATTAATTATTGTCAAAATGATGTGTCTCTTCCCAATAAGATGCAACAATTTAATACCAAGGATATTTAATAAAGATTGAAATCATTCCTAAAAAGATAAAATAGGAGAATAATATATATTTAGATACTCTTTATGAGAGAAATAAGAATGAAACAAGATATTATAATATTATAATAAATATATTTAGAGTAAAAATATATATTATGGAGGTGGTTAAGAATATATATTAAGAGACATGCTTAATACATATAGATATTATAATAATTCAAATTATATATGTGTTATATTTTATATGTGAATATATATAAGATATAAGACATTAAATATATATATCAAATATGTGCATTTATAATATTATAAAAATATATGTTGGCTTAATCTTAAATCTTTCATTAATTCCTATGGAAGGATAGGTTGGTGTGTATAGGGAGAGGCAAGTAAATCCATCCCAAATTATGTCAAATTCCAAGAGGTGGTATTGACGGCTATTTGTGAAACCCTTCAGCTTAATTATGGAGGTGGTGTCAAGCATCCTATGGTAGTAAATCCTCATCCTCCATTAGAGATTAGTAAATAAGTAAGGTTTGGGTTCCATATAACATAAAATTTTTATATTAGGGGTAAATTAACTACCTTTTAATATAACTCAAGTACAAAATTGCATAGTAATATATACTTATACATGTTAAATAGGAAATCCCTAGTAGGGTACATTAAAAAAATATTAAACATGAAGCTCTCACAAAGATCTATTACCTCATATACCAATGGTAGTTATGCAAAAGGATTTTATTGTTTGTGAACTATAGTAAGTATACTCTTTCTCATAGTGACAACATGATATATTTCTAGCTCACGATCTTATTTGCCTATGGAAATATAGATTTATTAGGTTTTTAAATTATTTAGATAAGGTCAAGATTGATTGAAAGGATTAATGGGTACCATTAATATGGTTATTTACTTGTGAGATAAAGGGTGGAGGAAAGGTAACAAAATTAATGATTCTTTTATGATTTATTGGTGTAAATGTGAGATTTAATACTAATATTTATATAAATAATCTAAGATGGGAAATGGAAATGATTCTTTATATTGTGTACCAAAACAGTAGAAGAGACAATATATATTGTAGTTGATGAACATAGAATGTTTTAATTTTGTAATGATCCACATGTTTTCATTCTTTGAATTAATATTCTCACTATCCATAATATAACTATTGGAATTAGGAGAGATAGGGACTGAGAGGGGAGGGGTGAATCAGTGACTTCAAAATTTTACTTTAAAAAAACTTTTCTGATCAATAACTGAATACTGTGATAACCAATCAAAATAACTTGAATCTAACTGCATAAATCAATCATCTAGTAAACTTAAGAAAGTAAACAATATGAAATCAATATGAAAATCACATAACACAAGTATTTTGGTAACATAGAAACCCTTGTTAAAAGGTAAAAACTACGGCGGGGATGACACCCAAAAATTATTTACTACTACAGATAGAAAAGGTTTTCCTGTTAAGGCTACAAGTTTTGATCACTTTTGGTGATCTTACCCTGTTAGGAGTAACATATTAGATCAACTAGATCTACCTAGTTATATAATTTAACAACACTATATGAAGTGTGTACTCGGTTAACAGATTTATACAAAGACTGTTAAGTCTACTCTACTAAGAGATTTATCAAAAACTCTATCACAATTGTTAGAAAGTAATAGGTAAATTATCTGCTAGTTGACAACTCAATTGTTTGAAATAGATCTATACGTGCTTATCAAAATATCACCTTATCTGTGATGGTTCTTTGCTCTGTTCTGCTCTGTAGCCTTGTCTGATTCTACTCAATCTGATATCCTCTGTACTCTATTCAGCTCGGTAAACTGATTGTCTTGAAGATAGGCAAATTCTTCAAGTGCTCCGTGATTCATATATATCAGTTCAACAACCACACCAAAAATGGTGTGAACAAACAAAATATATAGTGTTTTGTTTTTTCGCCTTAGCAAAAATTAGGCTACAAAAATAATCATAACCCTAAGATCTACGGTGCAAAATAACCTAGATCAACTAATACAAATAAGATAATCATTGCATTTAATGAATATCTTTTACAATAAATGCTCCTCAATCTTGGTAAACCATTTTACAATCTGTTATAACCATTTGCATAGAATAATGTGCCATTTCTGATTACTATGCCATTTTCTATGATCATCAGTAAATGCTGTATAATTTGCTCGGTGTATACTACGATGCTCGGTGTTTACTGACTGTCGATGTCAGTGTCGGTGATGCTCGTTAACTATGTGATGCTTGGTGTAGAGGCTTTAGCGACTGCTCTATCTTACTTCTAGTTACTGACTGTCTCAGTATGAGTAACTGACTGATCTGTTTACTATCCTTTGATACTAATGACAACCTTAAATGCTCAATAGAGATTAACAATCTCCCCCTTTGGCATTAGTATCTAAACTTCAAAATGTATATAGACAAAATGTTTCTATATATTCCTTATATCTCTGCCATATACATATCCACAACAAAAAACTTCTAAGTACAAAAAGTACTCCCCCTCGGTGCATGCTCTCAGTAGTATGTAATATACATATCAAAGTATATTGAATTGGCATATACATGGTTTTCCCCCTTGTTGATAATAATGCCAAAATGCAAAAAAAATATAATGTATACTTACATCTTATAAAAAATGTGTGGATGGGTTTTCTTTATAGACTCCAAGAGGTTGTTCCACTCCTCTTTCAAGTTGGTAAGAGCAATATGTTGAAGACCAACTTGTGCATGCATGTCAAAGATATTATCCAACACCAAAATCTCTAGTGTTGCTACAAGTTGCTCAGCTTTGACAATGTGTGTTTCAAAAATCTTTAGGTAAGGAGTGAGTTCTTTCTGTAACTCTATAACTTGATCGGTGATGTGTGCTTCTTGTTTCCTTAAGTCTACTATCAGCCGTCGGAGTTCTTGAACTTGGTTAATATGCTTTAAGAAAGTAGTTGGCTCAGCAATAGCTGCTTGTGTACTCAACTTGATCTCTTCTTCTAAACCTTTTAGCTTTTCACTGACTTCTACAGTGAAGGTGTCTAAAGTACAAAGCTTGATTAGAAGTTGACAGATTATTTGGGTGATAGATTTTACCTCGGTAATGACCTCAGATAATTTTACTTTGTGTAGTGCCACTTCTGTGCTAATCCTTTCTACCAATTTATTCTAAATCTTGGATTCTACCCATTCTTCTATTCTTTTATCGACATCGGTATCAGGGGCATTGATTTTGTCGATGAGTGTGGCAAGCTGATCTATGATGGGAGTATTCTCATTAATATTTGTTTTTGGTACTATCTGTTGTAGAATATCCTATACATCATTTAATACTTCTTTGCATTTGTGTTCTTGCCTCAACTTCTCTTGTGCGCTTTCCTTGAACATAACTCCCCATACTGACTTAGTTCCTCTGGGCTTAGGGTTCACGGGTCACATTCAGGTATAATGATAACTTCATCAATGGTGACCGACCCTTTGAATTTCTTCTTCTTCTTCTTTGGTGCAAGAGGTGACTTCTTTTCACTTACAACAATAGCTTTTTCTTCACTCCTCAGAGTATCCTTACTAGTTGAGACTATATCATCCTTCTTCTACTCCTCTGTAGATTGAGTGGGAGTCTTGATTGTAGTGTTAGGTGGGTTCACCTCAGTTAACTTGGTTTCTTCAGGTTCCTTTGGTTCTTTAGATTGTGCCTCTAGTTTTTTAGGCTCATTTGTATCTATAGGTTTCTCAGGTGCTTGAATCTTAGTAGTATCTTTAATTGACTCAGGATGCGAGACATCCGGTTGTACTTGTGAGATTATCTCAACTACCTCTGCATGTATAGGTAGTTCACTTGATAGTGATGTGAGAATACTAGTAGTGTCGAATGCTTCATCTTTTTATTGTGTAATGGTCACATCTTCGTCAGCCGCATCATCAGGATCACTGTTAGTGATGTCCTCAATGAGTGCATCATCATTGATTTTCTTTTGCAAGTGGATCTTAACTTGATCTGGTGCATCTTGTGAAATTTTGATTCCTTCCTTTTGTTCGGTGATATCAATTACCTTGGTAACTGATATACCAGTGTCTTCTATTTTCTTACCTTTGTTACCATTAATGAAAATACCTTTATCTTTTGAACAGTGTACCTTTTTAGACAATTTCAGGAATGCTTCTTGTTCAGCTTTCTCTTCTGCTTTCAAAATTGATGTCCATAGAGAGTCACATATGACATCCATATCATCCACATTCTTATCCATGATCTGCATTTCTCTATTCTTGACTAGAAATCTAGCCTGATACTTTGTCATGTATTCACTTACCCCAGCATAACTAAAGTGTGTGGCTTCTCAACCTAATGACCGTTCTCTTTTCCTTTTCTTTGTATGTAATGCAATAGCCCATCTCTCACTTATTTTGTCATCAAGTTCTTTTGGCAATTGGCATGCAAATTCCATCGGTACTCTCTCAAATTTTATCATCATTTGGACGATAGCATGTTCGATCTTTGTTTTGTCCTCGCTTGACATTTTGCCAAATTTGCCTATGCCTGGATCTGTCAGATTTCCATTCTCAATTATATCATCAATAATTTCTTCTATAGTACTATCCCTGTTATGAACTAGCTTGAATTGATCAGGGTCATTTTTAGTATCAGTCTCCTCTATATCTTCCTGACTCCTTATGTATTTCCTCTTTTTCTTAGGTGGCTCAGCTACCTTCTTGTTCTTTCTTTTTATGTATTTCTTCATCGGTGTAGCTGCTCTTCTTTTTGCTACTTTTATTGCTTCTTCTTTCTTAGTAGATTGTGCTACAGTTGATGAACATGTCCTCATTCCTTCAGGTTCTGGTGGCTGAATGTCTTGTTCATCAGTTGTGGGTAGTTGAATTTCTTCTTCATCATTGGTGGGAGGAACTGGAGTGTGATCCTTTTCTTTGTTTGACTCGGTCTCCTCGTTGTCATAGGGTTTGTCAGCCAACTGCAGCTGACCTTTGGTTGCCTCATCAACCGGTGACTCCTTGGGTGAATTAGATGTAGTTCCATATTTTTCTGAGAGATATTTTTCTCATTTTCTTTGCCCTTCTAGACATTTTCCCGATCTCTATGTTCATTATTATTCTAGACTTAGCTTCCTCATATACTCCAAACCTACTAGCAGTGATGTCTCTCGGTAACACTAGCAATGCATTGATAGATTTCAAAGTGAAATCATGATTCATTTCATAACCCATCAGTGCTAGCCATTTTGTTCTTGATTCTACTACCTTTATCATTGAGCGGTCTATGCTTACCACAAAGCATATGTCATCTTCAAAATTACTTACTAATTCCTTTAGAATTCTACTGCTTTGTTGCATTTTAGTTTGAAATTTCTTGAAATATGCATTGAACTCCTTGTTCAGATTGTCTCCTAGACTTATCATCATTTCACCAATTTGAGTAGTTATCGGTTTTTCTGATTGCCAGTTTACTTTACTAATACCTGGTACATATTTTTGCAAATAGAGGAATGTACAGACAAGTAGTGATTCGTACTTACATGTATTGGACTTATTTTCTTTTATTGTCTTCATATTGTCATGTAGTTGGTGTAGTAGTAGCTTGGCAAGATCAACCTGGTGATCTTTCTTCATAATTTTGTAGGCCATGTCCATGACACTGAAGGGTACACTATTCGGTCTACTTGATTGGAATATTTTGTACCTGATGACATGAGCAGTGAATTTTACCACTGGATCTTTGATAGTTGAGATTTTTAGTGCCCTACCATCCCATTGAGCTCCAGTGTTCTTTTCTACATTGGGATGAGATGAAATTTGGAAGGTTTTGGCTTTGTCAGTTGTAGGGTACCCGGTAACCCTACTGATAATCTTCTTGGTGATCTCAATAGGTTTGTCTAACCAAAATTTTCCATCATGAAATCTACTTAGCATGATTCTTATCCATTCATTGTGAAATGATTGCATGAAGTTTGTGAAACATCATAACCCCGTTTCTTCAATCTTCTTATATTTAGATTTGATCTTACCATCCGGTCCATAGATTTGCTGATAAGATGCAACAGTCTCAAAATCACATACTTCACCGATCTTGTAGTGAATGTAAGCCCTAACATCTTCTATTAACAAAACCTTATTTGGGATACTAGAAAATGCACCCATATTGTCTGTTTGTGCTACGACCTTGGGATGAGGTTTGAATTTCTCCTCAGCAAAGTGTGCCCTAATAATCAATCCCACTTCCTCCTCAATGTTTTGCAATTTTCTTGTGGTCAAAGTCAATGCCATAAATTGTTTCTAGGGTTTCAGCAAACAATAGATAATCAGTGTTCTGTAGGCAGATGAACTTACTAGTTATCATCGAAGGATTATCGTCGGTTCGATCTATAGTAGCTTTGAATATGTTCTGAAAATCTTTAGCTCAAACTCTTCTCTATAAAATCTCCTTTCTTCAAAATCACAATGTAACAATGAACTCTGTTTCCACGTATATATAGGGTTTTTTGATATTCCCACTCAAACTTTGATGCATTAAATGTGTGACCTAACTTTTGGTACAAAGAGGCTGTAAGCTCGATAATGTCTACAATATTTTTTGCTCGGTTGACATAGAGTTTCTTCATCAGTTTGTACTATTGTTGGTTAACCTTGTATAGTGATTACTGATGGGTAACCAACTCATGTTTCTTCTTTTACTGACTAGATAACATTTGCAAACTTATAACATATAAACCATAGTGCATCTTCATTCATGCAGATTTGGTATTTGTGCATCATGTATAAGGAACTGTATGTAAAATGTGATCATTTAAAATGTCAGTTCCATACATACTTTGTCATCTTAAGTGCAGGTACCAATGTCACCCAATCCAGTGGATGAGGTTTCATCGATAGTGTTACTTGACTCAACATTCTCATTAGATGCCTTCTTCCACATTGTGTTCCTTAGCTTTGTAATATCTGCAATGTTATATCCACTCTCAAATATATGGTTTTCATTAGGTTCTTGGTCTTTGTAGTTCTTGCTTACATGACCGACCTTGTGACAGTGCATACATGCCATTCCTGCATTTATCCAGTTTCTTGATTGTCCAATCCGACTCTTTCTGTAACAATTTTCTACAACATGTCCATACCAACCACATGCAGTACAATTAGTCCATGTATTATAATCCCAGACATATGATTTACCTTGTCTCTTTGGTTGATATGGCTTTCATTGTAGTTTCTCTTTAGGTATCCAGACTTGTTTCATTTTTGCCTTGTAGTCCCTTTCAGTGTGTCCATGCTTATTACAAGTATAGCATATTTCCTCCTCAGTGGTATTATTAGCAATGTCATTCTTCTTTGCTATGCATTCATAAGCTAGATGTCCAAACTTACCACAGTAATAACAATATCCATTGAATTTAGGAATGACAGGAGGTTTACCTTGTGCTTTGCTTCTACACACATTAGATGTATGCCCTATTTTTCCATGGTGGTAACATGTCATCACCTTAGGTTTCTGAGTTTGATTTTTGTTGACTTTTTCATATTTTTGTGATGTTTCTCCTTCACCGGTGTAGCCTATACCGGGTCTACTTTTGAATCTCCTCTGATTAGTCAGGAAATCATCAATCCTTTTAGAGCTTTCCTCAGCTATCTTCATAATTTCATTGTGTTGCTTTTGTGTCTTTATTTCATTTCTCAATTTTTCATTATCTTCTTTGAGTATTGCAACATCTTCAAGTCTTCTTGATAATTTTTCATTTACTCGTGTTGGTTCCTGGATAGGATTTTACACTCCATGAGATAAAAATATGCTTATGATGGATATTGAGGATTGGTTAGTTCCAAATGTGAGCAATCTATAAGTAATTGGTCCAACTATAGGGATAAGACTATCCTCTTCTGCTTCTGGCTTTGCAAAACCAAGGTGGGTGCACCTGATCCAATAGTATTAATTCTGATTGATAGTTCTAACTCTGCCCCTTATTTCTTTATTGGATCTTTCAATAGATGGATACAGTGAGAGAATACTAAACAACAACCTATTATTCATTGATCCTCCATCGCTGGGTAGGACAATACATAAATGTAAACAAAATTAAAATACTGGTAATGATTTAATGATTTGAGATTACAAGGTTTGAATCACTCTTCTCAACACAAAGATAGGATAATATAGGCCAGTGCCTTATCCATTGGGAAAAATATTAAGGAAAAGGATGAATACAATGGTGTCTAAAATTGTTCTTTAGACATAAACACAAATACCTCAACTCTTTCCTACTTATGAAAATCCTTCAAATAAACTCCAAGAACACATATTCCACTTTGAACAATATTTAATCTAACTCTAGGTTGGAACTCAAAGGACCAATACATTCACATAAACCTTATACAAAGATTTAAAGATTCAAAGAATAGAGCAAAGGAGAGACAAAGATCTAAGATTTGTATTAAGTATAACCTTTCACCATGTGCATACAGTACCCAGACTAGTATGCTTGCAAGATAAGAACATCAACTTGTACTTCTTCTCTATTGTTTGATAAAATGATATAAAAAATTACAATCCTTGACTGAAAGCTAGGGTTTTAGAAATTTCTATCTTTTTAACACCTAAACTTCCAATCCTCTAGAATGATCATGAAAAATCCCTTTATACCAAGAGATGTAACAAGCAACTAATCATTCTAGGGTTACAAAAATTAACCTAAAAACCTTTACAACAACCCCAAAGGGTTTACAATAACTGCACTACTAAAATAGGTGAGATATTTGCAATTGAGCCGACATGCTTTATGTCTTCAATGCTACTCCTAGCTCAATTTCCACAAATTTGATTTTATTATCTTACTGTCAATCTACAATGAATGCCCTTCTGCAAAAATTCAACCCTGATATTCATTTGGCTCAGCATCATAGGAAAAAAAATCTAATTCTAGTAGTAATTTAGACCTTCCACTATCTTCCCCAACTGCAAATTGTACCGAAGAAATCAATTCTTGGCCACCGCTTCATTTTTCATGACTTACTGATTCAAAAACCCTAGCAAAACACTGTAGGATATTTGAATTTGAATAAAAAGCATAACTGACTCAACTTTAAAACATGACCATTGATGCATTTTATTCCTGATAGATCGGATGGCTCGTAGAATCCCACAACAGTCAACACAAATCTTAAAAAATCACTTTACACATCACTAAACCCTCGACCAATGAGAAAAAAGCATGTCAGTGATGAATCAGCGTATTGGACCCACTCTTCATAAGCTTTAAAATGAATGGTTGTTGTAAGTTCGCATAGCCTCGAAAGATTCTATGTGAATATCAGACAACCATTAGATCTTCTATCTCTGCATCCTTTAGAATCTCTCAGGCCCACTGACATGTCTTCACTTCTTTCCAGCTCAGCCAATCACAACATGACACCTCAACTATGAATAACCAGACGGTCCCATTGTTCTCAGCAAACCTTAACTCTTTGACCCATTTGGTGAATACGTGACCAATGACAATCTAAGTCACTTAAAATCTTCTTTAACCACAATCTGATTGAACAATTCAATGAACAAATATTTTTTTTGAATCACCTAATGTTTCGTTTAACCCTGGGTTACACTTTGCGAATGCAAAAAACCTTCATTCACTCATTCACTAGATCTATTTCTTAACCCTTGTCAAGAAACCAGGCTTATATTTGGTGAAACAGTGACCAAAGAGAATCACATGTTTGCTGAGAAATATAGGGCCTCACTAATTTATTTAGAGATTTAGCGAATAGACATTCACATATTCGCTAAAAGATTTAGAACTTCTCCAGGTTACTTCATGAATGAGTGAACACAGAGGAAACTTTATCGGCCCACTAAACATTTTGTCTAAGCCGCCAGAAATTAGAAAATACTTTATAACCCTAGGCCCATCTACAAACTGTTAGATGTCAACACATAATTCGCTGCTCACCGCCCAGTCACCTTTGACATAGGACCCACCTATCCCTTAGAATCTAATCAGATGGCAGATGCAAAGTTGCATGGAGGAAGAATATTCCATGTGACTAAGTGCCAACCGTCAATCAATTATCTGACACAAGATCGTCTTACAAACTCCACCTCGTCACTTCACTAACCAATTAAATATCACCATTTGGGGACACTTGGCAGTGGACCCGCTGAAAGAAAAGATTACATCACACAAAAGAATCAAGGGTTATCTTATAATCTCATTCATCTGACACATCCTTTGTGAAGACATGCCCACCATTGATCTCTGCAGATGTCAGAGTCTTCTGACATGCTGACAAATAGGACCCACTACCTTTGAAACACTGCATCACAAAGTAAATGAATGGCTGGCATAAGTTCGCAAGCCTCTGACACATCCCTTGCAGACTTACGCCAATTGTTAGATGCAAATGTTGTCAGAGCCAGGCCCAGGAAAGAAATAAGGTCAAAACTATAGGAAAAATTAAAGTGTTGGACTTAGGAAAAATATTTCACTGGGCACTTGGAAACTATAGAAAAAATAAAGACCGTAGGTGAATAAAAATTAAAGCACATGCATTTATCAATTTTTAAGTGGCCCAAAAAGTAACGCTTAATTAGAACAGGGCTAGGGCACACTTAGGGTTTTTCTTGCAAATGGCTAGATTTTTGAAATTTACCTAGGGTTTTGCCAAGAAAATGGGAGAAATACTTGTAGAGGCATAGAAAATAATACCGTGACCATGGAATTTTTACTTGTGCTAATAGTGGCTCATGCTCAGGGACGTGTATCTCCTGCAGATACAATGAGAAACTAGAATCTCTTGGTACAGCAGACCAGAACCAAAAAATTTGACAAAAATAGGGAACTGCACACAAAAACCTAAACAAAACCTATACAGAAACTGCCAAAACTTTTAGGAGAAAGAGAATTTCAAAAATTGACTATAAACAGGCAACTCCAGGAGGTCTCTTGTCAAATTCTTTAGAATGTAAGAACCTGCTCCCCATTTTTCTTCAATAATATATGGGCCTAACCATATGGGATCAAATTTCCCATGTTTTCCTTTGTCTTGCATTCTTACATTCCACATTAATACCATGTCTCCCTCTACAAAATTTCTCCAAGTAGTCCTTCTATCATACAGGACTTTGCACTAGGCCTGCAAATTCTCATTCTTGATGTGTGCATCATTTCTTACCTCATTTAATTGAATGAGGTCATTCATTCTGACTGTCATATCTTCTTCTACATCTTCATCATATTTTTGAATGAAATGACACATCTGTAACAAATTATTTTGGGGTAATCTTGCATTTATTCCATACACTAAGTCAAAGGGGGCACATCCTATTGCTTTCTTACTGTCACCCTATCAGCCCATAGGGCTTGTAATAATTTGGAGTCCCAGGCCTTTTTATTTTTGTCCAGAACTCTTTTCAAAATCTTGATTAAACTTTTATTGCTGGATTATGCTTGGCCATTGCCTTGTGGATGATAAGCAGAAGAATATGAAATTTTAATACCATTATGTCTGAAAAAGTCAACAAACTCTTCTGACCTAAAACATAATGCATTATCAACCACCATAGTTTCTGGGCAACCAAACCTCATCAAGATATTCTGCATCATAAAATCTGTTACTACCCTACTGGTTGCTCTTCTTGTAGGGATTGCCTCAACCCACTTAGTGAAATAATTTGTTTCCACTAAGATGGAGGAATGTCCACCACTGGATTTATTAGGGATTTCACCAATGAAATCCATACTGCACTAAATTTTAGTTTTCCTGCAAACCTTTGGCAAGGATCACACTTCTTCACAAACTGATGTGTATCTTTGATAAGTGAAGGCCACCAAAAACCTACGCTAATAATCTTGTGGGTTGTAGTCTTTGCCATGTAATGTCCTCCACAAATTCCACTATGCATTTCATGCATCAAAAGGTTGGCTCTATCTGGATCTACACACCTAAGCAAGACACCTTCATTGCTTCTCCACCAAAGTTCTCCACTTATAGTTGCAAATCTCAAAGAGTGGAGTTTAATAGTTCTCTTCTTAGTTTCATCCAAATTAGAGGGTAAGACCATCTTTTGTAAATATTTGACAATATCTTAATACCATTCACAATAATCCATGTTACACATGTAAGGCCTTTGATCCTCTTCTAAAGCATTTATCTGGTTTTCATTTAAATTACTCTGAGCCATCAATTTTCCTAATCCCAATCCTCTCACTAACTTTGTAATGTGGATGTCAATGTTAAATTCTTGAATTCTGTTAATCCACCTACATCTTCTTCTTGAGACCTCCTGTTGGACTAGGATATCTTTGAATGCAGCACTTAGGACATAAGCAATCACTGTGGCTCCCACCAGATAGGATTTGAATGTTTTAATGACCTTAACCAAGGCATAAGCCTATTTCTCAATGATATCATAATTTAATTATACTACCTATAAAGTCTTGCTAAAAAAGGAAATAGGTTGTTCAAAACCTTTAGCATTCTTTTGTAATAGCACTGCAGCAATACTATGAGCAGATGCAAAAGAGAAAATTTGCATTGGCTTGCTATAGTCTAGTGTCTTTAAGACTGGGGCATGCTTAATGGCCCTCTTAATGTCATTGAAGGCTTGAACTACTTCAGTATTCCATTCCATTTTTGCTCCTTTCTTTAACATCCTTGATATGGGAATACTAATTTCTTCAAAGTTTGTAATAAACCTTCTTAAAAAGTTGACCTGTCCTAAAAAGGATTGAATTCCCTCGATGTTCTTTGGTAAGGATAGTTTGTCAATAGCCTCCACTCTTTTAGGATCTATCCTTACACCATCCTTTGAAACAATGTGCCCCAAAAGTTTCCCTTCTGTCACACCAAAGGCACATTTATTTGGGTTTAAAGAGACCCCATATTCCAATGCTCTGATAAAAATTTTCTAAAGATGTTGACAATGTTGTTCTTCTTTTGATGAAAAGGCTATCAAGTCATCTTGATATACCACCATAAATCTATCAATGAAATCTGCAAAGGCTACATCCATAGCCCTCTGGAAAGTGGCACCTGCATTAGTCAACCCAAAGGGCATCCTTACATAAACATATGTTCCCCATGGAGTTGTAAATGCAGTTTTAAATTATTCTGTGTCCCGGACCATAACCAGATTGTAACTAGAAAAGCCATCCATCATGGACATCAATTTTGATCCAATGACCTTTTACAACATGTTCTCCATATTGGGTAACCCATAGTTATCTTTCAAAGAATTTATGTTAAGATTTCTGAAGTCAACACAAAGCCTAATGTCACCATTCTTCTTTCTAACTGACACCAAATTTGAAACCCAAGTGGAATGCCTAATGGGCTTGATTATTCCAGCATCCATCATCTTCTTGAGTTCACCTTGCATGTTGGGTGCCAGGGTAGGATTAACAGGTCTCAATTTTTGTCTAAAAGGTTTTGTCCCCTCCTTGAGTGGAACCTCATGTTAGAAAAGGTCCTTTCTATAAGCTTTAAGGTCTTCATAAGACCAGGCAAAAACATGCCTAAATTTTTTGAGAAGGTCAATTAAATTTTTTCTAATTCTTGGGGAGAGAGACCTCCCTATATAAACTTTCTTGGGAGCTATCTCTGTTCCCAAGTTTATCTCTTCAAGCTCATTGATTTTATCAGTACTAGCAGAAAAAACCTTGTCTTTATTGTCAAATGCCCTTTCAAGGGAAACTAGTCCTTTAGGAACCTTGTTTGATTTTAATTGCAAAACCTCTTTCCCAAAGATGACATCTTTTCCATTCACTGTATTAACATAAGCACTAAAATCCATTTCTTTATCACCAAAGTGAGATTCACAATGGAGAAACCTTAATATATCTTGGTCATCAGAAAAAACTTGCCAATTATCTAGATTGTTAGGAAAAGAAGGCCTAGCTTGTACCTCTATATTGGAAACATCTACAAATGTAGAATCTTCTGGTCTAAGGGCTATATTAGCTGACAAATCTGCCATCCTATTTTGACTTCTTTCCATCCGACAAATATTAAAAGCACTAAAGCTTTCAATCTCATCCCATACTGCATTTTTGTATTGCTTCAATTTCTGATTCTTTGAAGCATATTTTGATCTAATTTGGGATATGACTAACTTAGAGTCACCTATAACTTTCAAACACTTTATGCCATGCCTTGATGCTAATCTTAGACCAATTAATAGAGCCTCATACTTTGCAACATTATTTGTGCATGAAAACAACAAAGTAAATGAGAACTTGAAAGTTTTACCATTTGGAGATATGAGCAATATTCTAGCTCCAGATCCTTCTTTTCTATTTTCTCCATCAAAATACATGGTCCAGAGATTATCAAGGTCAATCCATCCTTCTTGGCTTTTTGATTTGTGGGGAGGCTCAACACCTTCCTCTACTTCCTTATCTTGTACCTTGAAGGCATTAATATTAGTATCAAGGAAACAATTCATGTTGTCCTGTTCTTCTTCCTCAATCATGTGTGGAGTTCTAGACTCCCTAGTGACCTTAATATTCTATCCTTCAAAATTAAAAGTGGCAAATGATAAGTCACACTCTATGCTGCCTCCCATAGAAGCACTCCATTTTCTTGATAATAACATTCCATACTTGGGAGGAATATCAACTACCAAGACACTCATGGTTAGTTGTTTGTTGGGGTATCTAGCCAATCTGTAAGGCAAAGCCTTAATAGTACCAACAACTGGTACTTCTCTTGAATCCATAGCTTGACACCTACCATGAGGTGTATCCACTTTTAATCCCAATGACTTCATAACCTCAGTAGGCATAACAGTATTTGATGCTCCAAAATCAATCATGCAATTCTTTAGCAACTTTCCATTTATTTGCAGAGTCAAGAAAAAAGGATCAACTGATCCCACTGCAGTACTAACAACATTTGTGTCCAAATAGATTTGAGGGATTTTAGAAACAATCTCCTCACTACAATTTTCATCTTCTTCATCCACAATTACTACTTGTTTCTCAAATTTTTCTATTCTTTGAGAATCAGTATGCACTACACTTTTTACCCATTTCAAGGCATTTTTCTTATGTTCCTCTATTCTCATCATCTCTAATAATGGAACTTTGACAGTAATTTGAGACAAAAATTTAGTCATG
This sequence comes from Chamaecyparis obtusa, assembly GCA_027943335.1. Classification (NCBI taxonomy): domain Eukaryota; kingdom Viridiplantae; phylum Streptophyta; class Pinopsida; order Cupressales; family Cupressaceae; genus Chamaecyparis; species Chamaecyparis obtusa. Next base: position 798,323 of record BSBK01000918.1, read on the forward strand.
TCAACTGGAACATACTTTAAATCGAGTACATCTAGTTTTGAATCTGCAATCTCTTTATCAGCTTCTTGGGTGGATGTATCTGTAGGTTTGTCAGTTTGGGCCTTGTTTTTCTTTTGCAAAATTGGTACAACCTTAGCAGTAGATTTGGATTTCACCTTTTAGACAATGTTGGGCTTGGCATTTTTCTTTATCTTGACTTTATCAGCAAGAGTAACATCTTTAGTCCTTTCTTGTGATGTCTTTGCATCTTTGTCTGTCTTCTTGATAAAAATGCCAACAGGCTTGGGATTTGAATCACCAACAACTCTATTCCTCAAGTTATAATTTGCCTTTGCCTGAGTAACCAAAATGGCTGTTATCAAAGCAATTTCTTCATCAGAAGGTCTTCTTAAATTAGTTGTTTGATCATTCTTTTGAACATTGCACTGAATGTTATCAGGCTCACTATCTTCATCATCTAAAAAAACTTACTGATGATATGATTCATTTCTAGTTTGGGAATGTAAAGCATCCTGATTTTCATCCTTTTTAGTAGAGTCTACCTCACTCAAAACATGAGAAGAGAACATCCCACATCCCTGGTCTTCATAAGGTTGTTCCTCACTGCACTCCTTCTCTTCTTGAGGAGAGACATTTTGGGATATGGCACAATAATCAGGATCATGTGGTGACTGATAGGAAATACACCATGGGACCTCCTCCACCACATTCATTGAATTTCTTTGCAATGGATCAAGGGTCCTATCATTTGGTTTATCTCTTTTCTCAAGAATAAAAGGCTTCCCATCTTTCCATTGAGTATTGTAAGGGTAATTCTGCATCCTTGGCAATTTGTTGAAATTATTAAAGGGAGACTTGTCTCCTCCTGTAGCTTTATTACCTTTGTTTTCACTAGGCTTCAGATCCTTGATTGATTTTAGAATCTATTTTAGGCTCTCATCATCCTTAGGTTTCACACCTTGAAGCTTTCCTAGATCTTTTCTATTTAACAAAGGAGACTTGTTATCTTCTCTCCTTCCCAACTTTCCTAAGATTCTCCAATTGCTCTCTATGTTCACAGCTAACTTTTAAGCTTCAACCAGGCTCCTTGGATTCTTATCTCTCAATAGGTATCCCATCTTTGAGTCAAAAGCATTTAAATATGTGACAAGGCACACCCTATCATCCAATCTAATAACCTGCAACAATTTATGCATGGCCTTTTGGAATCTAACATTAAATTCAATAATATCTTCATTGAAATTCTTCTTTATGTTATTTAACTCATTCAACATAAAACCTTCATGTGTTTTGTCACCATATTGTTCCTTTAAACAATGTCTAAGCTGATCCCATGATCCTATGCTACCATGTGGCAAAGCCCTAAACCAATCCCTTGAATCTTCTGTTAGGGATTGCACAAACAGTTTCATGATAACATCATCAGGCACAATATTATAATCATCAATGACATCAATAAATTTTTTTAAATGCTCCTCACAAGTAACAACATTGCTTCCTATGAATTTAGGTAGCTTCTTTCTAATTTCTTCAAGGATGGGGTTAGGATAACCAGGGATACCAGTAAAAACCAACTGTTTACATCTTTCTTGTATAATCCTTGAATTAGGAAAACCAACACCCTGAGATGTGGATGCATTATTATTTGTAGTGGCAACACCTTTAAAACCTCCTGGTGGAGGAACACCAGTTGTCTGATTTGCTGAATTTGTGACATTTTCTCCTTGTGTCATGGTAGAACTAGCAAAATTTGTAGGTCCTGTAGATCTTCTAAGAAAATCAATTTTCTTTCTCATTTCTAGTGTTGTAGCTTCTAATTCTGCCTTTGCAAGTTCCTTAGCTAGCATTTCCTATTCCTTTTTGGCCTTTTCAAGGTTGGATTCCAATCTTAAAGCCTAGTCTATAGGTTCTTTAATTGAAATGCCCACTTCCTTTTGTTTCCCTTTATCCCTTGGTTTCCTTGTTTCAAAAGTCTTATGGACAATAGGCATCTCATTTGTCTTTTTAGGAATGGGAACATAATTTATAGCCTCTAAATCTAATAGCTACCTTCTTAATTGGTCAGCCCTCATCATGGCATGTTTGACCTTTTCTTCCTTCTCATTTTCTCTTTTTTGCCTAATGGCTGCTTGTTCTTGAATTCTTCTTTCCAATTCATATACTTCTTCAAATATTTCTTCAGAATCAGGAAAAGTGGTTTCAGACTCATCTTGTTGTGCTTGAGGGTCTTCTTGCTGATCTTGAGATTCATGGGGGCCTTGGGGTATTGATGAATCAAGGGTTAAAGGGGGAACAAAATCCTGTCCACCCCTACTTTTACTTCTAGACCTACTAATTTTTCCTAAAATCCTTCTATTGTGGGATGGTCTTTCACCCTCTCTGTCTGTGGGGAAATAATAGTCTTCATACTAGTTTAGGCCTAGATCAACTGCCTCCTCATATTCTGAGGCATTTCCTTCATGACCAGGAGGAGTAAGACCCTCCCGTCTTGGGTTTCCCTTTTGCTTCTAGGTTAGGGATGTATCATCAACACTTTTTTCTTTCCTAACCTGAGTTCTTCTTGATGTGGTAGGAAGCCCACCCTACAAGCTTTCTTCTGGGTGCTCCTTCCTCCAAGTCCTTGTAATTTTGAAAGTCATTATGATATATTACTTAAAGCACTAGTTACAGAGATGCTCAGAGTCACCACTCACAATATGTGAGATAATTTGAAACCTTACTGAAAATGACTCTTATATTCTTTAATGAAGTCCACTGGATAAATGATAAGTTGGCTAGGAGTCTAAGCTATACTTGTACCCACATTATCTATGCTGATTTGTAACACTAGAGATATCAAATGATTGAAATAGGTAGGTCAGGAGTCAAGCTCAACTTGAAACCTACACTATTTTCTCTTGATAATATTTCTCTATTCTCCAGTAGAATCACCGATTTGATGGTGACGTAGAAGGGATGAATCAAATGGGTAATGAGATATTGAAAATTTACAACATAAACCATGATTCAGAACTGATTTTACTTTTTTATTATGCTTTACTCCCTAGTAGAGTCACCAATTTGTTGGTTCCTAGATAGGATTTTACACTCCATGAGATAACAATATGCTTATGATGGATATTGAGGATTGGTTAGTTCCAAATGTGAGCAATCTATAAGTAATTGGTCCAACTATAGGGATAAGACTACCCTCTTCTACTTCTGGCTCTGCAAAACCAAGGTGGGTACACCTGATCCAATAGTATTAACTTTGACTGATAGTTTTAACTCTGCCCCTTATTTCTTTATTGGATCTTTCAATAGATGCATACAATGAGAGAATACTAAACAACAACCTATTGTTCATTGATCCTCCATCACTGGGTAGGAAAATACATAAATGTAAATAAAATTAAAATACTGTTAATGATTTAATGATTTGAGATTACAAGGTTTGAATCACTCTTCTCAACATAAAGATAGGAGAATATAGGCCAGTGCCTTATCCATTGGGAAAAATATTAAGGAAAAGGATGAATACAATGGTGTCTGAAATTGGTCTTTAGACATAAACAAAAATACCTCAACTCTTTCCTACTTATGAAAATCCTTCAAATAAACTCCAAGAACACATATTCCACTTTGAGCAATATTTAATCTAACTTTAGGTTGGAACTCAAAGCACCAATACATTCACATAAACCTTATGCAAAGATTTAAAGATTCAAAGAATAGAGCAAAGGAGAGACAAAGATCTGAGATTTGTATTAAGTATAACCTTTCACCATGTGCATACATTACCCAAAATAGTAAGCTTGCAAGATAAGAACATCAACCTGTACTTCTTCTCTATTGTTTGATAAAATGATATAAAAAATTACAATCCCTAACTGAAAGCTAGGGTTTTATAAATTTCTATCTTTTTAACACCTAAACTCCCAATCCTCTAGAATGATCATGAAAAATCCCTTTATACCAAGAGATGCAACAAGTAACTGATCATTCTAGGGTTACAAAAATGAACCTAAAAACCTTTACAACAACCCAAAAGGGTTTACAATAACTGCACTACTGAAATAGGTGAGATATTTACAATTGAGATGACATGCTTTATGTCTTCAATGCTACTCCTGGCTCAATTTGCACAAATCTAATTTTATTATCTTACTGTCAAACTGTAATGAATGCCCTTTTGCAAAAATTGAACCCTGATATTCATTTGGCTCAGGATCATAAGAAAAAAAATCAAACTCTAGCAGTAATTTAAACCTTCCACTATCTTCCCCAACTGCAAACTATACCGAAGAAATCAATTCCTAGCCACCGCTTCATTTTTCATGACTTACTGATTCAAAAACCCTAGCAAAACCCTGTAGGATATTTGAATTTGAATAAAAATGGTAACCGGCTCAACTTTAAAATGTGACCGTTGATGCATTTTATTCCTGGCAGATCGGGCGGCTTGTAGAATCCCACAACAGTCAACAAAAATCTTAAAAAATCACTTTACACATCACTAAACCCTCGACCAATGAGAAAAAAGCATGTCAGTGATGAATCAGCATATTGGACCCACTCTTCATAAGCTTTAAAATGAACGGCTGTCGTAAGTTCGCATAGCCTCAAAAGATTTTGTGCGAACATCAGACAGTCATTAGATCTTCTATCTCTGCATGCTTTAGAATTGCTTGGGTCCACTGACGTGTCTTCACTTCTTTCCAGCTCAGCCAATCACAATATGACACCTCAGCTATGAATCACCAGATGGTCCCACTATTCTCGACAAACCTTAACTCTTTGACCCATTTGGTGAATACGTGACCAATGGCAATCTAAGTTGCTTTAAATCTTCTTTAACCATGGTTTGATTGAACGATTCAGCAAACAAAGGTTTTCATTGAATCACCTAATGTTTCATTTAACCCTGGGTTACACTTCGTGAATGCAAAAAACCTTCATTCACTCATTCACTAGATCTATTTCTTAACCCTTGTCAAGAAATCAGGCTTATATTCAGTGAAACACCAACCAAAGACAATCACATGTTCGCTAAGAAATTTAGGGCCTCACTAATTTATTTGGAGATTCAGTGAATAGACATTCGCATATTCGCTAAAAGATTTAGAACTTCGCCAGGTTACTTCATGAATGAGTGAACACAAAGGAAACTTTATCGGCCCACTAAAAATTTTGTCTGAGCCGTGAAAAATTAGAAAATCCTTTATAACCTTGGGCCCGCTTGCAAATTGCCAGATGTCAACACATAATTCACTGCTCACCACCCAGTCACCTCTGACACAAGACCCACCTATCCCTTAGAATCTAATCAGATGGTGGACGCAAAGTCACATGGAGGAAGAATATTCCATGCAACTAAGCACTGACCGTCAATCAATTATCTGACACAAGACCGTCTGACAAACTCCACCTCATCACTTCGCTGACCAATTAAATATCACCATTTGGGGACACTTGGCAGTGGACCCACTGAAAGAAAAGATTATGTCACACAAAAGAATCAATGGTTGTCTTTTAATCTCATGCATCTGACACATCCTTTGTGAAGACATGCCCACCGTTGCTCTCTACAGATGTCAGAGCCTTCTGACATGCCGACAAATAGGACCCACTACCTTTGAAACGCTATGTCACAAAGTAAATGAATGGCTGGCATAAGTTTGCAAGCCTCTAACATATCCCTTGCTTACTTATACCAACCATTAGATGCAGATGTTGTCAAGCTGGGTGCAGGAAAGAAATAAGGTCAGAAACTATAGGAAAAATTAAAGTGTTGGACTTAGGAAAAATATTTCGATGGGTGCTTGGAAACTATAGAAAAAATAAAGACTGCGGGTGAATAAAAATTAAATCACATGCGTTTATCATTTTTTAAGTGGCCCAAAAAGTAATGCTTAATTTGAACAGGGCTAGGGCACACTTAGGGTTTTTCTTGCAAACGGCTAGATTTTTGACATTTGCCTAGGGTTTTGCTAGGAAAATGGGAGAAATACTTGCAGAGGCATAGACAATAATATTGCAACCATGGAATTTTCACTTGTGCTAACAACTTGGTTCATTTCTTGATTAACTGTCATCATCTAATTTGATACTTGGAAGTGACGATCAGTGAGTCTCTGTATTTCACTTTCTTTTGCTTGAAGTTGTTTAGTCATCAGTCTTCGGTCTTCAATAGCCAGATTCTGATCTTGTTCAGCTTGTCTAGCATTGTTCATGATTTCCACCATTCTCACCATTTGAGATTCATGACCGATTTGAAGTGCTTTCACTTGCTTAGATAGATGCCAATTCTTTTTAGATAACTCAGTGATTATGCTTTCGGATCCATCAGAGATGCTTCTAGAGCTTGATCCAATATGATCAAATATTTCATCAATAGGTTCTTCATGATAACTTATTTCATTCAGCTGAATTACAAGGTTCTTTCTTTCAACTAGTAATTTCTTCGGTTCTTCCTTGGCTTGTTTATATTGTTCCACAAACATCTGCATTTGTATCTTTTTATTCTCAATAGTCTTGTCAAGCTTGTATCTCTCCATGACTTAGATCTTTTCCCTTCAGTGGTTAGATTGTTCAAAAGGAGAACTGAGCTCTGATACCAATTGTTGGAATTAGGAGAGATAGGTACTGAGAGGGGAGGGGTGAATCAGTGACTTCAAAACTTTACTTTAAAAAAAACCTTTCTGATCAATAACTGAATACTATGATAACCGATCAAAATAACTTGAATCTAATTGCATAAATCAATCATCTAGTTAACTTAAGAAAGTAAACAATATGAAATCAATATGAAAATCACATAACACAAGTATTTTGGTAACGCAAAAACCCTTGTTAGAAGGTAAAAACTACGGTGGGGATGACACCCACAAATTCTTCACTACTACAGATAGAAAAGGTTTTCCTAGTAAGGCTACAAGTTTTGATCACTTCTAGTGATCTTACCCTGTTAGGAGTAACATATTAGATCAGCTAGATCTACCTAGTTATAGGATTTAACAACACTATATGAAGTGTGTACTTGGTTAAGAGATTTATACAAAGACTGTTAAGTCTACTTTGTTAAGAGATTTATCAAAAACTCTATCACAATTGTTAGAAAGTAATAGGTAAATTATCTGCTAGTTGACAACTCAATTGTCTAAAATAGATCTATAAGTGCTTATCAAAATATCACCTTATCTATGATGGTTCTCTTCTCTGTTCTACTCTGTAGCCTTGTCTGATTCTACTCAATCTGATATCCTCTATACTTTGTTTAGGTCGGTAAATAGATTGTCTTGAAGACAGGCAAATTCTTCAAGTGCTCTGTGATTCATATATATCAGTTCAACAACCACACCAAAAATGGTGCGAACAAACAAAATATATAGTGTTCTATTTTTCCGCCTTAGCAAAAATTAGGTTACAAAAATAATCATAACCCTAAGATCTATGGTGCAAAATAACCTAGATCAACTAATACAAATAATATAATCATTGCATTTAATGAATATATTTTACAATAAATGCTCCTCGATCTTGGTAAACCATTTTACGATCTGTTATAACCATTTGCATAGAATAATGTGCCATTTCTGATTACTATGCCAGTTTTTGTGATCATTAGTAAACACTGTATAATATGCTCGGTGTATACTACGATGCTCAGTGTTTACTAACCATTGGTGTCAGTGTCGCTGATGCTTGGTTAACTGTGTGATGCTCGGTGTAGAGGCTTTACCGACTGCTTTGTCTTACTTCTAGTTACTGACTGTCTCAATATGAGTAACCGGCCGACCTGTTTACTATCCTTTGATACTAATGATAACCTTAAATGCTCAATAGAGATTAACAATAACGTAGTTCAAAGAAATATAATTTTGTTAGAATGTATTTGATTGGTGGGATAATGCCTCAATCATTCAAATGATGGGAATCATGATGATAAATGAATAAAGTATACATAAAATAATACATAGAGTTTTTAGAAAATTATTTTCATTGAAAAAAGAATTCATTGATTTAAGGATAATGCATAAAATAATATAAAAGTATGTGAAGGTGAGGGTAACATGATAGCCTTTGAGGTAGAGGGATGGTTTATGAAAATGGTTGGGAATTTATAATAATGCTAAGTTGGTTTAAATTTTTTAAATATAATATTAAATTTATGATTATGTACCACAATATAAGCATCATATTTTCTTGTTCTATTATCAACATTCTCTTTTTTTTGACATGATCATTATAAACCATATGACAAAATGCCTACAAATCAAATTTTGACTTTATAAAACTAATTTCAACACAAATGATTTTGTCGGTAAATTTAAAGCTACATTAGTTTTTAGATGTTGTGACAAGTGGAATGCCTAGATTATTTTCTCTTGTACATAAAATGATAAATATTAAATTAGTTTTTGATTTAGCTTCTCATAAGATTTGTCATATTCATCAAATGGATCTTAAAAGTGTTTTTCTGAATGTTGACTTATATGAGTAAATTGATGTCTCAACCTCTTAATTTTATTAAGAAACAAAATGAACAAATTGTACCAATTCCATCTAGTTAAGGTTTCAAACAATCTCATAGAAAATAGTAATCTAAAATTAGTTTTTTTTACCTCTCAATGGGAAATAAATTAATAGTAGATATTGAAAATATATTTGTTTTTTATTGAAAAAGAAACAAGAGGGTGCTAGCCCATGGTACAAAAATCCTAGAAGCACATTAACAACATATTAATCATACTAGTCAAACAACAGATAATCAAAAGAAAGTTAGCAGAGAAAAAGTGTCTAGTTTGCCTCTATCAAAAACAAACTTAAAGGTACTTATCAAAAATAACGAACCAGAGTATCATAAGAAGAAAGTAAATAACATATTATCAGTAATTTGCCACATAGGGACAAACTAGAGTTTTAAAAACATAACCATAAAATAGGGAAGGAAAATAAAAGACCTGGGGCCAGTAGGCCCGAACAAGAACAAAAACCTCATGGCACCAGTAGCAACTAGGATCTCTCACCCAGACATTTAGACACTAGGGTCACATCCCACTCTTCCTAAAGAAATAGGAAGAGGTCTCTATTATCCTCATCAGCTTCCAATTTTCCACCAACCATCTTCTCCTGCACGTTGCATAGGGTCATAACCAACATGTGCATGACTTTGAGGGTAAATTTATTCAAATCCGCGATGCGGGATTTGATTTATCTCATGTCCTTCTTAAGGTTGAGGATCTCATTATCCAACTTGTTGAACTTCTACTTGAGAGAGCCTTTAAACATGTCATTCTCCTCCATTGCCACAGTAGTGTTCTTAGTGCGAGGGGATTTGGTCTTTAGGGTGTTTGGAGAGGGTGGGGGCAGGGTATTACTGTGAGGCATATCTTCCGTCATTGATAGGGGATTCAAGGGGGGAATGTTGCTAGACATTGGCAAGCTCAAGTGATCAATCGAGGAGCCCTCAATTGAACCAGTGGAGGCAGAGGTGTCCATACCCTCTGAATGGGATTTGTCTTCAAAAGCCATTTCCTTGAGTCTTCTTTGGCATTTCTCCTTGGTAATTCTATTAGAATACCACACAATACCCCCCAAATCCACCTCCAACTCAACCTGACTGCCTGAATTCCTCTATTTTTGGGGCTTCCTCTCAGTTTCAGGGGTACTATTAGCCACCATTTTATCCTTAGCCTCCATGGATTTAGAGACATGGGATTCCTCAATATCCTCTACTCTTTTAAATGGGTTCCTCACACATCTTTTATGTCCTTTACCTTCATGCATAACCAGGTCAGTCTCCTGAATCTCCTGGATATACTGGGAGGGGGACAGAGAGGGGTTGTTGGCTCCTGACATTGAAACTTCCTAGGTGACATCCTTAATAATAAGGGGGGTTTGGGGTGGAGGGAAAATAACTTTATGGAAGTTATACAAATAGAGTAGGAGACCCTATTGAAGGATGGGGGTCAGCTTCTCAAGGTTCTTGTTTTCTTTAATATCCATGATATTGCTTTCCAATAAATGGAGGAGGTAAAATAGGATGGGGAAGGTCCCTATTTCTAATGTGGTTGAGGAACGAAAGATGATAATAATAAAACAAAGTAAATTTACCCTCAAGAGTGAAGTATTTCATAATAATGTGACACACCTTGGGCCAAAACTCAGGGAGCAGCTCACGATTGAGTGCTCTGGACTTTTTCATTGGCTTCTCATCCAGCCTGAAGAACTGGTTGAGACTGGTAAGGTCCAGTGTCTAGCTAGTTTTCTTATACTTTCTACCCTTAGTTGACAGTCTCGTCACTTTAGCAATGACCTCCTAATTTATTTGAAAGTGTATGCCCCCAACTAACACCTTCCTATTGTTCAAAGAGGACATGAATTCCTTAGAGATTTTATCATCATGGCCTCCCTTCATTCTTTCAATGAAGCCCTACATGCCACTATCTTTGCAGTAGTGGGTTACTAGGGGGTCTGAGCTAAATTCCTCTTTGATTTTATTTGGCTCTATGGGAAAAGTTTTTCCACCCATGATAACCAAAGTAGTATCCACAGTAGAAATCTTCTGAAAGTTGTAGAGCTTTGCTTCACAAACCAAGGCATAAAACATGGCTTTTTGGGTTAACTATTTTGTGATAATTTTGTTCATAAAAGGTAGGGCCTCGGTAGTTTCTAGATAGTCATGCTCCGTACACCAAAATCTAGCAGATCTCCAAATGTAATAATTAGAAATTAAGCCATATTTTCCCTTAGTGTCCTTCATAATCAAAATTACCTATTGATGCAGATAGCTATCCTTCCACACATACTCACGGAAAAGGCAATTATAAACCTTTATAATATTTTGCGCATACATAGTCATAACTACAACAATCATCAAATTAAGCCAACATGAAATCAAGGTGGGGACCTCAACAATATTGGTGACAACTTGGCTTATTTTAAATATTGTTAGAGTCATGCTTTTTCTACCCAATCAACCTCAAGGTTTCCTTTGGTATCCCATTGACCTCCTCCCATTTAACCAACCCAACTTTCTTAAGCCCAATGGTAGCCATAGAATCCGCCACCACATTTCCTTCCCTATAGGTATAAGAAATAGTTGTTTTTTGGTGGTTGTTGAGAAGCTCACGAATTTCCAATATTATGGTGTTCACCCACCATCTAGCACTCAACTTCCATTTGATAGCATTCACAATCACTTTGGAATCCCCCTCAACAATCAACAGTCTGATATTCATGGAGATGGAAAATTTTATACCCCATAGGAGAGCAGTTCCTTCAGCTTGATTGACAACATTATTTTTGAGTGGCCCAACATAAGCCAAAAGACAATCACTATTGTGGTCTCTTAGCACTCCACCCCCACCCTAGGTAAGGTTATTCACCACACCATCAAAGTTTAATTTGGTCCATCCAATAGGTAGGGCAACCCATTGAGTAGCATTTTGAGCCATCAATTTGGAGTTGTCAAACCTAGTGAAGCCAGTCAAAAAATTCTAATTACTAGCTATTTTGGTCTCCCAGGTAGTGGGGGGTGCTGAGGGGAGTTTCTAGTTAGCCGAGCCAACATTATCACATAGGAGCTTGGTGCCCATATGGAGAGAGGCCTCAGACGGGGAGTCAGTCTCCTTGAAGATCTTGTTGTTCCTTTCTTTTCAGATAGTCTAGCTGATGTATTGGGGAAGAAGCCACCATAGGAGCTGGAGGAGAGGGTGATTGGAGGGGGATCACCAACTATTGAACTAGTGGATATCAACTTCCAGGACCCAGGGGACCCCCAATTTTCCAATAAATACCTGCCAAATACTAGTAGCATATTCATAGTGTATGAATAGGTGATTCATAGTTTCCTCCTCCTTTTTACAGAGGACACATTTGTTGGCCAGGGAGAACCCTCTTCTAATGAAGTTGTCTTGATTTAATACTTTACCATGCATAAGCGTCCACCAGAAAAAAAATAATTTTTAGAGTAAGGTGTGGAATCCACACCTTATTCCACTCGCCCAGATTATTCTCTTCTTTCAGAAAGAGGTTGTAAGAAGTCTTAACCGAGAAGGTTCCCACTTGGGTGGGGGCCCAAATGATGGAATCTTGGCTAGTAATTCTAGGGATCCTGACATCCCCCAAGATTTCCATAAGCTCTTTAGCCAAGTGATCTAAATCTAGTCTATCCCTGACCAGAATAGCTATATCCTTCCAAATCCCTTCAGACATGTAGTTGGAGGCTCTATTACGAAGGGTAGGTCTGAGGTAGTTCATAAGGGGGCCAAATATTCCACTCAGGGTAGTGCAATTCTAGATCCAAGATTCATGCTAGAAATGGATGGATCTCCCATCTCCAAGCTACCAGAAGACACCTTTAAATAGCATGGTTTTGTATTTGCAAATGTTTTCCCAAAGTTTGGAACCATGGGGGAGGTCATTATCTTGGTACATCATCCCATAAGGGTTTCCTTGAAGGTACTTGGCTTCCATTATCCTAGACCAATCCATTTTCCTTTCAATGAGCTACCCAGCCACTTTTGTGGTGAGGGCCATGTTCAGTAGGAGAATTAGCCTAAGGCCCAGGCTGCCCAACCATTTATGAAGGAATATCATTTCCCAATTGACCAGGGACATCCTCTTTTTCTGTTCAGAGCCCAACCATAGAAAAGTTCTTTGTATCTTTTCTAGCCTATCTACCATGTTTCTTCTGATCTTGAAGAGGGGCATAAAGTAGACAGGAATTCCCTAGAGAGTAGAAGCCACCAGATGAAGTTTACCAGTGTTTCTCAGAATCTTCCCTTTCCATCTAGCAAGATTTTTCTAAGTTCTTTCCAAGATGGAATTCCCAAACTCTTGGGAGATGTCTTTGATAGTGAGAGGGAGGCCTAGGTAAGTAGAGGGGAGTGAAGTAGATTGACAACCAATATTTGAAGCACTCTGGTTTGGGTCTTAGTAGGAGTGTTGAAGAAAAAAATTATGCTTTTGTGGTAGTTGATGCACTATCCTGAGGCCATAGCATAATTCTCCAACAGGTACTTCCACTTTCTAGCTTCAATCATCGATGAGTACCCAAATAGGAAAGTGTCATCCACAAATTTTTCGAGGACAGTTTGCTACAAAGTGGAAGCTAGTTTGATCCCTTTTATTCTTCCCATGGAAGAGAGCATAGTTAGGTTCCTACTAAGAACTTTAGCCACCATAATAAATAAATAGGGTGAGAGAGGTTCACCCTGCCATAGACCTTTTTCAGGTTGGAAGAAGTTTCCTGGAGAGCCATTGACCATAACAAAGAAGCTCATAGTTTGCGTACATTCTTAAATAATGTGAATAACTTTCTCATTAAAGCCCATTCTACTAAGGATTTTTTGAATGAAGGACCAATTAACTTTATCATAAGCCTTATAGATATCATGTTTGAATTCCATACCTAGTGCCTTGCTCCTATCCATAGAGTGGATAATTTCGTGAGTGGATATGGCGACATCTAGGATCTATTTTCATGGGACAAAATCTTTATGAGTAGGATTGATCAGGTTGTCCAGGAGGGGCTTCATTCTATTGACCATGAATTTAGTGAGGATCTTTTAAAATGTGTTACATAGACTTATAGGCCTGAAGTCCAACATAGAGGTAGGGTTTTCATTCTTAGGGACTAACACAATATAGGTCTTTTTATGGTGCTTTAGCAAGTCACCCCATTCTGAAGAAGTCTCTGGTAGCACGGGAAACTTCTAATCCAACAATATCCCAATATTCTTGAAAAAATGCTTGGGGGAAACCATAAGGTCCTGGAGCTTTATAGGCCCCCATAGAAAAGACAAAAGCTTTGACTTCCTCATCAAAGACATTTTCAGTGAGATGATCATTATCACTGTGAGTAATAGCACATTCCATGTGGTTGAGAAGCTGATTCTGCACATTGACTGGGCACATATGTCCAACATTGGAGTATAATTCCCTAAAGTAGTTGGCCACAACCTAGTTAATCTTGTCCTTCTTAGTAACTTTGTTCCCCTTGTTGTCCCTAATTGCATTGATGGTGTCTCTTGTTTTATGGTTACTGTACACACTAAGATGTGCACTTCTCTAAGTCATTACTTCCAAGAGAATCCATAGATTGGAAACCTTGAGAAAGTGACCTAGAGCTCCCTAGGCATGGAGTCACAAGGATATTAAGAATGCTCTCAGCTAGAGCTATTAAGCCTATAACCTTGCTAGTAAACCACACAATGGGAGATTCAAAGAGACAAGGGAAAGAATTCCAATATCTTCAAGAATCAATAATGAAGATGCAATGCAATACTATTCTAGAAATGAAGATGCAAGTAAGCTATGGAAATGAAAGTATTAAAAATCATTGCTAATTAAGCTATGTGAGCTAAGCTAGAGCTTGAAAGGAAATCTAAGCTAAGAAAGCATAAACATGAAGCTACGATGCAAGAATGAAAGCTAGAATGCAAGAAGATCTCCAAAGCTCCAAAGTCACCAAGAAATCCTACAGCATAAGATTAGCATAAAAAGTTGGGTCCTTTGAATGAGAAGAGAGCTCTTCTTTTATAAGAAATGAGAATCAACAAATGATGGAGATTAAGAGGCAAAAGATTTGATCAAGGGTGGAGTTTGAAAGAGGATCAATCCATGTGCACAAGTTTCTTCCAATGGGAAAAAAGTGTTGACTTTTGAGCCTCATGTGAGACAAAAAGGCCTTTTCTCCTTTTTATAAAATAAGAATAATACTTTATTTGTGCAACTTAGGATAAGAGGAAAGTGGGGGCTTTTTATTTAATAAAAGGGGAGGGAATTCCTTTTAATTAAATAAAGACTTAGGATAAAATGGTTAGCCCCTAGAATATAATCGAATAAATGATAAAATTAGGATTTGATCAAGGAAATTGATTTAATTGAAAATATTGATTTTTAAAATTATTGATTCAGGGATTTGATAAATTGCAAGAATGGGGCCCAAAGTCTAGGCGACCATTTTAGGGTGCATACAGTTACTAGAAGATATATGAAAGAAGGCTTTATTTCTATCTCCTTTGGTAAGCCACTGGATCCTGGATTGCTACTTCCAGAAGATTTCTTCTCTTTTCAGAGCTTCCTACCACTTGTGCCTAGCCTTTTCTTCTTCCATTTGTAGCTAGGGGTGTATATTCCTAGTGGCCAGCTGAGCTTGGAGGGAGTCCAAGGTCCCCATAAGCTCTTTCTTCTCCTTATAGAAGTCACCAAAATTATTTTTACTCCAACCCTTAACCTCTCTTCTAATGATCTCCAATTTCTTGGCAATCCTAAACATGGAAGTGCCTTTGATAGGAGTGGCCCACCAGGCTTTCACTTGGTCCCTAAAAGAGGGGTGGAAACACCACATAATTTCAAATCTAAAAGGGGCTGGCCCAATTCTAGGAGAGTCAAACTAGTAGAGGAGGACGGGGTTATGATCAGAGGTAATTTTGGAGAGGGAGGAAAAAGTAGAGGTCAAGCAGAGGTCCCAAGAGGAGGTGGCTAGGACCCATTCTATCCGCACTTGGATGAGATGGGAACCCTTTCAATTATTGGACCAGGTGAAGGGATTACCTTTTAGACCAATGTCCAATAGACCAGAGTAGGAGATAAATTTTGCAAGGTCTCCCCACTAGTAAATTTTTTCCTATTTTTCGATGAGGATTAGTCAAATTTTTGATACCAATTGGTCAACCAAATGACCAAAACTATTGTCAAACTTTTCTTCATCGCTTATACGACAGGAAAAATCATCATCAAAATTTTGACGTCCATAGTGGTTTAACTATCGACCGAATCGTCATCGAAGTGATTGCTTCAACCTGGATCATACCTTTTATCTATGCGACCAAATCCCATCACACTTTTGATGACATGTGGTTGGAATAGACGTCGAGTACATAGCATCCTCATCGAAATGCCAAAGAGAGTTTGTCTAAAGTTCGATGACATTTGGTCAAAATAGGCATCGAATACATAGCATTCTTGTCAAAAGAACTATTATTTATATGTCGAAAAATCGACCAAGAATAATTTTTGGTTAATATATATATATATATATATACATATATATATATATATATGTATATATATATATATGTATATATATATATATATGTATATATATATATGTATATATATATGTATATATCTATGTATATGTATATATATATATATATATGTATATATATATGTATATATATATATATATGTATATATATATATATATGTATATACATATATATATGTATATATATATATATGTATATATATATATATATGTATATATATATATATGTATATATATATATATATGTATATATATATATGTATATACATACATATATATATATATGTATATCTATATATCTATATATATATGTATATATATATATATACATATATATATATATATTTATATATACATATATACATATATACATACATACATACATACATACATACATATATATATATATATATATATATATGTATGTATGTATATGTATGTATATATATATATATACATACATATATATCTATATATATATGTATGTATGTATGTATGTATGTATGTATATATATATATCTATATATATATATATATATCTATATATATCTATATATATATATGTATATGTATATATATCTATATATATATATGTATATGTATATATATATATATACACACACACACACACACACACACACAAATAGATATATATATATATATATATATATCTATATATATATATATATCTATATATATATATATATCTATATATATATATATATCTATATATATATATATATCTATATATATATATATATATCTATATATATATATATATCTATATATATATATATATATATATATATATATATATATATATATATATATATATATATATATATATCTATATATATATATATATATATATATATATATATATATATATATATATATATATATATATATATATTATCCAATTAAGCATACCAATATTATCACATAAAACATTATGAAATTGTCCTATTATACCAAATACAAATTATGAAATTGTTCATCCTCGTGACTATTTATTCACCCTCTCTAAACTTCTACTAGATATTGTTATCGTTCCTTTTAGATAGGAACTTGGTTCGTGATAATCATTAGAAAGAAAAGGAATATCCTCAAATATTTCATCATCATCTTTTTCATGTATGTCTATGAAAAGATGCATATAAAATATCAAAGCATATTAAGTATACAATCCATTTGTTAAACCCTACAATAGAATGGAAGATTTTTCAATTTTGAATTTGTTAAATATTTCATAGCACAAAAAACTAACCAAGGACAGATTATTAAATTTTTTAACCTATGAATAATTATTCCTCATGTCTAAAATTCTCTTAGACATTGCTAGCTTTCCTTTTGGATAGGTCTTTTGGTTTCGCATGCTTCTTTCTATTTTAAATCTAGAAACAAACAAAAGAAGATAAAAACAAGAAAAACATACTCCATGTCAATAATTTCATTAATTTCATTTAGTGAAGAATTCAAGTTTCATTAATTTCCTTGATATAACTAATGAAGTTTCCAATAATGTTATTAATCTAATTGAGAAGACTAAGCATAAGTGTGAATCCTGTATTAATTTTGACTCAAGGGATAGATCATTAATGCACCTGATGGACCATTATACAATATTGCAAAGATTAAAGATAATCTCTCTTAAGGAGTGCTCATAGATCCAACATGCATTGTGAAAGTTATTATTGAAGAACATCTTTGTACACATAAATTCGATCATGATACATATGATAAATCTAATTTTGTGATTAAGGTGCATGACGGTTTCACTTGTCCCATCCTAGGTTCGGTCACCCTTATTGTCAAAGTTGGTTTTAAGTCCTTAGATGTTACCCTTTCTATTATCCCTACCTTGGACTTATTTTGTGTGAAATTAGGGCATCCTTGGCTCAATGGCATGAAAGCTATTCCTTCTATCATCAATAAGTGTTTAAAGTTTCCCCACAACGAGCAAGTTATAACAATAAATCAATCTCTTTAGCCTTTAACTAATCATGGGAATCTTACACTTGATTACTTTTTGCAATTGTGGGAATCTGACAATATTTCAAATATTTTAGATTATAAGTGGTCATTTTCTATGGTCATATGGATTGATAAGCCATTTAGTGTCAACTTGGATGTAACTAGTTGGCTACTCTTAGTATTTTTAATGGTTGTTATGAATCGGGTAGAGGCAAATGTTTTGATATAATAAAAAGTTGTAATCATCATGAAGTTGACAACTTAGTTGTCAACTCCATGAAATAATTAGTATTGATAATTACACTCGTCAGTCACAAAGAATAGTTAGAGAAATTAGGTCATTTAGGAAGTTGGTTTAGACATTATGCAAGTCAGTTTTAGAGGTTATTGTTTTGGATCTTTTAAAAGAAGATCTTAGTTATGCAATGGAGGATAGAAGGTTGAGAATTGGTGAATGAGGAAACAATGTAATGGGAAAAAAATAATAAAAGGAAGGTGTTATCACCATGTAAAAATTTTTCAGCTCTGTGATAATGTTTCAAACTAGTTTGAGATTATTGACCTAGTGGTATTTTTCTTCAAGGTGTAAACCCTAAGCTTTATCCAAAGCCCTAACTCATCCTAGGTCATGTTATGTTTTTGCATTACCTTTTTGAGTCACTAATATTTTCATAAAACATGTGCTAATATCTTTAATCACTTTGTTCATTGTTTTATGTGTCAAGGTGGTTAGGCTTTCAAACCGTCAACCCTTTTATTTAAATAAATCCGCCAAAGCCTAAGTTTTAGATTAATTTTTCTTAAAGGAAAGCCTTTAAAATTGTGCGGTTGTCATTGCACCGCAAGACTGCTCTTTGTTAGATTCCCTGACATGTGAAATAGTGACTACATGCCACCTATCCTTATAGGACCATTTGATTTTGTAATGCGCTAGCCCTTAATGAGTGAATCTAATCCACGGTTGTCATTATACCATTGGACCAAGATGCATGTCTTTTATGCATCATGGTATAGCGATGACTGTTAGATTACCTTTTGATGAATAAAGTTTGCGGTGGGTCCTAACATTGTCAGGTCATATTCTCATGTAAGATTTTTATTGGTTGTCAGTAGTATTGAGGTGGCAGTTGTCAGAATCTTTCAAAATTGATATTAAAGATGACAGGTCTTCCACTTGTCATTTTTTTGCAACGTGTTGTCTTCTGGTTCGATGTTTAGTTGGATGATGTGTCATTGTGGGACCTGAGTAGTATGAAGATTAAGGTATGGAAAGATCTTACAGCTATCGTTATACTGTTAAGATGAGATACATGTCTTTTATGCATCACGGTATAGTGATGACCATCGATCTTGCCCAAGGATATGAACTATTCAGTGGGTCCTCAGTTGTCAGAACTTTTATTGATGTGTTTCTTTTTGATTGGCCCATGGTGCTAATGACAAGTTTTGATTGCTAGGTTTTTCTGACACCACAGATGACGCAAGATTTTTTAGCTTGATGGCTTATCTGAGGTGCCATCTCCTGATTCATCGAAGGTTTTTAAAAGTGTTCAGTGGGGCTAAGGTTTTGTTAAGTTCTGGTGATCATCTGATCAAAGTGCATCTATGGTAGTCATTATATCTGGGGTTGGTATCTTTGATAGGTTTTGGGTTGCACTTTAGTGACATGATGACACCTGTCTATTCTGGGAAAAAATAAAGATTATTGTTAAAGTCTTTCCACCTGGCATTTTGAAATGTTCTCATTGGTTGAGAACTGACTTAGGGAAAAGTAAACAAGGCTTTATTGTTTGACTTGCCGACCATCTGATGCACCGAAATGGAGATTTATCAACGGCCCAAATTCAAATTTTTTGCTTAGTGACATTTTTCACATCCTGTGAATGCAGAGGCCGCCAAATTTCAATAATGGTAGATTTATTGTGCTACGTGTGGGTAAATTGCAAGTAGTTGGCTACACTATACAACACAATTCAATCATCGTTTCTCATTACTGTTTCAATAAGCTCTTTGGTGATTAGATTTCTTTCTCTGAGTGATTTCAAGTGAAGAATTTGCAAGTGCCTGATAGGTCTACTTTCTGGATTTAAAAGAATTGCTTGAAGTTAGTGAAGAATTTGTGAAGGATTTTGTGTTGATAATTTTTAGGGTTTTTCTTGAGTACTCATATATTATTGTAAGAGCCCTAGTTTCAAGATGTCACCCAAGATGAATTTGTTTGGTCAAATAGAGTATATCAAGAGATGGATTTTTGAGGATTTAATGTAGTTACTTCCTCATTCAGACAATGCGGCAGCTAAGATGAAAGAACTAGTTCCAAGAAACCCTAGAGATTCAGTTGCAGATGGTCTCCATGATAGGGGAAACTAGATGAGAGATGCCAAGGTGGGTGACAAGCATAATGGTCTTATTCTTTTCAAGTTAGCTTATTCACAAAGGAATGCTTGTGCCCCCTTGAGTAATATATGGCAATTTGATATTGGGAGGTTAGTTGTTCCTAGTGTTTTTATGGATGCTGAATTATTAATTCAGATAGCTAAGTGCTATGATCCTATGACAAAGTCTATCAAGGATATAAATGGTAGAGACCTAATCAACATCATAGAGGATGAGATTAGGGAATTATTTTCATTGAATGAACCATCTATGGGGTTAGAGAAGACAGATTTCATAGAATTTACTGAAATCTATGAAGCACAAAAGGATTATCTAAGGACAGGGCCTTTGAGGCAATTTTTTGATCAAATAGGATCAATGTGTGTTGTCAATGCAAGCACACCAGAGCCATTTAGATTAGACTTATTCAGTAAAAGGGCACAAGAAGTCTATAAATCTTTGACTTTGATTCTAGGGCATGATGAGGCAACTCATATGCTAGTACCTTATATGTTCATGATGGTACAGTTATTGCACCCCCAATTAGGCCTTATTTTTTACTTTGCATCTCATTTAGCTAATATAATCCATGAGGGGTTGATGGGAATAAAAAATATGAAGGTGTCTAGACCTTTTGGATGGTACTCAATGCTCATGCACATGTTTCTATACAAGGGTGATGAATATTTTGGTACAACAATAGATATTGTGAAGGAAAGGAATGGAGAGATTCTTCTAGTGCAGTTGTGGACTACAGCTCTATCATGGGACAAAATTGATGCCAACTATATTATTTTTGACAAAGATTTTGCCTCTAGACTTAGAGCTCTTTTACATTTTGACAATCCAAGGATTCCAAAAGAGTTGCTAAGGCTAATTAGGCCAAAGGAGTTTTGCTAGGATATTACTATTGTTCACAATTTTGGGGATATTATCTTATATCTAGTTTCCATAGTTTTTAGAGTGTATGGTTGCAAGGTAGCACCTTATATTTTACTTTATCAAGTCCCATTGAAGTTGGGATATGCAAAAATTCTAAGGCAAATTGGAGACTTGCAAGAGTCCGTTCTCACTGGTAAAGGAAGGGGAACCTTTTTCCCAGACATAACCATAGCACACTAATATGTGATCACAAAAGGAGGATGGGTGCATTTGAATGAGGTTTTGCAGCCCTACAAAATGTCTAAAGTAGTTGTGAGGTGTGAAGATATTGAAGGTTTTCTCTCAGGAGTATTTAAAGATAAAGTGAGGTGTGCTCTTATTGAGCACCAATTTAAGTTTCCTGAGGATGTAATCAGAAATGAGTTTGATCTTCAAACTTAGGAGATCAAGAAAGAGAAATGGGTCATTTACAAAAAGACTATAGATTTTATTCAAAATTTTGATAGAGCTTATGACCCATTGAAAGGGTTTGAACCATGGGCAAGGAAAGTGGATACCCTTGTGAAACATTTTGAAGGCATCATGCATGCAATCAATGAAAAAAGGGTAGCAGTGACTAAGACATACCTTGGGATGGCTAGGAAAATTTTGAGTTAGCCTAAATACATGAAATTAACCCCAAGGGGAATTTATACAATGCAAAGAAGGAGTGGTTACACTGTTCTCCTACCACCGTAGCAAAGAAGTGAAGATATCCCTTCTACTTCAAGAGGGAAAAGGCCTATTGATGATCTAGTAGTGCATGAACCCTCTCCAAAGAGGTAGAAAGAAGAAGAAGTAAGACCAGCAGAAGAGGCTTATTCACCTTCTCAATCCCCTATTCAATTGGATGAACATGGGGTGGTAGAACAGCTTGTGCAGCTAAGAAATGAAGGAAACTTTTTTGTTTCTAGTGAAGATTTGTAGGAAGGAATGCCTGAGGCACCTAAGGAGGTGGCCATGGATCTTTCAATAGAGGAGTTTGAGGGTAAATAGATAGGCCCTATTCTAAAACAAGCCACAGACTCCTTCCTTGCTGATGATAAGTTTATTAAGACCAGGGCATTCTCCCAATTTCTTTGGAGAATGAAAATAAATCAATTTAAGGAGATATGTGAAAAGAAGAAAGAAGAGTCCCCTGCTAGGGATATCATAGAAATAGAAAATGAGACCAAGGTAGAAATGGTCAAAAAATTTGAGAAAATTACTCTAGAGGAAGGGAGGGCCATGGTTCATACAGCAGTGGTACTAATTCTGCCAGAATGGGACATTGTTGATGCAATTTTCTTTGACCAAGTAAGAAAAAGAAAACTAAAGACTCTTACTACAATAGAACAGGCTGCAAGAGGATTTGGTTTCTCTGAGGATCATGCTGCTCTTGTGATGTGGTCTCTAAATAAGGATGAAAATAAGGGGAAAATAAAGGATCTCTCTGCAGGATATACAGGTGGTTTGTTAGTCCATAGATTAGGAGAAATATCAAATTTGATTTTAGAAACTACCAAATTTAATGCCCAAGTGGCAGAGAAAGATGCTAGAGAGAAAGAAGAGCTTAGGCTCAAATTTGAAATGGTTCTCAAATCCTACAATGAGCTCAAGGTTGAGCTAATTTAGAAGGACAAATTGATTGCACAATTGTCAGGACCCTTAGATCATAGGTCTCCCCAGTTGGTGATTTCTGATAGACCTAGAATGGCTTCATCTTCAAGCCCAATTGTTGAATTTCCACCTTCACCACTGCCAAATACAAGCTTGGATTCACGGGTCACCTAGGAGAAGCAAAGATTGACAGAAGAAACAAATATGTTGAGGGAAATAAGGGCACATTTAGAGAAAGAAAAGGATGAGAACATAAAGGCCACAACTTTAGCAAACCAAAAATATGAAGAAAAGATAACAGATGCAATCATGCAGTTTGCTATTGATTTAAAGCCCTCCATTCACCATGGCCATGCTAATAAGTTATATTCATTATTTGAAACTTTAAATAAGGAGAAGATAGGTTTGTCACCAATTTTGAAGAAGTGGATTGAAAGGTCTCCCAATATAAAGTTATTTCATATTTTGTCAAAAGGACAAGAGGATCTCAATCCATTAATTAAGCTAGTGCACCAAGTTATAAAGAAAATGGTACAGTTTGGGATCATTTTGGATGGTTTTATCAGAAAATCAATCATGTTGAAAGTTGAACTGATGCTTTCAAACTATGAACTGGTTCCCACCATTTTCACAGATAAAGGAAAATTTAAGGAGGCACATCAATGGAGGGAAGAAATGGATGCACTTTTATTAGAAAGAGTGACTCATGTCTTAAGTGGCAATGTTTCTTTTAATAATGTTATCAAGTTATTGATTAATGCTAAGTCAATGTTTGACAGTTTTCAGTGTAAGGTCACTCAGATAGAAAATGAGTGGGAACAATTATCAAAGAAGAAGGCTGAATTTGCCAATTTTGAGTTCCCGAGTGAAGAGGTGTATGATAGGTGGAGGTATCAATATATGCCTCATGTTCAAAAGGATAGTATTCCGCCAACTTCTTAGAGTGGACATAAATAGATATTTTTTGGTAACAATAGTTGGTGAGATATTTTGAAGACATTTATTACCAGGTGAACAACGAGGAGCACATGACATATTTCATGAAGGCAACCAAATTCAGTAAAAGAAGCATAAAATAGGGCACTCTTCCTACAATATCTCATCTACTTTGACAGTGTATTTATTGTAAATATGTAAAAGTTGTTGTAAAGTTTTTCTAGATTAAAATATGTAACCCTAGAATGATCGGTGGCTTGTTGCATTTCCTCATATATAAAGGATTTTTCATGATTAGTCTAGGTATTGAGAGCTTAGGAGAAAAAGATAGAAATTCTCAAAACCTAACACTCAGTTAAGGATTGTAAATTTTGTATCATTCTATCAGAGAAATAGAGAAGAAGAAGTACAGGTTGTTGCTGTTATTTTGCAAGCTTTGTTCAAGATTTGATCTATGCAACGTTTAAAGGGTGACCTTAATATGAATCTTGGATCTTTGTCTCTCCTGTGAGTTTGTTTAGTAAATTTTTAAGTCTCTTTGAGATTTATATGTATGTGTTTTAACGTTGAGTTCTGATCTAGGATTGGATTAAAATTTCTTTGAGTTAGATGCATGTTTACTGAATCTATTCAAGGATTTCTGAAAGTAGGAAAGATTTGGAATAGTTTATATTTATGTTCAAGACCCACCTTTCAAAAAAAAAACTATTGTATTCATTCTATTTTTTGATATATTTCCCAATGGATAAGGCACTAGCCTTAATCTTCCTATCTTATCTTTGTATGGAATGATTGGAATCCTGTAATCCCTAAAAAAAACATTGAATTAATACCAATCTTTTACATTTATTTTACTTTATATGTATTGTCCTACCCAGTGACAGAGAGTCAATAAATAATAGGTTGTTGTTTAGTACTTTCTCACTATTATCTATTGTAAGATCCAATAATCAGTAAGGGGCAGAGTTAAAACAAATTGGATCAGGTGCACTCGGCTTGGTTTTGCAGAGCCAGAAGTAGAAGAGGGTAGTCTTATCCCTATAGCTAGTCCAGTTGTCTTGTAGAGCTCTCATACTTGGAACTAACCATTCCTAATACTAGTCTCAAGGCATATTGGCAGCCCTAGTTGGCATAAGTGTTTTCAAACACCAACAGAAGGATCAAATTTATGTTTAGATCTTTTTAGTTCTTAATCCTTTCTCATTTATGTTCACTATTCTCAAATTTTTTGTATTTGAATTCTACATTATTTTCAGTTTCAAAAGATCTTTGTTTAGTTGGATATGAACTGGTTCTTATTATTGGGTTTTAATGAAAGAACATAACAGTCATGTGAATCAGTTTATTTTGGAGTTAAAGAATTAAAGGATTTGATAATTCTATCTGGTTTATGTCCAGTTTTCAATAACAATCCTAATTGGAATGATGGCAGTTGCTTATCTAGTTGAAAGTGATTGTAAAATTCTAAGTGTCAAGTGTTACGAATGAAGGAATCGAGTTACAGAGTGATCCCACAATTGAAGATAGTAGATTTCTTTTGAATCGTGAGTAACCAAGCCTTTGTGACTACTAATTCAGATTTTATTAGAGATTCTAGTGTTGGTGCTCAACATTTGGGAGTGAAAAGAGGTGGCAAAGTTGTTTATGCTATGTGAAGCTAAGAAATTTATGGTGACAGTCACGTTCAACAGGACCAAATGGTGCCACAATACACATCAATTACTTAAAATTGAAGGGGGTGAGTTTCTAATCACCAAGAGGATCAGGAACTATAGAACAAAGTGTTCACACATGTACTAGCTATCATGATAGCTAGGAGGACCCCTGAGCACATGTTTGCAGCAAGGGGTGATGTTGTTGATGTTCTCATCATTGAGATATCACAAGATTATAAATCTCTTTGAGCATCCATACAATCGGTTGTCACAACGAAACCTATGATGAATGAAAGTTTAGATCATTAAGTCTAATTGGGCTTATTCACCTTCGGTTGTCAAACTCTACATCACTCCAAGTCTCAATTAACACTATGAATTATGATCTATGATACCACTTATAAATGTTAAGCTTTTCCAATTGATAAGATATATATGACAATATCATTGCTATCTTTAATTTGAGAATTGGATATATGCAAGGTGATTAGGTCTATATATAGGTAATGGTAAGATTATCTATATTAATATGTATAATATAAAAATAATAATGTGGATATGATATTAAAGCACTGTTGTATCTTATGACTTTAGGAATTATGCAAAGTTAAGATATTCCAATTTGTAGATATTTATAGAGATCTCTACTCTTCTTGAAGTATCGATATAAGCTATACAATGAACCTCTCTCTAATGATAGCAATGATGTTATATAGTGTTGTGTCTGATATGTCAATATAACCATGAGATTATGAATATGAGGCTCTACTTGATATGGCAATATCATGGTACAAGCATGAAATACCCAAGTTATGTTTTTGGCGTTGAAATACAAGCATGACAAGACTTCACAAAAAGAATGAATTGGAAACTTAAGATAGATCATGTAATGCAATGAACCTTTGGAAATATAAAATAAGAAACTGAGTGTGATATTAAAAGAGCATACATACCAATAACAATGATTTCCCTGACATCATTTCTTCTCATTGCCTCATCATACTTTTCCCCAAGTGCACCAAGGACTACAAAGAAACAAGATAAACAAATAACAAGCATATAGAGATGTTAGAATAGTAAAAGAATACTTTGACATAAGAAAAAATATACACAATATTAAAACATGACATTGTGCTTTAAAAACTAAAAAGGTAATAACACGATACCATTCATTAATTAGCTATTTAAATTTTCATTAGTTGAGAATTGATAGTCATTGTCAAAAGGATAAGAAAATCATCAATATCCTTGTCATTCCCATGGTTTAATTTTTAAAGGATAGTGACATATACAAACAAATTAGTGTTTATAGATGGATTGACAATGAACAAAGAGGTTTCAAAAAATAGTGATGTGTACACTGTCAAAAAACATTGTGGTATTCACAATCAAAGAACAAAGATGTGCTCAAGCTTATAAAATAGTGATTTGTTTTAGAATGTGAAGAGTATAGTAAGAACGGTAGTAAGTAATGTTGCAATAACAATGAATGCAGGACAAAGATGTAATGGAAGTGAAAAAATAGTGATTGTTCAAGGTTTTTTCTATACAAAGTTAATAGTAAACAAACATTGATACAAAATAATGAAATGAGAGGATCCATGAATATTAAACATATATACTAATCAATATAAATATATATAAATAATTAAATCACATATATACCTTGTACATTTCAATCATGTCATTGATCATCTTCATCATCATCATCATCATCATCATCATCATCATCATCATCATCATCATCATCATCATCATCAGTAGTAGCAATAGCATCGTCATCATCATCACCATCATCACCATCATCATCGTCATCATCACCATCACTATCAATCATCATCATCATCATCATCATCATCATCATCATCATCATCATCATCATCATCACCACCACCACCACCACCAGCATCATCATCATCACCATCATCTTGATCTTGATCATCTGCTTCTTCATCATCTTCAATATCTTCTTCTTCCATAACATTATACTTTATCGACCTTCCTCTTGGATCATGTCTAACCACAAATGACCAACCCTATTTATGTGGAACCTCTGAGTAAAACACTTGCTCACATTGGCTTGGAATAACATATGGCTCATCTCCAACTGGCTCAAATGACCTTGTATTAATCATTGTAAATCCATTATCATGTTGAATAACAGTTCTATCTGTATTATTTTGATTTAGTCACAGCTTGTACCATTTGACAAGGAATAGAACTACTTTTAAGGAGTTAAAGTCACACTCAATTATATAATCCAAGATGCCATAGTATCAATTTTGAGATTGTTGAGGATGTATGTCATTTCTAGATGATATATTAGTGACCTTGAAAACTATAGTTATCCTAGAATAACAAGTTTTGTTCATGTCATCCAAATTTTTAATGCAAAATTTGTGGCCATGATAGTACATAGCTTTGTGGTGCTTGACCTAAAAATTTTTAAGCATGAGAAAATTATTTGCATTGTGAGTTGATATGAAACATACGAGTCATGATCATTAATAAATTTGTACGTACCTCTCTACCTCTTAAACCATATGCTAGATCAATTACCATTGGCGTAACATTGGAATCTCCATTACGATGAGCTTCTCTAACCAATGAAGCAACACCTTCCCATGTTAATGAGAAACCAATTTGTTGACATCGTTCAATCCATACCATCATCCAATCAAAATTGTTCACAATATACAAATGTATTGCATCCCACTCTTGACCAATTGTATAAAAAAAATACACCAATTATAAATAACTTATATTGAAGATTTATAAGAATTATTTAACTACAATAACATCTTATAATTACCTCTCACTTTCTTCAATCTACCTTTTCCCATCAAGTACTCCCCTTCAAATTTGTTAATTGAGTTGGGATCCCAAATATGATCTACATAGATCTTTGCTACAAACTTAGGAAGATATTCACTTATGTACACCATGGTTTGGTATACCATATATCCCTCCACCATAGAATTCTCAGGATGTGCTCTCTATCGAACCAAGCCTTTCAAAAATTTCAAGTGCCTCTCAACCATCCACATTGATCTAGTTGGTACAGGTCCACACAATTTAATCTCCTCAACTTGATGTATGAGGTAGTGTTCTTGTGCATTGAAAAAAGTTGAAGGAAGACACTTTTGCATTTCACACATTAGAAGATGAATTTTTCTCTTCCAATATTTTATATCTTCTTTATTGATTTCTTTTCATGAAAACCACCTCATGTGTTTTCCAAGATCATATATTACTTGTTTGACACTATTGGTGAAGTGGTGTGGGCGAGATAGAGGTAGAACGTACTGCAATATTTGTAAAATGATCTTATCAATATTTTATAAAAGAATGCAATGAAAACTACATGCAGTATACAAATATATAGTGAATACAAAATAACATGAATTACCTTAATAAATGTATGCCAATCATGTATTTTCATCCTTGGCCCAAATTCACTTTTCTTTGATATGAGATCATTTATGTTCACAACAAATCTTGTGGGAAATCCTATTTTTTTTATGACTTCTTTTATAGCATTACTCTATTGCTTCGACAATAACCAACTAAGGGCACTTGTATCAATCTAATCTCCATTGTTATTTGATCGAATGACATTTTTAATTGCATGCTTGGATTCTTCAATGTCACTACAAATTTTGACAATTTTGTCTTTGTCACGCCTTCCATCCAAGATTTTCCATAATGTCTCTATTACATTCTTTCCAATATGCATAGGATCAAACAAATGCATGATTAGGAGTTTCTCGTAGTACAAAAACATACTAAATAGCGTAGGATAAATTTTTAGTCCTTTTGGAAGTTGGTCATTAATGCCTTGATGACCTTCACAAGCATCAATTACATCATCAGTAAACAAAAACCATTAGATGGAATGACATTACCTCAAAAATTTATTTTATTGTATTCCAACTCCCATAGGTGAGGTGTCATTCTCCATGGCTTTGATGTAGTCTCTTATTTCCCATTGAAAAGATGTCTTTTGGTAATTTGATACGTATGGTTTATGTGGATAAAGTGTCTATTCTCATTGAACACCTACTTTCTGAAACTTTTTGAATGATGAGATTTCATCTTTGGACCACAAACTGGACATGCAAATTTTCCCTTTGTTTGAAGACCTACAAGATCATGTATAATTGGATTAAATATGTTAACTTTGTGTTAGCACTATAACATACTAAAAAGGAGGTGTTAAGAAGAGAACATACCACAAAAATGTGTTAGCCTAGGGGCATCATGTATTGTCCATACAAGCATTGCAGGGAATTGAAATTGTCTTTGTCTTGTTGGTCTAGAGATGTCATACATAGTGACCCTATTCCATAACACCATCAACTCGTCGATAAGGGGATCAATATATACATTGATATCTTTAACTTGGTACTTACCTAGTTGAATGAACAAAAACATTACATAATTATTATGACCATTTTGATGAATTATTTATAATAAATTAATTTAGATGACTATTAAATGAAAAAATACCTAGAACAATCAGTGCCAACATTATGTTCTCCCTCTTTATGGACATCCAAGGAGGAATGTTATTTTTGATAACAAAAATAGGCCACACTGAGTAAGTAGATCTCATCTCTCCAAATGGATTGACACCGTCCATTGCCAATGAAAGCTTGATATTACAAGGTTCTTCTTTAAAGTGCAGCCATTTTTCCTCTATTTCCTTAAATGTTGAACCATCCATAGGCATTCACATAATGTCATCTCAACTTCTATTGTGTGCATGGTAATACATAAATTGTGCCAAGCTATTGCATTTGAATAATCATTGCAGACATGGAATAATGTGAATAAACTAAAGAACCTTGTGAGGAACCTTTTTTGTTATTCAATTTGATTGATATCTACTAATATGAAAAATAGGGCATTCTGTTGCAAATTCATGTTGTTTATGATATATAATATGATCATTCAGATATGCATGCCTTGTTTGATACTCCATTCCAATATCTTTCATAATGGAAGATAATTCTCTATACGAGTGAGGTAGAATGTTTCATGGTGGTAACAAACACTCACCCATCAACCTACGACCAAAAATATAATTTGATAATTTAAAGAATATTAATTGCTACATGAATCACCCAATGTTAATTGTAAGGGAATTACAACTAAAATAATGAAAAAGATGACATACCTTAACATACATGTCATTGCTACGTTGGATAAACCATTCATAACCTTCAAGTTCACCAACAACAATATAGCGGCAAGATGAGTTGTTTGGGAGCCTTCATATAGGGGCTCATGTGCCTTCTCAAGTATAGGTACATCAAGGTCTACATCAACATCATCATCATAATCATCATCGTGATCTTCTTCACCATCGTGGTCTTCTTCCATGGGATCATTACCTTCTACTTCTATATTCACACCTACATGTTCCCTCATTTGGAAATCCACATTCTCCTGATTGTCATGGTCCATAACAAGAAACCTAGGGAAGTTGACCTATATGAAAATGATGACCTTATATTAACCATGACCATGATGTCATCATCAAATCATGTCTTATGTATTTTATAAATTATTAAAATACATACCAATGGAAAAAATTCATTTCCCTCTTCAATGTGACCATGCTGCCTACAATGTTCCTCAGTTGTTTTGATTAGATATCTTCAAGTCTTTAAGCCATTACAAATTTTGCAAGGACAATAACATTTTCCATCACCTTTTCTTTTTAAGTTAGACCATAGTCTAGCAATTGTCTCCCTATTTTGTTCTGCGTTGATATCGTCAGACATGGTCTTTCTTGACATTGCAAGAAGAGTAATGCTTGGAATGTATAGGCCTGATCTGAAGAAATCAACAAATAAAAACTAACATGCAAAATGTTAAATTGAATGACATTTTATTATAGAGATAAATGTGTTTTCTAGATTACTACATTTCAAAATTAGTCTCTCAAGGGTTTTGTTGCTAATCATTATGAACTCAAGAATTCTCCCAAGTAAGATGAACAATTTTCATTTTGAATCTTGTAGGTTATCTAACTATGCTTGAAATAGAATTAAATCTATCTGATATGATCTTTGACATTTAAGATTTAACTTTATAAATAGTGATTTGAATTAAAATGTTAGAAATTAAAACAAAAACATTTAAGAGTCTCAAAGAGAGGAACACATTGAGGAATTACTATTTCATTTAGGCTATACTTGGGACTGCCATCAACATTTATCATCATTGAAGGGGATTAATTCATATTCAACATATAACTATGGTAAGCAATGAAATAGAAACATTTCATTTCCAATTATTATTGGTGAGATAAATAAATTTGGGCCAAGAGTACAGAATATGGAGAAGACTGCAAACATAAGTGAGTTGGTGGTCAAAATATCTTAATAGAATTTACATCAAAACAAAAAACATTAATCAGTTGATTATTATATAAGCTCCTCAAGCATGAGTTGGAGAGGACTACATTACACATTGAGACACAATATTGTTTTCACAAGTTGGTGACTATTATAATCATTAGGTAGATTAGGCTATAACTAGTGGAGAGAAGTATGCGTGTAGATCAGAAAGCATAGAGTACACACCAGTGTCTTGCATAAGTGAAAGATGAAATGTTGATTTCATGTAAAGAATAGAAGCATTCTTTGGACATTTAAAGGCATGTTTCAGACATAGAAAAAGAGTTGGACCATGGAATGAAGAGCATGTTTTGTACAAAGTTTTAGACCATGGAATGAAGAGCATGAGGCTATCATCACATCAATCCTTATGAGTTGTGAAATAAAAAAAGATTGAAGGCATTAGATCTTACAAGGAAGAAATGTCTAGTGTAATGAAAGAAATGGAAAACCATACCAAGCATGAGGAATCATGGTGACTGTGTATAAAGGAGTAGCAATGGTAAATGGAACAATTTGAGCAGTGATTTAATGGTCAATATAAGATATAGAGATGTTTTCAAGAGGAGAGGCAATGATATGTATTTTATTTCTAATGATGTGTTCACTACTGCAAGACAATTTTGCAATCATGGATAATAGAACTCTAGTGCAATATACACCAATAGTCTTGTAGGGAAGATATAAGTACTTTTCCCTCCTATGACTCAATTTTAATAAAGGTTCCAAGCTAAAAACAATTAATCTCACCAAATTGACCCTAACATGCATGAATTTAATGCTTAAGGAAGATTGACATGGTATGGAACAAATAGGATTGTGACTATAATTCAACCTTATGACAAGACAGTCACTACCTTGAGACTTAATGGCCTATGTAAATGCAATTTCCATTAGTGTGATTTGGTTCCAAGGGACCCTGATCAACTTAAAGATATATGAAAAATATATGTATCCTTGTTTCAATACCTAACAATCATTTTTTAACTAATTTTGTGTGCTTGCTGTAGTGACAGAGGTAGCTTGGATCAGTCAATTCATTTTGAAAATAAATCTCATAGATAGATCCCAATCATTTTTTTTGTTACATGAAGTCTTCCACTCCACCATGAGAATACATCAATTGTAAGAATGAAGAACTACTACTCAACAAAGGATTGTCCTAACTTGGACTGATTGATATTGTGAGTGGGAATGACAGTTAACTAAGATAGTGTTATTTGGGACTGCCAAAACACAAATAAGCATGTCCAATCCAAAGGAAAAATACCCCTCTTACTTATAAAAATTAAAGACTTCAAATTATCTATTAACTCCCACAAAATGCATGTGAGGAAATTACAATAGATGAATGAGTATGTCTTATTAGTTTTTACTATCAACAAGTCTGTCATTGAACATTTTCCATGATAGTCTAATATTATGACTTATTTTGTATAAAAATGATATAGCCAAAATATCATGATAGAGAATTTGGTTGTAACTGGTTTGAATGTGCTTAAATACCCTCTTTGGGTCAAGGGATAAGGAGTGTGTGTTTTTGGAAGAACCAAAAATTAATAAAATATTATTATGAAATGCCTAATCCCTATCATTTTACCGATCAGATGCTCATATCTCAAAGGAATGGATAGTTATCAGTTTGAAACTCATCTGTTCACCTTATTGCACTTTACCATGGCTTTAAAACTTCAAGAAAAAATAATAAACTTGCAATGTTGATTAAATTTTAAGAGTGTTAGAGCATGTTAAATGCATTTATTTTAGGGAAGTGCATCATAAGGGAGATAGAAAAATTTCAATGTTAAACATATTTTTTTCCTCCCCCAAAAAATTACATGTCATTTTGAGTCTCTATGCAAAATATATAATTTGTACAAGTAACAAAAGATGTTTTATCACTAACATCTTTGACCATGACCAAAAACATTATAAAATTTTAGTCAAATCTTAAAAATTCACTAGTTGAAAAATATCAACCACTATAGAACTCATAATCTAGATGAAAAAAATAAATGTCGAGGCTCTTCAAGAAGTTTGAATGAGTTATTATTATTTCTTCATACAAGATGTTTCAATTCCTATTGTTGGCTTGTGCTCATTCTTGTTCATACACTGGGGTATGAAGTGAAGCATACAAGTTGTGTGAGGGCATGGAGATACATCAAAGAATAAATAACCCATGAAAATATCCTTGAAGACAAAATGGTTTCATGGATTGCAATGATTTTTGGATATGCATAAAATGGATTTTGAAAAGGCTTTAGAAACTTTCAAGAAAATACAAAGCAGGTGTAAAGCCCAATTCAACAACCTTTGCAAGCATCCTTCCTTCCTATGATAAAATGGGAGCCTTGGAACAATATATGTACGTGTATGGACATCCATTAATGCAAAATTGAAGGTGCATTTTTTTTAGATACCATGCTTCAGAATGCTCTTGTAGATATGCATGCAAAACATGGAAGCAAAAATAAAGAATGTGAACTTTTTTACATAATGCCTGAAAGAGATGTCATCATACATAATTCAATTGGCAAGTATAAAGCCAAATTATTTTCCAGTGTCCTCCCTACATGTGTCAAAATGGGGGCTTCAGAATATATTATGGATAAGCATTAAAGCATGATGGTACAATGATGTAGATGAAGCAATGGTCAGATCAGAAAACTCAATCTCCTGCTCTTATAGACCCAATGCCTCATTTTCAATTCAATGGTCTTACTCACATCAAACTCCTAATTGATTTACTCCAATTGGTACATAGCTTGAACAAAAAAGGGAAACATGATCTTCACGAAATAAAATCTTCACAAAATCTACACAAGTTGTTCTTGACTATCCTGTACAGGGGTTTTGCAATCAACAATCTTGTTTTGTTTTTCATAACCAAAGTTTGCAATGAACAAATAAGTGGACTATCATAACAATCATAGTCATTATTAGATTCCATTTCCTGAGCATGGTCTATTTCTATATTGTGCCCTAGCAATTTACACAGTAATGAATTGAACATCTCTGTAACTTAGCTTTCATTGTATCTATGTGTTGAAGTGTAAATACTAAGTTCTTTTGAACCTTTGTTATAGTACCGTGCCCACAAGATTGTAAAACCTATGACAGTCTAGCCAAAATTTTTCCTGTCGGCTTTGTCATAGAGCAAGAACCTTGACTTGCGGATTCTCCATTGTTATTCCATACCATTGGGCAAAAATCAAGCCAAGGACATGTATACAATTAATCTAATGCACAGAATTGAGGAAAGATCATGATGCTTCTAGATTTGAAGCCCTAAACTAGATACGCTCCATGGGTTTAGTTAATGAGAGTAAAGGAGGTTGTAACAGTGGAGAATAGGTGAATGGGTTTTGAAACCGGTTAAGACTTGTGGTCTAGATACTTATTTCAATATCTTCCAAACTCCCTTGAATCATTCTAGTCAAAAGTGACCTAGATTGATCAACTAGGTTAGACATTCCTGTGACCATTCGTGGGTGTTGAAGAAGGCTGTTGTCATTATTTTGAGTATTCAAACAAAAAATTAAAGGGTAACAAGAACAATAGAGAACTATAAGAAATAGAAATCCCTATACTTGGAGACTAGAATTATTCAGTTAAATAGTGGACTTGAATCTATATCCAAATTGTGTAAGTTTGTTTACAAACTCGAATAGGAATCAGGGTGGAAATCCTTACTTACAGGCGGTCCTCCTTTGCGCATTGCCCTTGATCTAATTTGTGATGCTTAGAATAATGAAATGAGAAATGAAACCTTTTTTTTTATTATGCCTGTGTTGGTCGAACTTTCGACCTCCATGGTATTGGTCAAAATTTCAACCAACACAGGTATGGATTAAAAAAAAATCAAAATTTTCCTTCTATAAACCAACCAAGGAAAATCATTTTAATGTTTGGTCAGAAATGTTGGTCTAAAAAGTGGGTCAAATGTACTAGTGCCCATACTATAAGAGTATTCCATTAAGCCACCACACTTTTCAAATGGGTAAAGGGCAGTGTTAAAGTTGCTAGCAGCCATAAAATTAGTAAAAGAGTCATGATCCATACAACAAATGATATCTCTCCAAAGGGACAACCTTCCAGTACAGGTATTAGGGGCATATAAATTGATCAAGTGCTAAACAGGCTATTTTTTCCTAAAGGTAACAGGAAGGAAGTTTAGGGAGAAGGCCAATGGTTTAGCAACAAGAGTTTTGGGGTTCCAGAGAGTGGAAATGCCCCCAGAAGCACTCGAGGCTTTAGAGTAAAGAAACCTAGCACCCAACCAAAGACTGCTAGCAAGGGAGGCAAAATTATTGAAAGACATCTTAACTTCTTGGATAAGTAGAATATCCAGTTTATAAGTAGAAATATATTGTTTAACAACACTTTTCTTGAGGGGGTTGTTAAGAAAGACAAATCATTTTTTATTTTTAAAACTTATTTCTAAGGTTTTTTGCCTACCTGCCACAACGTCCCTTATAGTCCCTCTTGACCTCCTGGCATGTTTTGATGGCTTCCCTCTAGGAGTTTCCAGCCCCACATCAGCCTTTTTGGGCTTAGTTTTCCTTTTTTGTGTTTTCTATTCTCCACCATCATCCTCTGCACAATGATCTTCACCCAGGGAACTGGTTGAGGAAGGGTAGTTCTTTTCCTCCGACTGTGGAGGAAGTTTTGAAGCAGCCTTAGGAGACTTTAGTTTGAGTGATACCACAATGGCAGGTTGTTCCAACTCAGCATGGTTGATCACACTTGTCTCAAGGGTAGCCGCCGAGGGGTTTTCCAAAGGCACCACCACCGGAGGGGATTTCAGAACCTTAGGTTTAGGGAGAATCATGTCATTCTCCAGGGGGGAGACTATCTCACCCTCTTCCATCTCTGGGTTATCCAGTTGAGGGATTTGCAACACTTCAACCACTGAGGGGGGGGGGGGGGGGGGCTATTCTTCTCTCTCTCTTCACCTTCTATCATGGATGGCTCCCTAGAGAGTCCCTTATTCTTATTTTTATTTTTTTCTTGAGGCAGAGATGATTTGCATGCTTCACTAGTGTGGCCCCTGGATTCCCATTTCTAGTAGAAGAGAGTGGTATTCTCATACACCAAAGCTTGGTTCCACTTAATCAACTTAGATTTCAATATAAAAAAGTAGGGGAGGGTTTTATTTAGAGTAACATTAACACACAATCTTGCAAACACGAATCGGGACTTAGAGATGGTTACCTGATTTTCCATAATAAAAGTGCCAAAGGAGTCCCCAATCCACCTAAACACTTTTTCATCCCATTATTCAAGCAGAAGACCAGGGAGGCGCACCCAAACTAGAACCATCCTACTTAGTTTAGTTGGAGGATTGAACCTTGGTTTCCACTTCACCACGGTGAGGAAGTGCTTACCATATACCCAGGAGCCTAAAAAAAAAGGCTAGATTCTCCTGAGTGTTGAACTTGAAGAGGAAGAGCCCACCAGGCACAGCAAAGACTAAGACAAATACCTTAATCTTCCATTGGGTAGTCACCCATTTCTTGACCATTTCAATGGTAGGTCAAAAATTGAAGAGCCGACCCACTAGTGCCAGTTGAAAATCTGCCATAGTCTTGTTCACCACAGAATCAGGGAGTGAGAGTTTAGCGCCTTCCTTGGTCTGAATGAAGTCCACCAGGAGAGATTCCAGAGTATTCTGGGCCTTGCCAATGATAGCACCTTTCCAACTAGACTTTGGCGGGGATGAAGGGGTGGTGAAAATATATTTGTTGATACTACTTTACATAATTAATTATAGTAGCTAGCTTAAATTATTCAATTCTTACTAGACATAATATTGTGCATACATGTGTAAACCATATTTAGCTCATTTTAATGTTGGAAAGATAACTCTAAATGTATGATAGATTCATTTTATTTTATTGTTTCATTGATTGAATATGTGTAATATCATGGAATCTTGAGAAAACACAAAAATATTTCTCTTGCCTCTATAGAGCATCAATATAGAGGATGTACCATTGCATCCAAATAAGAAGTATGATTAAGAATATTACTTTAGGACTTAGGTTTACCACAAGAGGTATATAGACCTTTATATTGCTATCATAAAAGTTCCATTACTTTGAAAAATAATCTAATATTTCATGCAAGGTCTAGGAACATTACTATTTAATGTTACTTTATTAGATAGAAAACTCAAGGAAATAAAATTTATCTTTTATGTTATAAAGGTGTAGATCAAGTTGTATATATTCTCACCAAATCATTTTTTAAATAGTAAACTATCAATTATTATAATAATATTGGATTACAACTAATTCAAGTGTTTTATGTAGACTGCACAAGTAAAACCTAAGGGGACATTGTAATGGTTAGTTAATTTTACCTATTTACTTCTAGGAACAATCCCCCCACCCCCTTGCTTATTGTATTATTCTAGCATATGTATTAAGGAGCCCCCAACCTAACACAATATAATCTTCTTATTAATTCATATGAATACACATTTTGATAAAATATTCTCCTAAAGAAGAAAATCTTGAACCAAGTAGGGCTTTACCAAGTCATCTTGTAAAGCTTATAAAGGTGTAGCTTTGAGCTATGATCACACGATCTCAGACCTGAACTATCGAGTCACAAAATTTTGAAGTATTCACCAAAAATCCATAAGATCTATAACAAAGCACTATCACTTTTTCATTAGCATGAAAGCGTTTAATTCAATTTGTATTTAATTATAGATCTGATGGTGTGAGTATTTTTGCGTCAACATTTTGGATCACACTCTGTGATCCATCTAGGGATGAATGATAGCGAGAATCATTCATCCTAATGATGGATTACATAGTGTGATTTGAAATATTGATACAAAAATACTCATGCAATTGAATCTAGAAGAAAATATAGATTACCTTATGGAGTGCGTAAATCTACTTACTCTTAGTGTTTGATTCTCTATCATATACTTTTATGATCACAAGAAAAAATTCCATATTGAGCTCACCACTACATCTTGAACTTGTCTTCAAAATGAATCTTCACAACACCCATATTCTTCAATTTGATCACCATTAACAAAGAAAGTGAAACAACATGCATCAACAAAAAATATATATCATGTACAAAATCATCTCAAAGTGAGAAGGTAACTCGAGATAATGGAAATTGATCCATTCTCCTATACCTATAGCCTCCAAAACCACCTTTTAACATTTTATTCATTCCACATTTCAATTGAATTTTTGGATCCCTCATGAAGTATATCATGGAGTTTTCTGAAATAACACAACTCTAGAATGACCATTTTATTCATCTCGTTATACACATGATGAAATCATAAATAAGCCATCAATTTTTTGAGTACTAAAAATATTTTTCATATTAATCAATAGACATATGAATTTGGCATGCAAGGACGTGTTCCATTTATGATAGTATTTTGAATGTGTAGTCTTAGACATGTATTTTGTGACCTTTCATGTCACTTGAATAAATCTTTGTTATGTATTTTATATTCTTGTAGGTACCAATTTTTACACTATCAAAACCAATTTTATCTTCCTTACTTTTAGCACCTTTCTTTGTTTACCTGTCACCACAAATGAGCCCCTTATGTTTAAAAATAAATAGAAATTGTTGGAAAAAGATATTTTTCATGTTCATCGCATAGAAAATTTGACTCAAAACTAGATTCAAAGAGTATGATTGTATTGCATATCTTCACAAAATTTAATATAATAATAATTTATCCTTACTTTTACTTCTCCTAGTGTCATACATCACTACCATTAAACAATATTTTAAATTCCTTTTGAATTAAAAATTGTTTCATTATATTTTATACTTAAAAGATAGAAATTATTTAGGTGTGATCTTCTTGATCAAGTTTCTTAAAAATAAGAAAATTATCCTTCAATAAATAAATTAAAAGTCTTTATTTCTCATCACTCCAAAGGAAAATTAAATTTTTAACACCTTATTGAAAGTAGATAAGACCTTTCTACTTTCTAAAGAATATGATCTGTAACTTTTTTTTCTGTATAAATTAATAAAATTTTGGGTTAAAATGAACATTTCAGTTGCTCATTTTTATTATTGGTAATTATGTATAAATATCACATTGTTGGTTTGGTAGTTACAAACTTAATATAATTTCTCTAATTATATCCACAATCTACTACCTATATGAATTGTTTGTTTGTATCAAATGAATCAATGAGGCGTTCATCTCCTTCATATGGTGTCAATGAAATGCTTAGAGAATTTGGAAATACTAGTGTTCTCTATAGTAATGCTATGTTCTAGGAAGAGTGATTCTATATGATGTACTACACCATTGTGTTTTTGATTGTTGGAATAAGAAGCACCCTATAATTCAAATTTTTTTTTTCTAGTATTGTAGCATGTGATGATTGGTAGATCTCTTTTGAAGATCATCCTCAAGTGAAAGACGTTACATTAACTATGTGCCATGTTGAATAGCGACATCAATCAATGATGTAGTTTCCTAAAGAATCTGTAACTCCATCGAGTTCTTTAGTATTACTATCATTGTGATGTGAACCATGGGTATAGTAGCTCGAGAAACCCTATTTCATGGGTCTAGCACCCCCCGAGTCCTTGGTCTATCCTAGGAAAAACTTCTCCCTCTATCTTAGAGCTCTCTATTATAAAAATAGTTTGGCTACTCGTCAAGGATAAACTCATAATATAATTTACTCAAAAAGTATATAGGAGCATCATAATTGTTACAAGGTGGATGGTAAAAGACAATATAAAACCTATCCCAAAAGATATTTTTCATTGCATATTACATTATTGTATAGGAAACCTCATTGAATTATCAGCTAAGCTCGCATTGGTTTTAGGCTTAGTGAGAAGAGCACACATATCATATTTACTAATAATTTTATTTTCACCTCATCATTTGACAACCGAGTAGAGTAGAATGCATGATATGTATGGCTATGTGTGGCCCCATTTTGTATCTTTTCTAGATACCTCCTTGGCACTATTGGCCATTGATTATAGGGTTTTGGCTGGTAATGAATGATATTCACACTTGGGAGGTCTTCAACTTATTCAAAATGTAATAAATCTGGGTTAAATTTTGTGGTATGTGATTTAAGAGATCATATTATGTGGTTTGTATAGGGTCTACTAGAGGAGTTGGAGGATTTTGAGATTCTTCTTATTGAAGGGCAACATTTTGGGGCTCATTTTGTTGTTGAGGGGAAAATTTTGAAGGATGATCAGGTTGGTGTTGTTTAGGGGATTGTTGTTGTGTTTTTATTTATGGGGTAGTGTTTTGAGAAGATGCCATTAATGTGATTTAAAAAAATAAAAAATCCATCAAAACCTTTCAATTACTATTCAATTTTAAACAAAAACAAAAAAATCCAATACATTCCTCTATGGCGATGTGACAAGGTGAAATTTTGTTGGATATGTTGGGAAGATGTTAAAATAGACAAAACAAAATTAGGTTTTGGTATGTAGTAGGCTCATCCTGATATTCTTAGTCTATAATAAGAGTTTGAAATGCCCTTGTCATAACCAAACCCAAAAAATTA
The DNA here is from genome assembly GCA_027943335.1 of Chamaecyparis obtusa. Taxonomy (NCBI): domain Eukaryota; kingdom Viridiplantae; phylum Streptophyta; class Pinopsida; order Cupressales; family Cupressaceae; genus Chamaecyparis; species Chamaecyparis obtusa. The sequence goes on from BSBK01000918.1 coordinate 839,784, forward strand.
TGTTTTGAAAAAAATACCCGATTAGGTTTTTAAGATTACAAACACCTGATCACATTTTTACTATAATAAAAACCCGATTGGGTTTTTAGTCTTAAAAAAATGATTGATTTTTTTTTATTAGGTTTGGTATTTACCAAGCCATAACCTAATCTGGTTATTTCAAATTTTAAAATCCCTAACTAGGCTATGACTTTTTTTGACTTTATTTGCAATACCAAGGTATTCAACATATTCTATTTTCTCATATCAAGCCTCTATTATATGACAACACATTTTTCTTTACCTTATTTCATTTCAAGGCTGATTCCATGTAGGGGTTTGATTAAGGAAAACCCCTCTATCCAATCTTCTTCCATTTTTAATTTTTTTTTGTGTAGGTATAAGTAGTGGATGCATAAAAACTTAATTAAGAGAGTACCGGATCTAAAGGGATGACCACAAATAGACTCTAGAAAAACCATTGGTTACAAAAAACCCCAACCTATCTTCTCCTAGAAAACAAAATTTGAAGGTGTTTTGTTCCTAGAAAATTCACATAAAAATCAAACAAAAAGTTAGTATAGTGTTCGGGACTCCATTTTATGTCATTACAACTTCACTACTTTTCATCAATTTTTATAATTTCCCAAAACTATTTGTATTTTCTTATTTAGTCGTTTATTCAACATTACCATATCATCATTCATTTCAAAATCCCCCAATCAGTGAGGGATCATTGACTCATTTACAAATTAAGTCCTACTTGAGCCTATTGAGGCACCTTCCTTCTGATTGTACATTAGGAAAAGGGGAACAATCCACATTGTGTTAAAGCCATCTTTTTCTTATTGTATAATTATTAATATATATCTATTGTACTTTTGAAAATTCTTATTTAATATTTTGGATCAGTTAGATGTAATGAATATTATCATAGAATAGATATATTTTTGAGAGAGATTTTTTTTATTATTTTCATTAAGACAAATAGCTAGTTGGTGAATTGATCTTAGCTCCTAGTATCTCTTACCAAGAAATGAGATTTAGATTATATTTCTCTTAAAATATAGTTCTTTATATTTTATCTTACATAGTCATTTGGATGTCTCCTCAATGGTAGTTCTTAGTATCCCTTAGAAATAATTATTAATTTGCAATCAAAACAAATGATGGCATTGATTATGGTAGGATTTTATATTATTTATTAATTTTCCATATTTTTTTATTAATTGAGTTTACATTCTCACTATCCATAATAATAATGCTTCAAATAAATATAGTTATTTTAGGATAGATGCGATTGGTGATACAATAACTCAGTCATTTGAAAACAATGATATTCATGATGATAAAGAAATATGATAAAAAAATTTAAGATAATACATTGGTTTTGAGAATATTATTGTAATCTCAAAATGGTTGTGTTAATTCAAGGATAATGTATAAAGTGATATAAAAGTATGAGAAGATCAAGATAAGATGCTAAGCACTTTGAATAAGTTTTATACGATAATTTTTTTTAACATTATGTAAAAAACTTGAAGTGTTATCTTTTATTGTTTGATGGTCAACATTTTTTTGTCTTGTCATGTTCATTAGAAATGAAATGAAACAATACTTGCATATCAAATATGGGATTTATTTCCTTTCCCTCAAAGTAACATTATCATTTCTTGTAAAAGGTTTTATAAAACTAAGTTAAATACAAATAATGATGTTAGCATATTTAAATCTAGATTAGAGCCTAGAGGATATTGCAAGTGGAACACCTAGATTATAGTGAAGTATTTTCTCCTATATGAAAAATACAAAATTTTAAATTATTTCTTTCTTTAACTTCTCATATGCATTGTCCTATTCATCAAATGGATCTTAAAATTTCTTTTATGAATATTGATTTATATGAAGAAATATATATTTGTGAACCCCTTATTTTTGTCAAGAAAGGTAATGATTATATTATATTATATATATATATATATATATATATATATATATATATATATATATATATATATATATATATATATATATATATATATATATATATATATATATATATATATATATATATATATATATCTGTGTGTGTGTGTGTGTGTGTGTGTGTAGATATGTATATATACATATACATAGATACATACATACATATGTATTTATGTATTTATTTATGTATGTATATATGTATATGTATATGTATGTACATATATATACATATATAGAGAGAATGAAGTTCTAAACATAATCCTTTCTTTATATCTCAAGGTTTCATTAGAAGTAAAAATTATTAACATTTATATATTAAATTTAGTAAAAATGATATTAGATTCATTATTTTATATTTTTATGATTTCATTATTACTTCTAGTCCTAAAAGTTTTAGTTCAAATACTACTAGTAAAATTGATATAATTTCATCTCACTGATTTATGTCTATTACATTACTTTGTGTAAGAAAATTTGGCAAAATCTTAAATATGTTTTCCTATCTTGTAACACATATTATCAAGATCTCTTGGATGAATTTAAAATTAATGATGCTAATTTTTATTATACTCCTAATTAATTAGGAGCTAAATTGATAGTAGATATGTAAAATCCATTTGTTCATTGTACACTATATAAGTAATTAGTAGCTAGTTAAAATCAATCAACTCTTAAACTCATAAAATTTCCATATTTCGTAATGATAGAAATAAGTTCTTGTAGATTTAACTATGAATGTTTTTGCTGCCAAATTTTTGAATCAAATAGTATGAACCATTATCAAGGCCCATATCTATAGAAGAGAAATAATAGATATGTGCCCTCATATATTTTTCTTCTCTAGCTATGCGTCACAATGATGGATCATAGAGTTTGAACTAAAACATTGGCAACACAAGAATACATACTTAAATTGAAAATCACTTATTGTTATTAATCAATTCTTACTAGACTTGGTATTACATACATGTCTAAACCACAACAACCTGATTTTAAAGTATCAAGGAGAATTAAAAAATGATGAGAGATTAATTTTTTTATTGTCTCATCAATAAAATATGTGCAATATCATGGAATATTAAGAAAAAATCATTTATTTCTGTTGAGTATAGAGGTTGTACCAATGCATCCAAATAAGAACTATAGTTAAGAAGATTAATTGAGGACTTGAGCCTACGAGAAGAGAATGGTACACCTTTATGTTATTATAATAAAAAGTTATATTACTTTGGAGAAGAATCCAATATTTCATGTCAAGGACATGAATACAATTGTTCAATGTCACTTCATTAGATGGAAATAATGGCATTAAAACTTATCTTTTGTATTATAAAAGATGCATATCAAGATCCAAATATCTTGTCCAAACCATTTTGTAAACATAAATTTCTCCATCATTGCAATAATATAGGATTATACAATTGATTTAAGTTTCAAATACAAATAACATAAGTAAAAGTTAGTGCAGTCCTAATAGTTAATCTTCACTTTCTATTGGTTATTTATTTTATTTAGTATCTTGTAGAAATTTTCTAAAGGAACCCCTACGAGCTGAGAGAGGAAGGTAAAAGTTTTATGTATTCTTAAAGAAGAACAAAGATACATGTATATAGATATATAAATTTGGAGTAATTGTATAATATCCAAAAAGACTATAATAACTAATAAATTGAGTACACTAGAATATTCCGCCCTTATTAGATTGTTCCTCCAAAAGTATCAAGGACCCCCTGAAGCCTAACACAACAACATTTGATGATTACATAATATAAATATATATACATTTTCATAGAATCTCATAAAGAAGCAATACAAACCAAGCGAGAATCCATTAGATTATCCCTTGACCCTTAGATAGGTGTAGCTTCAAGCTTTGATCTTCAACTTTCATTTTGGGACCCTCAAATCACAAAATTTTGAATTATTCATCAACAATCCATAAGAGTTACAATAGAGCTTTATCATTGTCTAATGACCAAAAATGATTATAATTCTCAATCATATACTTTGAAGCTCGTCGAACAATAATCTATATTGTGTTGAACACCAAACTTTGAACCTTTCTCCAAAATCAATCTTCTTGATACATGCATACTTTAAATTCATTAGCATCAACAAAGAAAGAAAAATAAAAAGCATAAACCAAAAATGCTTGTCATAAACGACGTCATCTCAAAGTAAGAAGATAACATGAAACATGGGAAGTTCCTCCATCTCCCAAAGTCACTAGCATAAAAAAATGACCCTATCACACTTTATCCATTGGATGTTTCAAGACAATTTATGGAGGCCTCATTAATTATATTATGGATTCTTTTGAAAGCGGAGAACTTTGGAATGACTCTTTTATTCTCCTTGCCATACAAACGATTAATTCCTACATAAGCCTTTAATGTAATGAGCATTAGGGAATTTTTTTTAGAGAAATCAACATACGTATGAATGTGACATGGAAGAACATGTTCCTTCTATGAATATCTTTTCAATCTATAGTCTTAGACATGCCTTTATGCTCTTTCTCACCACATGAACAAATCTCTCTATCGTGTAGTTTGTATTTTACTGGGTACTATTATTCCTTCCAAGTTTTTAGTGCCTTTTTGTTTATAGAGTACCATACTTGAGCCTCTTAAACCTACAAATCAATATGAATTGCTGGAAGAAGATAATCTTGATATTGGTGGCATAGAAATTTTGATTCAATACTACATTCAAAAATTATGATGATTTTGCATATCTTAATAATAGCGGATGCAATAACCACTCGTCCCGACTTTTACTTCTCCTATTGCCCTACAATATTATCCAGAAACATGTCCTTTATATTCCCTTTGAACAAAATATTGTTGTACTGTATTTTATGCTTCTAAAAAATAGAGATCATTTTATGAGCATTCTTCCCGAACAGGTTCTTTGCAAGTAAGAAAAATAGCCACGAATAAATAAAATAAAACTCCTTATTTCTTATAAGTCCAAAGGAAAAATGAAATATAAATACCTTTTGGAACAAACCTGTTTCGACGTTAATTCTTCAGTCGGTCTAAGTTCTAATCTTTTCTTGCACCAGAAACAACCATCTGAATTATTTAAAGGCCTAAAATTGCGGGTTCCAGCTCAAATGATAAGACTTTTCATCTTTCCAAAGCAGAGGATCTACATTTTTTGGCCGAGGAAATGAATCAAATCTGGATCAAAATTATCTTTTTGTTGTTCGTTATTCACCAGAAGACAGGACCGTGATGCTTCAAACATGACCTGCTATCCTTCAAACTTTGATCCATATATCCCTTATGCACATCTCTTCTAAATGACCTAAGAAACATTTGAAACTTGTTATCCGATGACCGGCTAAATGCGAGACAATGAAATGTGAAGGATCTCATCACAAAAACACAGAATTAACTTGGAGAATTACCTCAAACAGTTTGCATAATAAGTGTAGATTCTCTATGAATCCACCGATTGCAAAAACCTAAATAGTTGTATCTTCAAACAATTCTCTACAGCCCTAATAGGATTACTCATTATACTTATTTATTGGATAAGTTACCCATTTCTGCAATAAATCTCCCTTTCAATCGCTCGGTAATACCTCAGGGAAAGTCTTTGAATCCTTGATCACATGCCAGCACGTTTATTTAGCACTCACACACCATTCCCAACTTCTGACTATAGCTACTAAATGCTGGCCCCATCACCCAACTGAAAATGTGTCTGCATCCATCAAGATTGGCGGCCAATGAAGACATTATATCTTTCGCGGGATGTATCTTTCTTCGCCTATCGCTTGTACATTCCTCTTTGGCGGTTCTAATAATTAGGTAAGCATTTGTATTTGTATTTGTATATAGAGAGAGAATCATTATTTAATATATCAATATGTTATAAAAGTTAACAAAATGAGTGGTACACAATGCAGTATTAATCATTGCTAATATAAGTCGTTTGTCTTCTTTCAGTATTCTCACACACGTTTGAGAATGGTTGATTTTTATTATTTGTATTTAGTGAAATATTATATTCTAGGCATGTATTCCTTCATATGAGGATAGAATCTTTTATACGCATAAAATGAAAGGTCTTCAACTCTTGTCACCTCTATTTATTGGAGGTGCCTCTCTCTCTTCAACTCCTTTGTCACCTTTATTTATTGGAGGTCTCTCTCTCCCTCTCTCTCTCTCTATTGGGTTTTTTCCTTTGTAGGTCCTTGTTTGGTGGTGCTCTTGAGGCTTGTGTGTATTTTGTGCAAGAGATTTCCTTTTTGTTTTTTCTTTCCTTGCTGGTTTTTTTGGCTATCTTTATTTTCTTGGGTGTGTTGGCATGTGTTGTGCCTCAAGTTTCTCTAGAAGGAGGTTGTTGGTTTCACTACTAGGGTTTTGTCTTTGTCTCTATCATTTGTGTTTGTGGTTTGGGTTTGGTTGTGGAGAAGTTCTTGTTAATTTTCAAGGGCCTCATTTTCCCTTTTTCTATTTTTGGTTGAAGGCTTCGTAGGTTTTTTGGGTTTTGTTGCTAAGTGTGTAGCCTAGTGCTTTATGTGTGCTCTTTGTTGGTAGGCTCTTGGTGGGTGATGTTGGTTTCTTACTCATGAGGCTTCTATTGAGGTTAAGCATCCCCTTGTTGAGGTAGGGTTTCCTCAAGATGGTGAGATGCTGGTTTTAATCATCTTGTTTCCCTCTTCTTCTCTCATTGTTCCTATTGAGGTGGGAGTAACTCTTATTGAGGTGGAGATTCATTTGGTGAGATAGGTTGTGTGGTGTATTATGTGGTTAGCCTTTATGTTGGTTGTTTGGTAGTGAAGAGGAATCATGTGAGGTTTTTCTTTCTAGATTTATTTACCCTTGGTTGTTCCTTTTGAGGTGGAGAGGCTTGTTTGGATCTATGTTAGGGATACCTCTTTTTTCTTTGGTTGTGTTGTGGTGGATGTCCTTCTTATTTTCTCCCTCTCTGTTGTTCCTATGGAGGTGGAGTCCTCTCTTATTGAAGTAGAGAGGAGGGTTATAGGAGAGGAGTGGTATACTTTGCAGGGTGCTCTTGCAATTAGCTAAAGTTTGGTTATGGATTCCATTTCCAAACCCCACTTATAATGTTTTGTGGGCCTTTTTGAAAGATAAAGTTTGGAATAATGGTGTCTAGAAATACCCTTGGTGGTAGGTTTGTGGAGCCTTCCCAAACGCCATGTATTTAGCTGGTTCTTAATTGTTTAAATCTTTTGAGGCTATATGTTATGGTTTGTGGTGCCTTCTAAAACCCCATACAGGTTTAGGGAGCCTATTAAAAACTCTTTTTTCAACAGGATTCTCTTTATTTATTCTTATAAGGCTAATGATGGAGGTTGTAAGGTTTTCAAAGTCTTGTTAAAACCCAAGGTCTATGGTTTTGGTTTCCAGAAAAACACATGGTTTGTTAAAGTAATTTTTTGTGGTGTTGGGCTTCATCTTCTTGTCTTGTTGCAACTAAGGTTTAATGATTTTTTTTTTTGAGTTGTTGGTTATTTTCTAATAGTACATCTACTATTTGTTTGAGGTTTATTCTTTGGAGTTGGTAATACCATAGTGATTTATAACGGTCAACATACATATTTTACTAATTTTTAAAATAACCTTCAACACATTTATTATTATTATTATTATTATTATTATATGTTATTTAAGGTAGTCAAAGTTTTATAATACCTAAAATGTGTATTAGACCAATGATATTGAATTTGTTAAAATAAACAAAAACATAAATTAAATTCATGTGGCCCTAAATACTTACATCCCTAGTTCCATTATTTATTCTCATTTCCTTCATGATTTAGTTTTTTTTCAAATATTTCTTGTAGACACCTAAAAATCCATTAGAAAATAAAGTATTTTTATTTTCTTAAAAACCCCTAATGACATCATCATTTGTTAATTAATTAATTATTTAATTAATTAGTTTATTTTTATGCCATTAAATTTCATTATCTTAATTAAGAATATTTAATTAAGAAATCCCTTCTAGAAATGTTTAAATCTCATTTAAACATTATTTCCCTATTTATTAATTATTTAATTAATAAATTGACCAAATGTCATTTAAATAAATTATTTATTTATTTAAATCCTAAACCTTGGAAATATCTTAGAGATCCTTAACCTCTTCTAGAATTTCCTAATCTCACTTTAATTTTAATTAAAGGGTGATTCCCCTATTTCCTAAGCCTAATCCCATCTCAAAAAAAATTAAATCAAGTTTAAATGTTAAACCCTCTTATTTATTAAATCTATTTAATAAATGAAATCCTCAACCTAAAAGCCTTTGAAATAAATAAACATTTATTTATTTCCTAAACTCCTAAATATCCTAGAAAGCCCTAGACTCATCTAGAAAGTCTTTAATCCTTATCCTAAGCCTTGGTCCATTCAACCCCTTTGAAAGTCAATCCTTATCCTTGACTCAACCCCTAACCTTACCTCTAACCTTGAGTCAACCTCTTAACCCAAGTCTTTTCACAAATCCTATAAATACCCTCACTTCCTAAGAGCAAATAAGCAATTCCTTTTCATTTCATAGTAAACTTATAATGCTAGATTAGCTCTAGATCTTTAAGCTTTTGCATATAATTTATAGATCTATTTAATTTTCAAGCTTGTTTAACTCGCATCTTAGCTTAGAATTGATGGAATGAACTAGTTTCTTTCATTTTTATACATTTCTTGCACCATAATCACACTCAATTTGGATTAAAATCAATCTAGCATAATCATCCTTGCATCAAATCTCTATCTTAGCATCAATTTGAGTTCTTGAAGCCTTAGGGGCAATTTTGGGTGTTCTACCCAATATTGTGCCAATTTTTGGGTTTTCATGAATCTCAATCCCTTTTGGAGTGCATTAAGAATATGCTCCAAGTTCTTAGAGAGCACATCCACATCCCTCTCATTGAAGCAAATCAAATAGTGTTGTATAGCACTTGTTTTAGCAACAATCTTGAGGTGGTTGGGTTTTGTTTCCATTATCTTAGCTTTTTATGATTCTTGAACATGTTAGATTAGTTTTAACATTTGATTGTTTTAGCCTTTCAAGATAGGTAACAGGTTCCAAATTGCCTAGCCCACATTCTGGCACACCCGGTGGGACCCACTTCATGGGTTCTTTCAACATCCCACTTATTTTGGCATTTTTTGGAAAAATTGAAGCTTGAAGATGGAGGAAATAGCTGGATTCATTCTCTTCTCTATAAAAACATCTTTCTTCTACTTCTGTCTATTCACCTTTCTTCTACTTGTAAGAAACTTGCCTTATTCTTGCAAAAAAATCCCTAAAAAATCTCATTTTTGACAAAAAACATGTATTTTCTATGTAAAAATTATGTGTAATGTATTTAAAATTGCTAGAGGATTGCATCTAGAAAATTCAGGGTAGCATCTAGGATTCTGGATTGCATGTGGGGCCTACACCATTTCCCAGATCGCATTGGGTTAAATTTAGGGTAGCATCTGGGATTCTGGATCGCATCTGGGGTTTACACCATTTCCTGGATCGCATCTGGGGACTACACTATTTCCTAGATCGCATTTGGTAAATTTAGGATAGCATCTAGGAACACTTCAATTTGGGGTAAAAATGAACAAAACAAAGGCATAAACATCTTATTTTAGTGCTTAAAATGAACCCCCAAATCACTCTTGAATGCACTAAAGACTAAAACTTGCAAAATCTTCTAACAAACAAAAAAAATTTGATCAAATCATTTGCACCCTTGCAACATCAAGGTTTTAGATGCATTCATGCAAACTAGGAACATTTCATGATTTGGGAGCATGAAAAGAACATCAAGTTTGCATTGCAAAGCTAAGTGGTTCCTAATCAACTTCAAAATCATCCTAAGTGGTCCTAAATCAAAACTCAAACACATCAAAGAGAGCTAAAAATAACTTCATTTACAATGTCTTCAAGTTTTGTTAAAAATATCAAAGCAAACTAGGAACAAAATCATCAAAATCTTTTCTAATCTTTTCAAATTTGGTTCCTAAACATTCCTAAAGGTTTCAAAACTTTCCTAAATTAGTCCTAAAGCTTTGTTATTTATGTGAACAAGTCTCTTATTACAAAATCCTAAATGCCTTTCAAAGTTAATTTATCAAAGCTAAATCTAGGAACTTTCCCTTTGGAGTCTAAAAATTGAGCAAAAGGCAAACAAATCTTGAATGAAGCTAAAAGAATGAAGCCAAGTCCAGTTGAGTCACTGTCATTTTGAAAAGCAAACACAATCTTGAATGATTTAGAAAGAGAAATAAAAGCATCTCTATTCCTTCCTCTTTCAATTTCAGTTCATGCGCAAACTCAATCTTGAATGACTTAAAGATAAAAAACAAAGCACTTTTCAAAGTTATAAAGCAACACACATACTCAATGTCGAATGCTCAAGAAAAGAACTTGCAATTGCCCAAACGTTTACTTTTTGGAGAAAGAAAAAAATTAGAACCTAAACACTTGTCTTCATAAGATTTCATATTCAATCACTTAATCAATTTTTGGGAAAGAACATCTGCTTGATGTGCATGTAGGAGTTTTCAATTTCTTGCAAAAACCTTGTTAAAATAAGTAACGTGAAAAACTTGAACTCAAACAAGTTCACTTGTTTTACTTTTAGCGAGGCTTGTCCAGGGAGAAAAGCACTTCCTGTCTAGGGAATGACCTCAAACCGGTATCTTCCCCAGCTAGTATAGAAATAAAGCACTGAGAAAACTCTCACTTATATCCCCTCAAGCTCAGGCAAGGTGTGTTGATGGTAGCCTTGGGTAGGTAAATAATCCCTACTATTTTGGCATGGTCAACTAGGCTCTTAACTGAGTCACACGCGTACAAACTGATTGGGGGGACTCCACAGAAAAATTACAAACTGGTTAAAACAGAGGCTACCCTATCCACATCTGAAGGTAACATAAGCCTTGTGCAAAGACCAATCCAAGGGGTTTACCGAATCACCTCAAGATTACTCACTATTTGTATCTCCTTCTAGGGGGTACCAAGATGTGGGCAAGGATTTTGATACTCACCTTCCTTAGGTAGATCTTCTTGAAGTTATTGACAGTCAAAGACTCTATGAAAATAGTTGTTGGAACATACACATTTCAAATCTTTTTCAGATTCAGAAGTTAGTTATCTTGCTTGTATCCCACAAGGTTGCTTTGTCCCTTGTGGAGATTGATTTTCCAAAATTCTTTGTTGAAATACGTCCTTTGCCATTGGAAAACATCAAACTAATCTAAAACTTGATTTAAGATACTTAGAAAACCTTGCAGAAGAAAACCCTTGAAATAAGATACCCAAAGCTTTTATCTCAATCCAATTATAGGAATCTCCCCAAAGTTGTCTGATTTGATCAAACACGAAAAAGCTAAACTTCCCAAATCCCAAGCCTATCGAGAGAAGAAAGTTGTAGAGATAAATCTTAAAAGCCATCAATCTTTTGTGCAAGTAATCCAAGCCAAAGAAAAGTATCAAGAAAACCTTGATAATGTCCAGGCTATAACGTAAGAGTCAAGCAGTTTGCTTATCAATTCCGAGTGAACCATTGCTATGTCAATCTTGAAAGACAAGACTTAATGCAGTCAAGGTGGGTGGATCTAATTAAGAACTAACTGACCTTGCAGCCAAACCAATATGTAGCAGAAATATACGATACAAACATCAGATCTGATATGAAACAAAAGTATTTATTCATGAAAACACTAATTACATGCAATGTGCTAGGCTGTAAGGCCTTACCGGTTATGGCTGATTACAAAGCAAGTAACAGTCTACAAGATCTCGCATGATCTAAATCTTTTCCCCAACATCAACATCTAGCTAGTCTAGGTCTGCAATAGGTAGCACACTGGTAGGCACCCAGGAAAGATCTAAACTTGTACTCAAACTTCCAAGAAATCTCCCTACTCCTAAGCTCGCAAGCTACTAACCTTCCAACCAATAAATCCTCAAAACAACTACCAAAGCATCCTATAAATACTGATTCCTAGCCACAAGTCTGCTGATGAAATAATAAATCTCTACAAACAAATATTAAATGAAAAAACATCTATCGGCTCTCAAATAGCCTTCCAAAATAAATAAATTCTCAAAAGATGGCCCAACGGTCATCAGATCCGCATAGAAGAATGCAACACACTAGATCTAGGTCCCCACACATCCAATGGTCAATCCAAAACTCAAGGAGTGGGACCCAAATTAAATGTACCAGTCGACCAAGCCGATTCATCCAAATAATCCCATCGATAAGCAAGAACACCGAGCAATAGAGGAAGTAACTGAGCGCCAGTCAAATGACCACGCCAAGCATGACCGAGAAACATAATTATTACCAAGTGCCAATGAACCGATGCCTTCAGTCACCGAGCATTCTTCAGAGACTGAGCACTCCGGTAACCACAAAAACCGAACAACTAGTCTCCCAAACCGAGCAAGAACTCCACCAAACTAAGATCAAAACCAACAATCTACCTTCAAAGACAAACATATTTTTGGTTGATACAGGATTGCCAAGAATTCTAGGATGCTCGTGCATCAGACTCCCTAGGTAAGAAAGATTTTCTCATAAGGAAATCAGGAATGCCTCAAGGGAATCAGAATAGGTATATCGAATCTAGTCTTCACCCACATCTCTTCTTGTCCTTAATTCCAAGTAGTCTTCACTTAACTCACTATCTCATGCAGAAAGTCCTTCTACTTTTTGCTTTTCTCACCCTCCCAATTGACAATAGATAGAAACCAACTCTAACCACTACCAACCATCTCAGTACCTCAATAAGGTTCATCCATCTCAGACTCTTCAACTAACTCAATATCATGTGCATCTCTCTATGTCATAAATGTCACCATCTGCTGAACCATCTCTGCCAGTAAAACCATCTATTTCTTAATCTCAACAAACTATTCAAAGATATCATGCTCCTTCTTCTTAAAACTAGATTTAACAGTAATAGGTTCTTCCACCTTGTTCTCCTGAGTTTTGTCACAAAGACAACACCTAATAACTCCACATCCTTTAACCCCTACCTCCTACAAAGGTATCAGCTTATGCTGAGCTCCTTCATGCCTAACCACATAGGTATTAGCACGACCATCAAATAAAACATTTATGTCAAACTGCCAGGGTCTACCAAGCAACATATGACAAACATCCATAGGAAACACATCACATAATATCTCATCATGGTAAGATCCAATCTGAAACTTAACCAAGCATTTTTCTTCAATTTTAACCTTAGAAACATCTTGTATCCAACTAATCTAATAAGGATTAGGATGCTTCCTTCTTTCCAAATGCAACTTACTAACCATTTCATTGAAAACAAAGTTCTCAGAACTGCCACCGTCAACTAGAACATTGCATACTTTGTCCTTGCACTTACATCTAGTTCTGAACAAATTTCTTCTCTACACCAGTTTAGAAACACATGCAGCCAACCTCCTAGTGACAAGACATTCACCTTTCTCAGGAACATTCTCAATTTCTTCTTCAGTAACTAATGCAACTCTTTTCTTAGGACACTGCCAGCTTCTATGACTAGCTTCACCATAGTTATAACAAGTGCCGGTGAACTCATTCTTCCACTTTCCTCTCTATCTATAATTGTTAACAACTTGACCACTGCTAGATGCCACATCAGGCTTAGGATTCTCTATCACATTACTCTCAACAATTGTCTCACCAGTTTTGCCACCTCGGTTCCTACTATTCTATTTTCCTTCATACTTCCTATTTAGCTTCTCTTCAATCTTTAATGCCATCTGATAAGCATCACCAATTGTTTTCATCCACACAGTGAGTAATTCTTCCTGAATACTAGGTCTCAAACCATAGACATACCTAGCAACCTTCTCTTTATCAGCTTCAGAATGACCAGTTCTAATCAGGATTCTATAAAACTCCTCGGTATAGTCCTGTCCCAATTTGTTAGTCTGCTTCAAAGCTTGCATCTTCTTAAACATGTCCAATTCATAATCCACTAGAATGAATTGCTTCTTCAACTTGTCAACCATTTGGTTCCACTTAGTGATCTTCTCTTTTCCTCTTCTACCTGTTTCTAACTAAACTTCTCTCCACAAGATATTTGCATGACCCTTCAACTTAGTCTTTGCAAATCTAACCCTATCAAGATCTTCTATTTCTTCATACGCAAAGTATTCATCAATCTCATTGATCCAATCAATCAATTCTTTAGGCCTAAGGCTTTCAACAAATGTAGAAACTTCAATCTTAGGTCTCTTTTTGATTTTAGACATAGCTTTCAGAATTCGATTCTCCTTAGAATCTCTAGCTTCTTCGACAACTTCTTTAAAATGATCTTCCTTAGATTCATCATCACTATCCTCTTTTAAGGTAGGCTTCTTCTTCCTCAATTCCTCTTGTAGGTCTTGCACTTGTTTCTGCAAAGCCCTAAAATCATCAAGACATAATTCACTAGTAGCTTCTTCTTCTTCAGAGATCTCATGATTTCTCCTCAGGGGCATCTTCAAATCAAGATCTAGATATACAAGATCCACTCGGTTCCAAAAAGAACAAAGTTTTCTTAAACAAGAGAAACCTTCACTCTGATACCACCTAATGAAGTCAAGGTGGGTGGATCCAATTAAGGACTGACCAGCCTTGCAGCCAAACCAATATGCAACATAAATACACAATACAAACAGCAGATTTGATTTGAAACAGAAGTCTTTATTCATGAAAACACTAATTACATGTAATGTGCCAGGCTATAAGGCCTTCCCAATTATGACCGATTACAAAGAAAGTAATAGTCTACAAGATCTCGTAGGATCTAAATCTTTTCTCCAACATCAACATCTAGCTAGTCCAAGTCTGCAACAAATAGCACACTAGTAGGCACCTAGGATAGATCTAAACTTGTACTCAAACTTCTGAGCAATCTCCCTACTCCTAAGCTCATAGGCTACTAACCTTCCAACCAATAAATCCTCTAAACAACTACCCAAGCATCCTATAAATACTAATTCCTAGCCACAACTCGGTTGATGAAATAATAAATCTCTACAAACAAATATTAAATACAAAAACATCTGTCAGCTCTCAAATAGCCTTCCAAAATAAATAAATTCTCAAAATATGGCCCAATGGTCATTAGATCCGTATAGAAGAATGAAACTCACCAGATCAAGGTCCCCACATGTCCAAAGGTCAATCCAAAACTTGAGGATCATGACCCAAATTAAATGCACCACTCGGCCAAGCCGATTCATCCAAATAATCTCCTCGGTAAGAAAGAACACTGAACAATAGAAGAAATAATTGAGTGGTAGTCAATCGACCATGCCAAGCATGACTAAGAAACATAGTTATTACTGAGCGCTAGTGAACCAATGCCTTCAGTCATCGAGCATTCTTCAGAGACCAAGCACCCCGGTAACCACACAAACTAAACAACTAGTCTCCCAAACCGAGAAAGACCTCCACCAAACTAAGATCAAAACCAACAATCTACCTTTAAAGACAAACATATTTTTGGTTGATACAGGATTGCCAAGAATCCTAGGATGCTCCTACATCAAGACTAGCTAGATCCATAACATGTCCATTCTACCTTCAGATCCCAAATCTATCTCAATGAGTCCTTCATCCTAGCTCATCCTAGTTTCATCCTTGCATCACCACCAATCTTTAGTTGCATCCTAGAGTCCAGTCTTAGTTACATTCATCATCATCTTCTTAGCAGCGTCATAGGTCATCCACCTCAGTTACATCTGCATTCTTCTTTTAGAAATAACATCATTTCACCATCCTTCACCATCATTCCATGAGAAATCCACAATCAAAATTCCAAAATCCTTGATCCAAATCTATCATCCATCATCCAAATCAAAACCCACCATCTTTTGCACCAAATCCAATGATCCAAATCCATAAACACTTAGTGTTCAAAACCTTTGAGTTGTTTTCAAACCGCATCCTGAATCAGGAATCATCCACTTTTGATAGAGTATTGTCTAAAGGAAATCCAACTTGTCCTTGCACAACCTCATCATCTCAAGCAAGAGATTGGCTTGCATTGATAAGATTCTAGTTGACCAAAGATCATTAGTCTATCCTAGGTTGAACGAATCCTGTCACTGAACCCCCATTGGGAAACCAATAGCTCATTGTTGACACTTAGTAATCTTCCACCAAAATCTTGATCAAAATCAGAGTATCCCACCAAGCCCCTAGCATCGCCAAATGTCTCACCAATCTCTCACCATCTTCTGTCATCCTTGACCCAAATCTAAGCACCTTACCGATCCTTGCATTCCATTCTAGAAATCCACCATCCTTGGAAGTTTCCTAGGCTTGCATTCATCATTATTTAGAGTCTTTTAGAAACATATTGCATCCATCTACCATTTGCATCTCCACTCCATTCCTGTCGTGACAAGATCTATGAAACGAAGGAGCATGGATCCTTATCAAGCCCCCAACTCATCTGATCTCAATATTTCTACTAGTGAAATGGTAGCTTATGATCCCTAGATTCAACAACCTAGTAATGCATGGGATGATCCCAATATCCCCTTGTCTTCTTTTGCAATAGAAACATTTATGAATCATCTGAGAAATGCAAAAATGGTTAGTGCACTCACTGCTCAGAATCAAAGAAACATGTGCACTAAATTCACACAAGAGGGTACTCCCATTCCACCATATATCGAACCTCGCATCCCCATCCACAACATCTGAATCCTAGTAGAATTATACACCCCCACCATCCAATAGATCCCTGATCCACTTCTACACATCTCACAAGTAGATTCACCCATCCCCCCTCTCTTGCAAAGCACTTTCATAGGCCCTACAACACAAGCAACATAATCCACTCCATTTCCTCTCATAGGCACACCACCATCTTCCATAGCAGCTCAATCCATCATCCCTACCCAAGTCTTTTTGCAAAACCAAGCACCAACTCACACACAAACCTTTACACAAATAGTTCCACCACCTTCCATGGGCCAAGCAACACCTTTCATTCTGGGAGGGACACAATCATCCTTCCCCTTCACTTCACAAGCCCCTGCATATACACCTTTCATTCCAGAAGGGACACAATCATCCTTCTCCTTCACTTTGCAAGCCTCTACATCTATACCTTTCATTCCAAGAGGGATGCAATCATCCTTTCCTTTCACTCGACAAGCTTCTACATCCATACCATCATTTTCAGGGTCAACACAATCATTTCCCTCTTTCTCCCAACAAGCCTCTACATCAACATCATATGTTCTAGGGGCAACACAATCATTTCCTTTTCACACTCAACAAGCTTCATCATCAACATCACCCTTTTCATGGGGAATGCAAGTATCTTCATTCACCCCCCAACAAACATCTATGCAGGCACAAGCCCAACATAATGCCTTCACCATAGGTATGCCTTCCATTGGTTTTTCAAATCCACCATTCATGTCCCAAACTCCCATCACATCTACCTTCCCAACATCCTTTGCATCACAATTCTCACCATGCACTAGTTCTCAATGGGGCCTCACTAAGGAAGAAATGCAAGCCTTCAGAATAGCAACCTTTTTCACCACATCCATGCCAGCAAACCAATAACCCACCTTCTCCCAAACAAAACAACAACAACCATCTCAACCTCCACCAGCTTCATCCTTTTTCCCATTCACAAACCATCTATTCACACCACCTAGTGCTTCTCAGCAAGTTCCTCCACCTCAGCAGCAAATTTCATGTCATTTCGCAAGTTATCTTGCCCAACCACCCTTATCTTATACATTCCCTACATCAGTTCCACCCTTAAGAAATGTAGGAATGCACCCAACCTATATCACTCAAGCGCAAAGCTAAGTACAACAAGGACCATCTTACCAGTAAGCTACATCATTCCACCAGCCTCTCCCGCAACAACAATACTTACAGTTGTAGCAACAAACCCCTATCATTCCCCAATAGAAACAAGCTTCCTCCTACTAGTCATAGTAACAAAACCACATCATCCCCCAACACAAGAAAGTAGTTCCATATCCTCCAACACAATATATCCTCGCACCACATCAGTAGTATCCTCGATCCCCAACAATCATGACTCCAAAATCCATTCCAATCTGCCTATCTCGCTGGGCAATCTCCACATCCCACTCCATAATAGCCACCTCAACATCATCCTTATTCACCAGCACTGCTAGAACCTTTCCAAATTGGAGTACCTACTCCAACGCTAGTCCATTCCAAGTGGGAAGAAATGAAGAATGCTCTTAAGGAGATCCAAACTGGTACAAAGAATAAGACCTTCAAATTTGAAGAGGTGTGTCCCTACCTATTTGACCGATCAATCACAACTGTTCCATTCCCAAAGAACTTTGAGATGTACCCAAGTTTGATAAATATTGAGGAAAAGGAGACCTAGTGAATCATATCAAGGAGTTCTATATGGCATGTCAAGAAGTGGCTTACAATGACAATTATCTTTTTCTCCTATTCCCCAAAAGCATGGGAGGAACTTTTGTTGAGTGGTTTTACAAAATACCATGTGGGATAATCACAAATTTTGTCAAGCTCTTTGAGAATTTTGTTTCCTAATATGCCCAAAATATTGAGAATGATTTGACCCTATTAGATCTTTGCAACTCAAAAAAGATGGAAGGAGAAAGCCTAGTAGACTATTTGCAGCGATGGAAAAACCTCACTACCAAGTTATCATATCAACCACCTGAGAAGCATCTGACCAAAATCTTCATCGATAATCTACATCCCAAACTATCCCACTTCATGAGGATGAACTGGATCCAAACGTATCATTATATCAAGAGGAAAGGGATAGGTATTGAAAGAGCTCTCCTAGACGAAGGCACAATCTAACACTACAAAAATGATTCCCAAAGTAAACCCAGCAACGATAAAACCCATTAATAGAATCGTAACAAAAATGCTATTATTGATGGAGCCACTGACACCAAGCATGTCCAAATTGTCGTGGCTGGTCCTACACCAAGTCCTGCATACCAACAACAACAAGCACCCATCTATCAGAAATCTCTTCAAGTCCATCAGCAAACCATGCAAAAATATCAGCCTCAAAATAATCAATAGAACTATCAGTAGCAAGAACATCAAGCCCATCAAGGAAATTCAAATAATCAGGTTAATGTCATCAATACTACTCCCAATCAGAATAGACCAAGAGCTCAAAATTATCAAAAGAAGATCTTCACACCACTGGTGAACCTCTAGATGTTATGTTTCACCGAATGGCCAAGGCCAACTTGATTACATACCCACCAATCCAGTAATTTGATGATGCCACTCCTAAGCCCAACTGGTATAAATATCGTGAGTATTGTGACTATCATCGTGTCAAAGGACACACCACCCTGAGGTGTATGAAACTCAAGAATTACATCCAAGATCTCATTGACCAAAAGGAGATCCAAGTAGACACACCTTCTCAAGCCTCACCTAATGCCAATTTGCAAATCTATCAGAATGTTTTCCCACAACACAACACTGGGAAGAACCAAGATAATACCAATCCTCCCTAGAACCAAGGAAAACACAAACAAGAAGATCACACTGGCCACAAAGAATATACCACTTATTATATCAATTATGATAAATTTGTTGGATGTATAACCCAAATCAAGCCCACAGTCAATGTCATCCACATCAAAGGAGCAAACAGTCAATGTGTTGTTACCACTTGTAGAGGCCAGATAACTATCACTGGTGCCTGTCTGAGATCAACACACAATGCAAATAATGCATGATACAATCTCATAGAACATCTTGGGAACACACCAGCCCAAATCTCCATCCTTGACCTCCTTTGCACTTCGCTCCTCCATCAAGAAATCATTGACTGAGCCCTTCATGAAGCACAAGTCCCCATAGATATAAACACCATCCAGTTTGAGAACCTTGTGGGATATCTATGCACACCATGTTCTCTTTCCTTCAAAACATCTGACATACCAGTCATTGCACCTGACCACACTCTCCCTCTTTGCATCATCATTATGGTTAGATATTTTTCCATCAAACGGGTCTTGATAGATAATGGCTCAGCCCTAAACTTGTGTACTCTAAGATTCATTCCGCAGATTGGGTTCACAAAACCTGACATTTCACATGAAGTAATCACAATCAAGGCATACAATAAATTGGAATGTACCTTTGAAGGTACCATTACATTGCCTATCTAGCTAGGCCCAGCAATGCAAGACACCATTTTCCACGTTGTTGATCTTGACCTACGATTCAATATCCTCCTTAGCTAACCATGGATACATTCCATCAAGGCTGTACCATCTACTTACCATCAGTACATTAAATTTTTGCATCAAGGCACTAAGGTTACTATCCATGGCAACCCCAAACCCTTTGCATACTATCATTCAATGGAAGCATCATTCCCTCATTCCACTCATTATCCTAGAATTGACATTGGCACTTTTGTTGCTAGCTCCTCTCGATCCCATTGCGATCCAAAGACTATTCTTTCCTCCACTCTCTCTTCTGTCAAGATCAACAATCAGGGTTGTGGTGAATATAGCTTAAATGATGCATTTTCATTAGGGGCCCTCCCACTTGATCCACATACACAAGGGTGCCTAAGTCACAAAAGCAAGCCTACTGAAGATAATCATGAAATCTAGAGAATGGGACCTATGACTTTTAAATCCGATGGCAACATAAATAGTCAAGAGATGGATCCTAACATCAATAAGTGGTTGTACAGAGATCCCCCACCACCTGACACTCAACTTCTTGGCTACTTCAAAAACAAGTATGCCACTAAACAATGGAAATATCAAGGCAGTGGTCTGGGACCACAAGAAGGAAAAAGCAAAGACCTGATCACAGCATCCAGAAATACACAACATCAGGGTCTTGGCTTTAATACCCCTTGTCTGCGTATACAAGAACCCAATACCACAACTAGGGGTGCCAACATGACTAGTGTTCCCTTCTTGAATAGCCAAGATGACCTTATAGAAATTGAAGACATCCTTGAAGAGGAAGAAAAGAAATCATACAATGACATCTTCGATGATGATACCCTCCTAGGTACTTCTATCCTCCAACAACTCACCATTAATGTCATAGAACTTTCCCTCATCCACCTCAAACTCATAGACTGGGACCAACCAAACATCATAGATATCGATGATTTCAAAAGCACATAAGTGCTCCTAGAGTTCATGGGGGCATTAGGCCCATAATCAGTTCAAGATTCAGAGTCAACTCACATCTATAAGCTCGACCCAAAAGGATATTTTGGGGAGGATGCAAAGATTTAGCTGCAAAAGTGCAATAGAAAGAGAAAAACATGAGTCCTTATGTGAAAACCCTTATGGGGCACATTCTGATTCCAAAATAGTAAAAATAAAGGGCGTATCTTCTAATGAAAACTTGGCAATTCAAGCACTAGAAGATGAAGACTTGCCTCTTCCTCCTATCTAGGATTATAGACTTGAGTAGTCACTAATGATCATAGAAGAAACCAAGCCAATCAACTTGGATATAGAAGAATGTCCTAGAATCACCTACATTGATGTAGATCTCTTTAGTTTTGTTGACTATTAGTAACTCAAACTTAGTCATTTATCTAGGCAATGATGGTTGGTCATCACTGTGACTGAGTCATTATGTAAAGGCTGAGTTATGTAATGTATACTTACGGAGTAGTAGTACTGCTGAGTAAACTTATGGTCACTATGCATTTTTTTATTAGCCAAGTCAAGTTTTGCCAAGCCATGTATGCAATGATTACCGAGCGATAGAGATGTCTACATATGCCGAGTATAATGAATGTCGAGTATCAGGAACATCATTTGCTGAGATAGCCAGAAATGACATATGATTTTTTTATGACATAGTGATCGAGGTAAATCATTTTGGATGACATTCATGTTTTGTATTTTATTTGTTGAGGTAATTACGGAGGTGATTATGCATCTATTTTGCAATCATTGATCCCTATATAATACTTATATCCGATCATAAATTAGTAAGGCTTAAGCGGAAAAAGGAGTTAATCTTAACCATAGATCTCGAATCATTAAGATGTTTTGTTTTTTTATATAAGTATAAGATCTAAACCCTAAAACTTAAGAGAGAGTGTGAAAGAATGGATGCCAAGGGTATGAAGGAATGAGCAGAGAGGCACATTCAGTTTTGATGAAGCATTCAGATAGAGTTCAGTGACTAAGTTAAGCAGTGAAAGGATAGAATAGAGATAAATCTGATAGAAGAGATCAATACAATACTATAAAGAGAAGATCTTTAATCTGCATATAGTGCAACCTGAAGGATCAGGTACTGAGACATTATAACAAGTGTATCAAGGTAAATCTCTTAACCGAGTGGTCCTGACAGACCTATTGTAATCTCTTAACCAAGTGCTTAATTTTTTGTAAGTTTTTTTAAATCCTTTAGCAAGGTAGACTATATAAACTTCTTTGAGTTCTTAACAGGGTAGACCCCTCATAGGGTAGATCACACTTTTGATCAAATTTTGTAAGCCCTAATAGGAAAACTTATTACTATAGTAGTGAAGATTTGTGGGTGTCATCCCCACCCTAGTTTTACCTTTCAAAGGTTTCTGGGTAACCAAAATTACTATGTTATGAGTAATTTCATGAATGCTTCTTAGTATGTTAGTTATTTTGTTTTGAGGAGGAATTTTTGATGCTATGAAAAAGTTTTATACAATGTTAAAAGTTGAAATAGGTGATATCTGACTCAACCCCCCCCTCTTAGTATCACATTTCCCAACTATATTTCCAACAATTGTAGCATCTTTAATAGAGGGTGAAGAACCAGCTTTCACTGCACTTCTCCATGAAGCTATTGGGAACTTTGCATGGTCATACACACACATGCCTAGGCTTGATCCTAATCTTGTTGTCTATGATCTAGCTATGGACCCTAATGTTAAGCCAATAAAGTAGAAGCTATGCAAAATGTATCCCAAAGTAGCTCTATTTGTAAAATCAGAACTAGAAAAGCTCCTGGATGCAAAGATTATCAGAGCTATAGATTACTTAGATTGGATCTCCAACATGGTACCAATCATAAATCCTTCAGGCGTCATCAGAATCTACACTGATTTTAGGGACCTAAACAAGACATGTCCTAAGGATGATTTCCCACTTCCCAATATAGACATGATCATAGATCTTACAGTAGGCCATGAGATGTTGTCACTTATGGATGGCTTCTTAGGATGTAATCAGATTCATATAGCAGAAGAAGATCAACACAAAACAACATTCACTACTCCATGGGGTAATTTATTCTATAACATGATGCCATTTGGGCTAAAGATTGCATAAGCCACATATCAGAGAGCGATGACAACAATCTTCCATGACATGATCCACAAGATCCTAGAAGACTATGTGGATGATATTATTGAAAAATAAAAAATACGCTATGAACACTTTGACATTCTTGAGAGTGTGTTTGATTGCCTACATCATTATGGCTTGAAGCTCAATCTAAAGAAATGTGTCTTTGGTGTTACATCTGGCAAGCTTCTAGTCTTCATAGTATCATGACGAGGCATAGAGATTAACTCCAAGAAGGTCAAAGAAATAATAGAAAATGCCTCCACCAATAACACTTAGATAGCTTAGAAGCCTACAAGGAAAGCTTCAATCAGTGCACCGGTTCATCTCCTTGTTGGTAGACAAGTGCCAACCTTTCACGCATCTCTTGCACAAAGACACAAGCTTCAAATGGGAGCCCATTTGTCAGAAAAGCTTTGCCAAGCTCAAGGAATATCTATCCAACTCTCCAATCCTAGTACCACCAGTTCTAGGATGCCCTCTCATACTCTACATCTCAGTGACCACTACTAAATTGGGGGTGCTCTTAGCTCAACATGATGATGAAAACAAAGAGAGATCCATCTACTACATTAGTCAAACTCTTGTCGGCTATGAGCTTAACTATTCACCCATTGAAAAAGCATACCTTACAATGGTCTTTACCACTCAAAATCTTAGACACTACATGCTTAGTCACATAATCAGGCTCATTTCAAAGGTGGACCCACTCAAGTATCTATTGTCAAGGACAACTTTCATAGGCCATATGGAAAAATGGGTCATGCTACTCAGTGAGTTTGACATCTAGTACATAGATCAGAAGGCAATCAAAGGGAAAGTAATTGCCAATCAGCTAGCAAAGGCACCAATGTTGGATGCGTATCCACTAGTCATGGACTTCGCTGATGAACACTTATGTATGATCGAAGAACAAGGAAAATGGAAGCTATACTTTGATGGCTCCTATACATCGCATGGATCAGGTGTAGGAATCATATTCATCACACCTCAAGGTGACTATATTCCAAAATCATTCAAGTTGGGATTCCCATGTACTAATAACATTGTAGACTATGAGGTACTCATCTTAGGCCTCAAGACAGCTATTTAGTGGAATATCATAGAACTACAAGTGTTTGGAGATTCACAGTTGATTATCACACAAGTCCTGGATGAATATTAGACAAAGGATGACAAGTTGCTACCCTACAAAGAACTGGTGTACAGACTAAACAAGCATTTCCTGAATCTACAATTCACTTAGATACCAAGGCTTCAAAACAAAGTAGCCGATGCAATGGCAACCATCGAATCCTTATGCGATATTCCTCATGATTCAACTCAATACAAATTCTTAGTCGAGCAGCTACACAAGCCTTCTTATGAGAATGACAATGCAAAAATCATGTGTTTTGGTTGGTCCTCAGTCCCCATGGTACCATGACATCCATGCATATCTAAAAATGGTACCATATCTCCTCATCTCACCAATAACCAATGCCAAAACCTAATTTATAGATCTTCTAGCTACACTCTTGTAGCCAACACCATTTATCGTCGAGGATATCACAATATCCTTTCTAGGTGTTTAGATTCAAATGAGGCCATCCAAGCTTTATAAGAGGTCCACACTGGAATTTAAGGTGCCCACACAAGTGGTATGCTTCTAGAAAAGTAGTTGCTTCAAGTCAGGTATTATTGGCCAACCATGGAACATGATGCTTGTGAGTTCATCAAGAAATGTCTACCATGTCAAGAGCATGCAAATCTGATTCATGCACCAGCACAAGACTTGTAGCCCATTGTACCACCATGGCCATTTTCATGTTGGGGCTTCAACCTCTTTAGCTTAATAACTCCTCTTTCCTCAGATGGATATAAGTACATAATAACTACCACAGAGTACTTCACCAAATGGGTTGAAGTGATTCCTCTCACCCTAACTACTGGCATCAAAATATCCAAGTTCATCTTTTACCATATCATTTTCCACTTCGGCATACCATCTACCATCTTCACAGACCATGGCACACCTTTTGAAAACTAGCATGTGGATGATATGTGTGCCAGAATCCACATACATCACCATTTCTCCAGTCCATATTTCCCTCAAGGAAATGGGCAAGTTGAGGCAACCAACAAAATAATCCTCAAAATCCTCAAGAAGGTTGACAATGATTCTGGTCATGACTAGCACCTCCAAATCAATCCCTCCCTCTGGTCCTACCAAACTTCTTATCACACTCCCACATGCAACACCCCATATTCCCTTGTATATGGTGTCGAAGTCATTCTATCGATTGAGGTTGAGCCGCCACCATTGTGAGTCTCCATGAAGAACTATACCACTGATGAGGACTATCACACAACGCGTCTCACATAGCTAGACCTGTTAGATGAAAAGAGACAACAAGCATATGATCACCTGGTTGCATACTAGAATTGACTCAAAAGGAGTTATAACAAGAAGGTCCATCCTAGACACTTCCATGTTGGTGACATGGTCCTAAAGCAAAATTAGAAGGTCCAAGCACACAGAGAAAAGAAAGGCAAGTTTGAGCCTACTTGGTTGGCCTCCTATGTTGTCACAACATGCTTCACCTCTAGAGCCTATCAACTATCTACACTAGAAGGTGAGCCTTTGAATGATCCAATCAAAACCATACATCTAAAGAGGTTCTATGCCTGAACCAAATCCTACATATTTAAAAAATCCATAAAAATTGGAAAAAGCAGAAAAATACCAAAAAAGCAAAAAAGCAAAAAAGCAAAAAAGAAAAGAAAAATAATCTTCCAATGGTGAAAACTTGGTAATTCAAGCACCTTGGACAAGTATGTTGGTGAAAACCTGGCAAACAGACACCATACATAGTGGACCAAGTCATTATCTATCAAACACCCATCCCCCCCCCCATCCCAACATCTCAATCCTTTTTCTACCATCCGCATCCCCATCCACCATCCCCAAGTATTCCTCTTTTTTATAATGCTCAAGCAAATTCACAATCTCACCCATCCATATCTTGGCTGTATCTTTTACTATCTCCTATATAGCGCAATCCTTCCTATATATATCCTGTATAGTGAGATCTTCCTATCCAAAATCCTGAGCTTTTGTACATAGCCATTGTAAATCTCTCCCTATCTATTGTACATATCATCCCATCTTGTTGTACATAGTCCTTGTCAGTCCTATAGCTACATTTTCTCAGACATCTTGCCCTGCCTAGCCTTGTACTTACACAATATCAATTTTTGACTATTCTTGATCACAATGATTATTCTCAAACTTCATACTTTCCAACGAATAACAACACTTATTCTCTCATCAATCAATGGGTCCTTGAGGATGTATCCTTCCTCCTGTTAGGCCTAATCTTCCACCAATCACTCCAGGTCTATATTGATGTTTTCCTCCCACACGTTCAGACCAATCTTCCCACCATCAGTCAAATCAAATCTCTCTCCTTGGAAAAGGATGTCTTTTGGAGTTATCATTTTGGTCTTGGATTTTATCCTTTGGATCTTATTAATCTTTTGTAGCTTCTCTTTGTTCCTCTCCTCAAAGTCACCATGATCCTTTATATCATGGTGCGCTACGAATAAGGACAATCTAGGGCAAGGTCTTTTAATCTTTTGCTTCTGCCTATGAGTCAGCCGGACATGACCCTTACACATTTCACAAGTGATCTTTTTGGTTACCTGGTGCACTTGGGAAATGTCCTTTGTTTGTGGTTTCTCTCGCATCATTTCTACCATGCTTCATCTTGGGTTCATGAGTGATGTTGGGGCAACCCTGTGTATCTTTTTAGCATCATTCCTATGCAACACTGGTGACAAGGCCTTGTGATCCTAGTATTCTTGGTAGGTCTCTAGCATTTCTATATCAAACTAAGTTGTGCTCTCCACATTTACACTTGGAGCTTCCAAAATTCCCCTGCATCCTACATCATCTAGATTAATTTTGCATCTTGCATTTTCATGTAGCTGCATCCTACATTTTGCATTCCATCTCATCTTCCATTCACCCATCTTTTCTCTTGGAATCTTGGTTATTTATCCTCCCTTCTTCCTTCATTCTTTCCCTTCCCTTCTGTTTCTTTTCAAGAAAATTTCCCTATGTTTAATCTTTGCGTTATTTTCTCAAGGGGGCACAACCCCTTATTCCTCTAAATTCTAGCCCGAGGCATCTTATTTTCTTGTCTTTGACACCACACCACTTGCGGCATCACATCAAAGAGGGGAAAAATGTAGACACCTAAAAATCTATTAGAAAATAAACTATTTTTATTTTTTGAAAAACCCCTGATGACATCGTCATTTATTAATTAATTAATTAATTTTTTTTATACCATTAAATTCCATTATCTTAATTAAGAATATTTAATTAATAAATCCCTTCCAAAAATGTTTAAATCTCATTTAAACATTATTTCCCTATTTATTAATTATTTAATTAATAAATTGACCAAAAGTCATTTAAATAAATTACTTATTTATTTAAATCCTTAACCTCTTCTAGAATTTCCTAATCTCAATTTAATTTTAATTAAAGGTTGATTCCCCCATTTCCTAAGCCTAATCTCATCTTAAAAACATTTAAATCAAGTTTAAATGTTAAACCTTCTTATTTATTAAATCCATTTAATAAATGAAATCCTCAACCTAAAAGCCTTTGAAATAAAGAAACATTTATTTATTTCCTAAACTCCTAAATATCTTAGAAAGCACTAGACTCTTCTAGAAAGTCTTCAATCCTTATCCTAAGCCTTGGTCCATTAAACCCCTTTGAAAGTCAATCCTTATCATTGACTCAACCCCTAACCTTATCTCTAACCTTGACTCAACCTCCTAACCCAAACCTTTCCCAAATCCTAAAAATACCCTCACTTCCTAAGAGAATATAAGCAATTCCTTTTCATTTCATAGTCAACTTATAATGCTAGAATAACTCTAGATCTTTAACCTTTTGCATATAATTGTTAGATCTATTTCATTTTCAAGCTTGTTTAACTCACATCTTAGCTTAGAATTAATGGAATGAACTAGTTTCTTTTATTTTTATGTATTTATTGCACCATACTCACACTTCATTTGGATTAAAATCAATCTAGCATAATCATCCTTGCATCAAATCTCTATCTTAGCATCATTTTGAGTTCTTGAAGCCTTAGGGGCAATTTTGGGTGCTCTACCCAATATTGTGCCAATTTTTGGGTTTTCATGAATCTCAATCCCTTTTAGAGTGCATTAGGAATATGCTCCAAGTTCTTAGAGAGCACATCCACATCCCTCTCATTGAATTAAATCAAATAGTGTTGTATAGCACTTGTTTTAGCGATAATCTTGAGGTGGGTGGGTTTTGTTTCCATTGTCTTATCTTTTTACGATTCTTGAACATGGTAGATTAGTTTTAACATTTGAGTGTCTCAACCTTTCAAGACAGGTAATAGGTTCCAAATTTCGTAGCCCACATTTCTACATTAATAGTAATTGTGTGACTATGATAGTTTACTTGTCTAATAAAAATTCAAAAAACTAAATATATCATCCAATCTATCCAATTATTCTCAAATCTATATATGATTATTATATAATCATCTTTAATATTATACTAAAACTAAAAGGCTTTTTTTGTGAAAGGTAATAAAATGGGGTGACACATTCTATGATTGATTTGTAAATCAAAACTATTATCTATTTAAAATATAAGAAAAAGTTGTTGATGAATGATGTATGGATATCCCCATTAATTCACTTGCTTCACCTTGCCTCCCTTGTATATAATTCCACATTGTGACACATAATAGACAAATCTATTTGTGATGGATATGGTTGCAAAACATAGATCACTTTTAATTTGTGTGTCCATTTTAATTAAATCTTTAATATTACATCTTCTCTATGACAAATTATAAATCAATTCTTCTACTCTATTCTTTAATATATTATTATTCTTGATTGATTTATATTGTTATGTGAACCATTGGAAGAATCCTACTGGTACTTTCTCTTAAAACTTACTTACTACTATTCTAAGATGACTATTAGTTTGACTATTCTATGTATAGTGAAAAGATACCTTTTCATAACTCTTTAGCAACATGTTTTCAAGTTATTTATTTGTAAAAATGTTTAATCAATTATAGCCATAACTATTTTAAGTGTTATCAAATTTATACTCATTATATCTTTTTTCTGTTTGTAAGTTTTATAATACCTAAAATGTATATTAGACCAATGATATAAATTTGTTAAAATAAACAAAAACATTAATTAAATTCAAGTGGCCCTAAATACTTGCATCCTAGTTCCATTATTTCTTCTCATTTCTTTCATGATTTTTTTTTTCAAACTTATTTCTACATTAATAGTAATTGAGTGACTATGATAGTTTACTTGTCTAATACAAATTCAAAAAACTAAATATATCACTCAATCTATCTAATTATTCTCAAATCTATATACAATTATTATATAATCATCTTTAATATTATAGTCAAACTACAAGGCTGTTTTGTGAAAGGTAATAAAACTATTATCTATTTAAAAGATAATAAAAAGTTGTTGATGAATGATGTATTGATATCCTCATTTATTCTCTTGCTTCACCTTGTATTTGTTGACGAATGATGTATTGATATCCCCATTTATTCTCTTGCTCCACATTGCATCCCTTGTGTATAACTCCACATTGTGACACATAATAGAAAAATCTATTTGTGATGGATATGGTTGCAAAAAATAGATCAGTTTTATTTGGTGTTTCCATTTTAAGTAAATCTTTAATATTACATCTTCTCTATGAAAATTTACAGATCAATGTTTCTACTCTATAGTTGAATATATTATTATTCTTGATGGATTTATATTGTTATGTGAATCATTGGAAGAATCCTACTAGTACTTTCTCTTAAACCTTACTTACTACTATTCTATGATGACTATTAGTTTGACTATTCTAGGTATAATGACACAATCCCTTTTCAAAACTCTTTAGCAACATGTTTTCACTATTTATTTGTAAAAAATGTTAATCAGTTATATCCATAGTTATTTTATGTGTTCTCAAAATTATGCTCCTTATATTTTTTTTATGTTTCTATATTTCTCAATGGTTCACATGATTTAGGAAAATACTTTAAACTATAAGATTATAAAAAAATTCATTTAGTTAAGTATTTGAATATTAAATTTTTGTTAAAAATGTCTCATCTAAATGACATGTATTTTGATGTAATTTCCTGTGTAAATCATAGTAAAAGAAAAATGAGATTGTACAAGATGTATGTTTTGAAGTTTTACCTACATGGTTTCAGTCAATTAGGCCCATTTTTAGTAATGCAATGCCTAATATGAAAATACAATTTATATATGGATGTCTCCAAAACAAAGTAAAATCATACCACACATTCTAGGGATCCCAATCATAATTTTATTCTATGCTTCTCATCACCTTGTGTAAACTCTATGATATAAAAATAAACCTAGTTAACATCTAAAGATTTGCATTTGATTCTTGTACTTTAAAATTTATATTTTAAATCAAACTTATGTTTTATACTTGAAAATTATATGTCATGAGAAAATAGAATAAAAAGTTCTAAGTTCATAGTAGGTTTGTATATATAAAATGATGAACCAAAATTCATTTTGATCATCTAATAATCATTGAGCACATCTATGGAGATCACATAAGGTTACTGTAAACAATGCATCAACTTATGACCATTGTATAATCATGAAATCAACATCCTCATTGCCCAGTAATAGTATATATTCCAAGGTGTACCATAATTGATTTTATTGAGTTCATAATATGTCACAAAGGGTAAACGTACAATCTTATGTGACACTTTTCGAAAAGAAAATGTTAACACAACCAAAATTGTTCAACTTCAACAATATAAAAGTGGCACTTTTATTTTGAATTTGAAGATGATGTAAATTGATGAAATGTGTAAAAAAATATGAAGTTTAATCCTATTATTTTTATTATTTTTTACCTTTTTTATGAAGAATTGATATGTGTTTTATATTTTTAAATCTATCTTTTCTATAGCTGAAAATTTCTAAAAATTAGAGGGTCTAGTTCTGACAAAAAAATAAATGTAAATGAACTTACTTTTCCCTAAATTTAAACATCACAAGTAGAGAAAATATATATCTAGTGAATGAACAAAGAAAAAAATAGTCTTTGATGTATATTTTTTCTATTATAACATTTCAAACTTTGACATACCTGAATTTGAATGTTTTTATTTCCCACCATATTTTCCCTATCAAATGTTTCTTAATAATATATATATATATATATATATATATATATATATATATATATATATATATATATATATATATATATTGTTGGCAAGTTGACTCACTATTGTATATGACTAGATTTAGTGTTGTCATTATGGAAACAAAGTCATATAGTGTTTTGGAGTTAGCGCACATTATCAGAAGATCATAATTTGGTTAAGTACAAAAGACTAGACAATTAATAGAGCACCAGTAGATCAGAGCATTAGCGCATGTGCGTACGATAGAGTTATGGTATGCACCCTAGAAGATAAGTTTGTAAGAGTGTATTCATGCTTGATCTAAGAGTGCATGATAAGAAGATACATTATGGCGAAGATACAGACAGTTGAAGTAGCACATATAGTGAATGCTAGAACAGAATCGAGTATGCAGCCGACTGAAGATAATCTGATTAGAGATGATATTATTATTTTGTAAAGGCTATGCGCCTATTGTAATTAAGTTGTAGACATGTAATTATGTTTCTTTGTAAACACTCTTGAGCCAATTCACTTGGAAGCGTTGTATGTAATTGGTTATAGGCTGACCTAGTTAATTATTTTGGTAGCGCATATAAATATTAGATGTGCCTTTGTAATAATGGATTGAAGATGACATAGAGACAAGATAAGAAGAGAAGAAGTGTGTGAAGAGCAGTAAGAATGTATTAGAGCTTTGCAAGAGTTCAAAGCATCAGCGCATCAAAGGAACTGATCAGACAAGCAGTGTCACAACACCAGTTCATCAAGTAGATATAGTGTGTATCTGAGATCAGAAGATTGTAGCCTTCACCACTTGAGAAGTGAGATCTAGGATAGTGTGTCCCCACTGCTAATAGGGTTATTGTAAAAGACTCCTAATAGGGTCTGACCCTTGACAAGTTCACTATACTAAAATCATTGTAAAGAACAACTCCTAATAGGATTGCAAACCTTCTAACAAGGATCATAAGACACTAGTGTAGTTCTTAGTGGGTGTCAATTCCCACTAGGATTTTTACCTATTTAGGTTGCCCCGTAACCATATTGCTGTTATGTGTTGTGTTTATGTATCTTATTTATATTGATATTCATTTCAGTACTTAATCATTCAAGTTAAGTTTCAAGAGTAAAGTAAAAGTATTAAATATAGTGAACAGTGATTCACCCCCCCCACTCTCAGTGTTCCCATTCCTAACAATTGGTATCAAAGCTCTGGTCCTTTGAAGAAAAATTTAACCACTTGAGGAGATCAATGGGTTCAGAAGAAGCAAAACATCAGAAGAAGAATCTTATGGCAGCTCTTGAAGACCTTGATATATCTAAGAAAGAAGTTTAAGAACTAAAATTGAAAGTTAGTAGTGCACAAGTAGTCATCAAGAGACTAAGACAAGATTTGAAGGATTGTATAAACAATGATTTGGGAAAAATGGTCAAGAAGATGAATGAGGAGAACACATCTTTACAAGATCAAATTGAAGAATTAGATGAAAAGCTAACCAACAATCAAGAATTCTATGAAGAACAGATCAAAGAGAACCTTCAACTGAATGAAGAATTGAGGCAAGAAAATATGGAAATATTAGAGCTAAGAAACAACAAAGAAAAGTTGGAATCTAAATTGAAAGAGGCAAAGAATTATATTTAAAAATTACACACAAGAAAGGATCTGATTGAATGCCAGTTATATGCTCAAAAACTTAAAGGAGCTACCGGTGACATTGGATTCATGAAGCACAAAATCATATTGACAACATGCGAGGAAGAATGAAAGCACCGAAAGACACCACAGATACCAAGAAGATGGAAAATCAAACTAAAGACAATAATGAACCATCTTAAGATGAGCGCAAGCTAGTAGACCGAACTTGTTATGCATGTAACAAGCATGGACATATAGGAAGGAATTGTAAAGAGGTAAGACCTTTCAATGGTTACTGTTATTCATGCAATAAATTTGGTCATAGAGCTATGAATTGTAAAACAAGGCAGAAGAACAAGACTCAGAATAATCAAAGAAATTATATTCAAATGAATGTAAGAAGTTCTCAAAATATTACATGTCAGACATGTAATTATAATGGTCACTCTACTAGACAGTGTAAAATGGTAACCCATATCAATGCAGTGAGGAATTTAAGGCCTCCAGTTATTTATCACTCATATAACAAGGTTAGAAACATCTCAAAGCTTTGTAGATCAAGAATGCAAAGTCAGGGAAGCCCTAAAAAGCTAGAAGAATCAATATTAGATATCGAAGGAGAAGTCAAGTTTGTGAAAGCTGCAGAAGATGTGAGCTCAATTTTGTCAGAGGCAAAGAAGGATAAGGTTGATGAATATGTATTGGATGCATCCATAGTGGACACACCCTCTACATCTTAATGAATGACCCTTGGGGTCATGGGGGAGCTAATTTAGCTCTAGACCCCTGCGTGGCTGGTATACTCACCTTCAGAGTATGCACCTTTGGATTTAACCTTTTAGAGATTATTTGAGGCTATGTGCAAGAGCGCACTACCTGATCGATTGTAGAATGGAAGTTAGAAATTCTTAGTCAAATTCTAGTTTATGCAACAAGTATTAATGGTGGAATTTTCACTTTAAAGTACACAGAGACTTACAGATCACTCATTGCATTATAGTTAGAGTAATTGGAGACCACATAATCCCTAGCAGTTGATTGTGAAGTATTGAAGTTTGATTCACCAGCGAAAGAGTGTGATTGATTGGTTGTGAAGCCCTAATCCATCATGACAACTCAGAAGTTCTTGGAAAACTATTTGAGGCAATAAACAAGTAAGTTATGGCTACACCTATTGTGTTTGATGTTGTGGAGATAAAAATATATGTTTTTAAGAGGCATCCCTTATGTCTACCCTAGATGACTTAGAAGGTGCATTCTCCAAAACTCCTATGGGTGTCATGCATGTTAAAGACATCCATGCATACATTTATCATAAGAAGGAACTAGTAGGACTTGACAAGATAAGAGCGCACATTGAAACTATGAGAAATCCAAACAAAACCTTCCTGGATGTGCTCACAAATCTAGAAGAGCATCCCATTGTTGAGTATGCTATGACATATGAATTATATGAATTAGAGTGGATCAAGATCTTGTTAAGAATAATTCATGATGACCTATTTTGTATATGTGAAGTTTTAGTAAGAATCATAGGAGATATCATTCATGAGATGATAGCCTATCTAAGAAAGGCATCATTCTTCCAGCAGACAAGGATGTGAGAAAACTAGTAGAACAGGCATATAAGTCAAGAAGTGATAGGCACAAAATGACAATTAAGCCTATAGAGGAGAAAGACATCAAATTGATTTCCATGATATTAGGTTATCAGTTTCACCACACCAATAGGGTGAATAGTGTGTCTGTGGCCACTATTATTGCAGTGATAAGACTTTTCAGAGAAAATTGTGAGTTCAATCTATGCGAGATATTGCACGCACAAATAATTGATAACATTAGAGCCATAAAAAATTATAAGAACAAAATATTCAGGTTTGGGTCTTTGATTATCTACATGTACTTCCATATAGTTGGAAAGGTCTCAGGTTTGTACTTAGACAAGAGTATGCCTACAATGCCTCAAATATCTCTCAAGGCATCTATTGAGAGCACATTAAAGGATTACATAACGCTAGAATTGAAGACATTCAGGATCAAAATTCAGATGAGGTACAAGATACCAAAGAGTATTGTAGATAAATACAAGGACAACATTTACTTTATAGTAGAAATTGATACAACTTGTATGGAAGCAGTTGAGCCAAGAACAAAGTGGATCCATCCACTTGGGTATGAAGCTAAGGAACCAATCTTGGAAGCCTATGCACAAGTGCTACTATCAGTGCCTAAGAACCCTAATGAACCTAGATGGGGGACTTATGAAGAGTAGACAAGAGAAGTTGATGTAATTCTTAACAGTGCAGCAACAAAAAGGAAAGCATCAAAGATTACTTCTGAGATACTTAGAATTCATGGAGTAACTCAGGTAGATCTTGACAAAGCAAGAGAAGCAAATATTTATTTGGAGATTGAGAGTGCATCTATAGTAGAAGCTAAGGAAGATGATCCTAAGTTGAAAAAGATCAAGATTGAAAAGATAGATGATCCAAAGGATCAATAGGGAAAAATAAATGTTATCTCTCTTGCACCCAAAGTGACAATTGATCTAACATCACCTCCTAAGTATAAGGCAATGGCCAAGAGGAAGAAGGAAACCAGCACAAGTCATCCATCCTCATGGGAAACCAAAAGTAATAAAAATTCTCAAGCACCTCTAGAGGTAGGTTTTATACATAGTCTTCAAGTCTTGAGAACAAGGATAGTTGATGAAGGTAGATTAGATCAGATAGGAATTTTTTTTGAGATGTACAGTGAAATTGATAAATCATAGATTCATGGCATGATCATAAAACATATGATTAAGTTTAAGAAGATAGTCTTGGAACTTAAGACAGTCATCCCAGACAATGTGTGGAATATCCTGGAATCCTTGAAGAAACAGGCTATTGAAGAAGATATTAGAATAAGGGAAAAGATTCTAGATGAAAGCCTATCAGTGTGTTCCTTAGAAGAGAAAACACTTCTTTTAGATTTGGTAAAGCCACATCTAAGAACAAAGCTAAGAACACTACACATAATGGAAAAGAACTTTTAGTTAACAACCAAAGAAATAGAGAAAGCTTTAGAGAAATTTTTCTTGAACAGCACATGTATCCACTTACTGTGTCCACAACAAAAGTGCCCTCCAAGGAATCCAAGATGGCAGAGACCACAAATATACAAGTAAAAGGTCCTCAGGATCTAGCGCCCATAGTGATAACTCTTATAGAGGCAATAAATTATGTGCCCATGATAGAGACATAAAAAGATGATACAATATTTATTGATAATGTAGATTTTTCAATGGCGGCCACTGACACTGACTTGGATAAGTTCGAAGAAGCCTTTGTGAGCACACAAGAGTTTGAAACTCTATGCAGTGACAATTCACCCAAGCTACAAGAAGAAGTAGTAATAGAAGATCTAACAGGTGAAGAAGAGAAGGAGACAAGAAAAGAGAAAGAAAAGGAAGAAGAAGAGAAGGAGATAGAAAAAGAGACAAAAAAGAGGAAGAAAAGGTAGAAGAGGTAAAAGGAAGTGAGCCAACAAATGAACCACCTGTTGAAATGATAATTAGAGTAAAGAAAGAAGTGATAGAAAACACTCCTATCACTCCCTTACCCTCAACATCATTGTTGACAAGGTTGAAACCACACACCTCAAAATTAGACTCTTGGGGAGAAGAAGACCTAATCAAGACTAGTATCTTAGCTATGGAAAACAAAAAAGAGAAATAGGTCATGAGGAACCCTTTTTTTGTTGAATCACTCAAAATTTTGAAAATCCTATTACCTTCAAATAAGAAAGTGTATAAGGTCCATACAGTTGATGATGTTAGAACCATTCTTACAACCTTCAAGTCTAACTTCTCTAGCTTGGAAGAATCTACATCTCAAGTAGCAGAAGAGAAATACATGAAAAAGAGATTGAGTGAACTGGTTAGTAACTTTTCACTTGACCTAAGTTCATTAAAGCTTGGTTAAGAATCTTTGAAGGAGTTTTCTGCAAAGGGAAGGAAGATCATTACAGATTGTATGAATCAGGATAAGCTAAGTGATGATCACTTCAAGAGAATCCAAGAAGCAAACACAATGATTGACAAAGTAAGGAAATTAGTAGAAGACCCCTCCACTGATGTGAACATGTGTAATAATGTATACTAGGGGTAGATAGACAAGATCGAAAAGGTAGAGAAAGAGATGTCTAAGATAAGGGCAAGACAAACATAGCTGAGGAATGCTCTTGAACCCTCTCTAGATATTCTAAATCAAAACATCAAGGACATCAATGCCACTATGGTGACATATGATCAAGGTCCAAGTACAGACTTGGAGAAGATCAAGAAGATACAATATGCTTTATGCGCCCATCTACAAATTGTTAATGCACTGATTTCATATTGGAAACAAGAGATCCAAAATTTGCAGATAGCATATCCGGATGTCCTAACACTGTAAGTACTTATAGATACATTTTTGGAGAACCTTTTTCATTAATTTCAAAGGGGGAGTATTGTATAGAATATGGAGTCTTATATATATGTAAAGAAGATGCATAGTAAAGAGTATAAGGGAGATATAAGTTAGAGTATGTTAAAGAGTTTTTGTATAAGGGTACAGTTTGTAACTTTGCCATATTCCTTTGTTGCCATTAATGAAAAAGGGAGAGATTGTTGGAAAGTTGACTA
Organism: Chamaecyparis obtusa; assembly: GCA_027943335.1. Taxonomy (NCBI): domain Eukaryota; kingdom Viridiplantae; phylum Streptophyta; class Pinopsida; order Cupressales; family Cupressaceae; genus Chamaecyparis; species Chamaecyparis obtusa. Next base: position 877,657 of record BSBK01000918.1, read on the forward strand.
CACTGTTGTATATAATTAGATTTAGTGTTGTCATTATGGAAAAAAAGTCATATAGTGTTTTGGAGTCAGCGCACATTATCAGAAGAACAGAATTTGGTTAAGTATAGAAGACTAGATAGTTAATAGAGCATGATTAGATCAGAGCATTAGTGCACATGCATACAATAGAGTTATGGTATGCACCCTAGAAGATAAGTTGGTAAGAGCGGGGTGGTCCCACAATAGTGTGTCCCACTTTTTTAGACATGTTTTTTGCTTAAATAACACATTTTTAATAAAATATGATGATTTAAGCCTTGAGAGGTTCTATTTAAAGGAATTAATTACAAATGGTTAGCTCAAATCCTCTTAAATTAAAAAAATATTGATATAACATCTATACTCCTCATTCCTACCTACAATGGAGTCTCCTTCACACCTATTAAAATGCTGACAAAAAAATCACTTCGACTTTATGTTTTGGAAGATCAAATGAATCCATTTGAAAAACCTATCTATGTAGTATGATTCTATTCGGGACAAGCTTTCTAATGAATATCATTTTAATACATATTGATTTCATTATCACTTTTAAATATTACTTTAACTAAACATAGGTTGTTTGGTCATTCAACTATTGGAAACTGCAATTGAAGCAATTGTTGCATTGTGATTGATGTCAAACCTTAACTGCTAAGACTGTTGCTACTTAGGAAAGTACTATATCTATTTGAGTGTTGGTAAGGGGATAGGCAAGGTTGGTAACAATAGCACCTAAGGAAAGGTTGAGTTATCTTCATACTACAAAGTGTACTTGACTATGTTGTACAATGATGAGACAATGTATTATTTATCTTAGTAAGATTGAAGACTAAACTGGTAGGCTTGATCGAGCAAAAATGGAGAAATCATGTTTAAGCTGAGTGATGTTAGTGTCAACCGAGTCAGTATACGCCGAGCAAAATTCTAGTGTCGACCGAACATCAGTTAATTACCGAGGAAGAAAGTATAAGCCGAGGAAATATTTTTAGTAATGACCGAGCTTTCTACATGAAGACCGAGTAGTTGATCACAGTATTGACCGAGCATCAACATTTTAATATTTGAAGAGAATTTAGATTTGTAGCCGACAATGTTGAATTCTTGGATTATGTAAAACATGTTGAAGTTATTTATTGATTGTTTGAAAGCATTAAATGCACTAAATTTTTTTTTATTGTAAATCTTTAAGAGATTTGAGATGTTTCTAGAAAAGGAGCTGAATAACATAAAGCGGGTAGATTCAATGAATCTGACCTAACCCTAAGATCTACTAAGGAGATTGAGCAGGAAAAGATGAGTTAACCTAATTGAGGAAGTATTAAGGGAACCTAAGCATTAGGTATGTGTGTGCATGGGTGAAAAGAGGATGTTGGAAGATTAGTAGATGTTATTGATTGTATAAGCAAAAAGGTTGAAGGAGAACTGTGGTGATTGCTTGAAGAAAATTTCTGAGCAGATCAGAGATGGAGATGGGAAAGTTTCAAAGTCAGTAAACCAGCATTTGTGTATAGAATTGGATTTGATATTTTCAAAGTGAGTTGTATGCTTCTCAGATCAATACTGCTACTACTTTCTGACCATTGTAACAGTCAAAATCTTTTTAACAGAGACTGACCTAACAGTCATATGTTTAAATCCTTTGAACAAGGTTTCATTCTAATGGATTGTATGTAAGTCCTAAAACAAGGCTCACTTCTAACAGAGTGATTGAAATCCTTTAACCGGATCACACCTAACAGTGTGTATTGTAACCTTTGACAGGGTTGGCTTTTAACTGAGCTCACTTCAGAAGAGTGAAAATAATAGTAGCATGTTACAAAGTGGTTTTTCCAAGATTGGGTTTCCACTATAAATCCTAGTGTTAATGCTTGTGTGAATGTTTTGGTTTAAACATTTTTGTGTTTTACAAGTTAGATACAACTAGGTAGTGGACTACCATGTTATATGTTTCTATTATTGAATCAGTGATGACCAAGTTGGTTTTGGTTGTTAGATCTGATTTAAAGAAAAAATTTTGAAGTTTGTTTTATACATTTGGACCTGAGAACAACTGATTCACCCCCCCTCTTTGTTGTTATAAATCATATTAACATCAACAACCTGTCTGTTCAAGACTTTGGGAAAAATAGTAAATTACAAAAAATTTTTTTATGAAAAATATGTAGGAAAAGAGTATTTGTGTTAACTTTCTATATAAAAAATAAAAAATGAATTTTGATATACATAGATCAAGTTAGAGCAATCCAAGTGACCTTATGTCTAAATTATAGTTATTGTCACTTTAGAACTTAATAAACTATGAAATATTGACCCAAAATGAATGAAACCAATTGCATCCTTTAGATATTGAAGTTACAACTATAATCTCAAAAGAATTACATCGTTATCATATTTTAAAGAAAAGTTATGTTGATCCAAGTGATAGTAACTCCTTAAAAACATAATTTTTCACAAAAACCACTTTTTGAAGGAGAAGGAGAAATGAATTTTAATTTAAAAAAAAAAAATATTTTGAAACTAGAAAGAAAATTCAAAAAGACTCTAGTTTACACCATCTTCAAATTCCTAATAGTTTTGCGGCAACAGGTGTTTGAAAGTGAAGTTTTTCTCATAATGTTGATCTTTGTGTCAAAGTTGGCCAGAAAGTGGGACACACTATTGTGGGACCACCTAGTGTATTCATGCTTGGTCTAAGAGTGCATGATCAGAAGTTACAGTATGGAGAAGATACAGATATTTGAAGTAGCACAAACAGTGAATACTAGAACAAAACAAAGTATGTAGCCGACTGATAATAATTTTATTAGCGATGATATTATTGTTTTTCTAAGGCTATGCACCTATTGTAATTAATTGGTAGACATGTAATTATGTTTAAACACACTTGAGCCAATTCACTTGGAAGCGTTGTATGTAATCAGTTATAGGCCGACCTAGTTAATTGTTTTGGTAGCACATATAAATATTAGATGTGCCATTGTAATAATAGATGGAAGATGACATAGAGATAAGATAAGAAGATCATAAATGTGCGAAGATCAGTAAAAATGTATTAGAGCTTTGTAAGAGGTCAAAGAATCAACACATCAAAGGAACTAATCAGACAAGCAGTTTCACAGCATCAATCCATCTAGTAGATATAGTGTGTATCTGAGATCAGAAGGTTATAGCCTTCACCACTTAAGCAGTGACCTCTAGGATAATGTATCCCCACCCCTAACAGGTTTATTGTAAAAGACTCCTAATAGGGTCTGACCCTTGACAAAGTCACTATACTAAAAGCATTGTAAAGAACAACTCCTAAGAGGGTTGCAGATCTTCTAACAAGGATCATAAGAAACTAGTGCAGTTCTTAGTGGGTTTCAATTCCCACTAGGATTTTTACCTATTTGGGTTTCCCCGTAACCATATTGGTGTTATGTGTTGTGTTTATGTATCTTGTTAATATTGATGTTTATTTCAGTACTTAAGCATTCAAGTTAAGTTTCAAGGGTAAAGTAAAAAGATTAAATATGGTGAACACTGATTCACCCCCCCCCCCCTAGTGTTCCCATTCCTAACAGTATATATATATATATATATATATATATATATATATATATATATATATATATATATATATATATATATATATATATATATAGTGTGTGTGTGTGTGTGTGTGTGTGTGTGTGTGTAGATATAGGTATATCTATATATATGTATATATTTATATTTGTGAATAAAATTACATTTGAGTTAAAATCATATACAAATATATGGATAGATTCTTGACTTCGAGCTCTGAAAAAGAGTATTTTAATATTTGTGAATAACATAAACTTTGTAGAAGAAATATGTTGCATGTAAGTTAGAAGTTTTAGTTTTTTGAGGATTTTGGTCATGTTGCCACCTAGGAGGTTCTAGCTAAAACCCCATGAGTAAATACTTACCAATTATTTTATCTTATACCATATTTGGCTTATATATACTCATGGGGTTTCAGTCGCAACTATTTCAGCCAGAAAACCCCTAACACAAGGATGCCACATAGCTGTCAAATGGGTTCGGTCAGAACCCTTCTGGCCAGAATGTTTTCAGCCAGATTCATTTGCTCACTTAGCCTAAAGTGCAAAAAAGATCCATACTTTTACACCTGAGAATTTTGGCTAAATGAGTAATAGAAAACACCTCAATGATTTTTATTACCACCATTATTTTAAACTCAAGTTCTAGACACCAAGGTCAATGAATCATTTGGCATCAATATTAACACAATTTTGATCTTTATAAGGGTTTATTACAATTAGTGTGAAATGAAAACTTGTAAAAAAAAATTTTTATGGTCTAATATATTCCAATTTTGTAACATATTGATGACTTAATAAATAAAATTTAGAATAGAAAAATTTATACCAAATCTATAAATAAATACTAATATTCTGGTTATTATTTTCATTAACAATGTTCATAATGAAAAAATAGAAATAAAATATTTCTACACAAGTCAATACCATATTACATAAATGAATTTTCTACTAATCCATAAAATAGATACAAGAACACTATAGTATCCATTAGCAATGACCATTTTTAATAGTACTATAGTTTGTACTTGAAATTGGACAAAATGAATTCCCTTTAAAAGGTTATTTCAAGGAAAAACCATACCACATGGTGCCATATAATGTAATCAACAATATATGTCTTGCAAAAAATATTTTACTTAACTTTATTGTAGATATTTCTAAACAATTCAACCAAGACATAACTGATTTTGTCATACTAATAATACCTTAAATGTTTTCAATCTTGTATAAAAATATACTAAGTCTCTTACAAAAGTTTAAATTAACATTTGAGAACATAGGATACCTTCAACAACTTGAGTATAGAAAATAAAGGATAGCTCACCATGAGAAATGTATAAATAAACTTGAGGATACATTGAACATACAAGAAAAAATAACAGAAGTGGTTCTTATAAGTACTTAACTTCTAAGGATAATTCTATTGAAGGGTTGATGAAACTAAATGAATAGGTGGTTATTTTTCAAGTCCTATCTAAAGGCTCTTGCACTTTACCTTAACCTTAAATTAGCATCAAGTCAATCAAAGTAGCTCGTTGCAATGATTTAGGGTCTATTGGGGAAACAATTGTTGTTGCCCAGAAGATGAAAAAAGGTTGTATTCTTGGGTCTGCTCAATTTTGCAAGAGGATTCACTTTGAATTTGATAAATATGTTTCTTTTGAAGTATGCGCCCATCCATGCTTGATCAATCTACCTATTGTGGATTGGGAAGTTGGAATAGATATGGGAAAAAATGAGTGGAAAATTTTTAAGTTTTAGGATCGCTGCAAATGTAATAGCATTTTTGTGATGTATGCATTTTTCAAATGTGTCAATCTCTCCTCATTTATATTGAGAATAAGTCTAGGAGAGACATGTCCCTTCATGGGACATGTCTATTCATTAAACTATGAGATTAATATAATGACAATTTGTTACACAGACACACACCCACACACACACACACACACACAAATATATATATATATATATATATATATATATATATATATATATATATATATATATATATATATATATATATATATATCAACAATCCCTCTTAGCTTGGGAGGATAAACACGGGATATAATATTACCTAAGCATAATATAAAGAATGACATCTTTAAGAATATCCTTGATCAAATGATATTCATTATTAGATATCATCTCATGTTATTAGGAGTAATTCCCTTAGAATATCAAGTTGCATGATATTCACCAAGTACTCTGAATAATGGCCTCACAATATCAAGTCGCCTGATATTCACCAAATACTCAAAAATATTCATAAGGTATGTGCACACATATCCTCAATAATACTCACCATAGGAATATTATATTCATGGTTTGTTTAAGGAAAATAATCTACCATGAAAGATATAATCTATCATGATCTTCTTATCCATCATATGGTATCCATCGTAATAGAAGATTAAGTTATTGTATAAGATCGTCACCTTCCAATAACTTTAACAAATACAAGTGATAATCCTTTTGAAGTTGTCACTTCCTCATGATGTATACAGGGGGGAGGCTCATTGAAAACATGGTGTCACAAAAATGGCATCCACCATGCCTTAGTGAAGAGGGTGAAAACAAGGGATTTCACCCTGAACTTATCAAGGAGAGAAGAACTCATTAAGCATATATCAATCTGTTGATATTTTCATCCAAGATTACTTATGATATACTGTTAGACTCCCTTTGAATCTAATATCAATTTTTTGAACTTGTCATCCAAAGTTACCTCTGAAATGTCAGTCTCCCTCTGAATCAATATGATCAAGATCCTCAAAAGTCAACTAAAACATATCTTCTATTTGCTCCCTCTGACTATGTAATCTCAGTGCTGCTAGGGTGGCTTCAATTATGTTGACATAGATTCCATTGATTACTATTTTAATATTCAATATAAATTTATTATCTTGATATACATATACATATACATATACATATACATATACATGCGATGATGCAATATCTCAAACATAGTGTAGATTTAATATGTAATTTCATTTCAATCTCTTTAAACCATATGCCCGTTGTTATTAACAACACAAAGCTCATAACCAGTGGAACTCTCTAGTGACAACATCAATGAATATTCTAACATAGGTACAATTGTATTTGGTTGTCCGAACCCAAAAATGATACGACAGAGATATGGAGGTCGTCTTTCATTGGAGTCGTTTGCGGATAACTTCCTCAGACAAGCACGTGATTGGTGAGGGATTGAACTGCTAGTCTCGAAGGAAACAAGGCAGGTCTAAATAAAGCATTCAATGTGTAGTCCAAGGTTAATGTTGTATCAACAAAGCCAATCTTCTGAATCTTATGAAGTAAGCCAAAGAAGGATGCACAGATATAACCTCACTCAAGCTATTGTCTACGGATCCATAGAAAGGAAACCATCCTCCACATGAACTTGAGGGCCGTCAGATAACAAGCGTCGGATATTGACTGAAGCTTTGACAGAGCCTGCACCACTAATCCAATACTTTCTTACCAACGCCAGAGAAGTACTTACAGGCGCGAGCTATAGATATGTGATCCTGGAATGCCTACAATCAGAGGTTCATATTTTCTTCTTTGAGGCCGAGGCCATACAGGCAAGTGACCATCTTATGGCTAACACTACCTCTCTGATTTTCTTACATTCGCTGCCTGATTCTGATATCATTTTAAGTTTTAGGATCATTGCAAATGTAATAACACTGTTTATGATGCATGTATTTTTCAAATGCAACAAGCTCTCCTTCATTTATATTGAGAATGCAACTAGGAGAGACATGTCCCTTCAAAGAACATGTCTATTTATTATTATGAAATTAATATAATATAATGAAAATTGATTTTATATATATATATGACAGAAGCTAAAACAAAAAAATATAGTATTGATTTTTTAATTTATATTTTTTGTAAAAATTGTGTTGAATATTTGCCCTACAAATTGTCTAGGAATGACTGGAGAATATTAACTTTCGACGTATGATCATCTGTTGTTGAAGATTTGACAATTCAAACAATTCCGAGCTCAACATAACATATTAACTTAGTATGTCTGAAGAAACTACAGACAAATTTTATTGAATGATTAGTCAGATTGCGTTGCGATCGGTAAGAATGAAGATCTAGTTAAGACTCTGTAGGTGTTTTGGGATGTAGTTCCCCTATTTTTAGCATTTTTGGTTTGTGTTTGTTTAGCGTCTAGTTTGTTGTTGTATTTGTGACTTAGGTTTCTGATCTCTTTAAACAGCTAATAGATCCTCTCCACTAATTCAATTTCCAGAACATTAATAATAACTCCACAGTTCAAATTATTGATTAGTAACACGTATATATGTTTTTTTTATTAATCATTAATTCATTTTGCTATATTTTATAAAGTGCGCATAGTATGACTGCGCTGCGCTCTGTAGGGCTTTGTTTCTCCGCCATGAACAAACGATACTAGCAATGTGGACTAATTTGGAAGAACGAAGAAACAATATCAATGGAAATTGCAAGAACAAAGCTTTTATACTTCTATACATTTATAAAGTAATACAAAGATATTTTTGCTCATTAGTATTTATAGTATTTCCACGTGCAGAATAATATTACGCTTCAAGGCAAGAACATATTCTGATGACTTGACTTATATACTAATAGAAGAGCGGAGCCATTCTGTGCGCTACCACTATTTGATAATATCCTCTCTGAATCGTCTGTATCTCAGATCTAAGTTAATTTTTTCAAAACCACTTTTTTAAAACTAACTTGTCCTTTGATCTTAACAAGTTAAACAAACCAACTTAAAGGCAAATACAATGACTAATTACAGGAGCACAAAACAGCCGATACTTAGAGACGTATGGAATATAACTTTCAAATTCTTAATCCAAGGACCTAAGGCCTAGCACCAGGACCATATCTTAGGTCAAAGTGAATTTAAAAACTCATGTTCATTATTATGTTGCCTATATTTTAGGGAATATTCATGACCAACGAACCAGATTTTGTAGATACCACGTATGACATGCATGACTCACAAAGATTCCAATACTCTTTTGGTTTGATTTGCTTTAGTGTATGCTCAGTGCTGGCCCCTACACCACTGCTCCTTTGGTTGAGAATACTTGAGCCGTTATTAATAGTCAATAAAGCTCCCTTCACACTCGTGTTCATGTTACATTTTTATTAATTGATTAGCTAATAAAATTGAATAATTGTACTTATTAATTTAGTATTACGCTTTCTAATTTTTGTGATATTATAAGGAGTTCAATTGTCAAAGGAAGAGATGATTTCAACACATATTTCAATGATAATTGTAACATGAAGATTATCTATTTTCATTGTCATATTAGAAGAGTCATATGGAAAGTACAAATCATATTTTATAGCTGTTTATGTTGGCTTAGAAATGAATACAATTTTGAGACTGTTTAGAAGGTTTTTTTTTCTCCCCTTATAGAGTGTAGGTTAAAAATATTTAAGCATTAAAAAAAATAAGTAATACAATGTTTCAAATTATTTAAATAGAATATATAAAGATCAACTTGTAGTTTGATTAGGTTTTGCCAAAAAAACAAAAAAACTTGTAGTTTGATTATAAAAATGTTAATCAATTTATGTTTTGTGATTGTGAATTTAAAATTTGTGAAGGAGTGGTAGTTTACATGGCCTTTTGATTTTCATTATTGCTTGAGTTTAGTGAATTATATTTTAGTAGTGTATACGCTAAAATGGGTTAGATCAAAAGAAATTATTAATAAACAAGGGAGTGTTCTAGTTAAGTCAAGCGGGATTAGATGGCCCGAACCCTACAAAAAATGTAACATTAAGTCAAAATGGCATGTGGAAAGGAATTCACAAGAAGTGAATTCAAAAAGTTTTTGAATGGAGCTACAACCCTTTGGAACAGGGGTCTCTAGCCCCATAGATATTAAATTTTGAAAATAGTGGGCTTTAGGCAAGCACCCCAAACCATCAATCTGAAAGGACCCCTTGCACTAGAAAAAGAAAGGCTAAGGAAGAAGAAAAAGAATAAGAGTTTTTGAAAGGCTTCTCACAACCTTTTACATTTTGAACTGCACTGTAATCTAGCAAGAAGAAAGTAGGAAGAAGCTTCTAGATCAAACCTATACTCCAATATCTACATACACTCAAGACAATGTAGTGTTATCAAAAACCTCTTTCCAAAAGTAGGCAACCACCTCCATGTAGGATATTGCACCAAAAAAGAGAGAACTTGAAGAAAAATGTGATAAACCGCTAACATAAATGCCAATAGAGAACCCATCTCAATAGAGCTTAACTCCAACTGAATAGGAGTCATATGGAGAAGAATCCAGAAGAGAACCAGAAAAGCCCACTTTAGCAGATGACAAAGGGACCACTAAGAAAAAATAGAGGACCATAAAGTCCTACCAAGAGAAGGGGCAAACTAGTAAATACACCTCATCAGCCCAAATTCTTGCAATCTATCAACCACTTGAGAAAGAGAAAGATCCACCCACAAACTAGAAATGGGAGAGTGAGATCCTAGTGACATAAATTATGCAGAGATTAGATGAGTATGTTATGGTATGTGTTTAATGTAGGTGTAATGATAGGATGATAAGTTATGATGTTGTCATTGATGTCAACTTAGTATTTGTTGGTCGACAATGTTCCTGTTATGATGAAGTATGTTAAAGAGGTTGAATCCAATATTGTGGTACATGTTGGAGTGTGTGATCGTAAAGAAATACTAAGTGATGTCTAAAGATGTTATATCTATGACCTCACAAGTTTATCTTATGTATATTGTGAATTATGATTGTTTGCAGGATGACAGGTAAATAGAAAGAATAGGATGAAGCCAATGCCTGATGATTGTGTCAAAATGGTTTGGATTGAAGTGTTGTTATTTAGGATGTATTATCTTGATTGTGTTATGGGGTTTCTTGCATGACCACATCATGATTGGTGATTAGAGGAAAAAGAGACAATAAATTGAAGCTCACTCACTGAAAGGTATAGGAAGTTCTTGATAAGTGGTTATGTGGTGTAAGGATCATAGTGACATGGCAGATAGACATGGAATGATGACTTGGAATTTTCATGATCGTGATGATTAGATTTCTTAGACTTGTTCAATAACATTGGAGAGTGTGATGTGATTTGACTTTTCCTTGTCAAATCATTTGTGCAATGGATCTGGAGGCCGTCATGAATCTAAAATTGTAAATGATAATTGATAAAACATTTTAGAGTTTAAGGAATGAGCACGAGTGAATTGTATTGATGCATTAGGGTTATTTTTCTACTTTGACTTGTAAACCATTTTATATATCATTTTTGATGTATTATAAAAAAAAAGCATAAGAAAAAGATGAATGTGTGGTGTTATTCTTAGTGTTGCAGTGGTTTATGGTGATCAAAGGTGTTAGTACATATATGATGGAGTGTTTTAGAGGAGGGCATTGATTAGGAATACATTGGATCTATCATGCATTGAGTGAAAATATTATATCACTCTTTACTTGTTGATTTTAGGAGATTGACAATATAAATCCCTTAACCAGGTCACTCCTAATAGGGTGAACAAGATCCTAATAGGTCTGAAGATTAAAATCCTCTAGCAAGGTGACTCTTATAAGGAGTTATAAATCCCTTAACTAGGTAGATCCTAACAGGCCTTTGCTGTAAGCTCCTAACCAGGCTAAATACTCTTAATTAATTATACCCTTAACTAGGTCAATGTAATGCTCCTAATAAGGGAACTTATTAGTGCAATAGTGAGATTTTGTGGGCACTAATTCCCACACATGGTTTTTAACTCTAAAAGGGGTTTTCATGACAATAATATTCATGTTTTAAAGTGTTGCATGCTTTTTATGTTTCATTTTCTTTTTTGCTACTTTTTATTTGCCTTGCATGCTATATCTTGTGGAAGTTGGTGGTAAAAATAGTTAGAATTTTTTGTTACACTTATTCACCCCACCTCTCAGTATCATCTAACATCAAAAATTGGTATTAGAACCAAGTTTCCTTGAAGAATCCTAACAAATTGGGAAATATATCCAAGGTAAATATGGAGGGTTTGAGATCTACAAGAGATAACTTGAGGAAGATGAAAAGGTTATCAATGAAATAAAAAAATAGTGGAACTAGTCTTTGGCCAAGTGAAAAGATATTGTTGAACAACTCAATGAGACTCAAGACTACATCGAGTAATTGTCTGAACAAAGTGCATCTTAGGAAGATGAAGCTCTAGAAGCCTTGTCTAAAGAGAATGAACAAATTCACAAGGACAAGAAGAACATCCAAAGGGAAATGGACATATTATCTATCAAGTTGCGTCAGGAAATAGAAGCAAAGAAAGATGCAAACGAAGCTAAGTAGATGATAGAAGATGCCCTAGAGGCTAAGGACCAAGATTTGAAGGATATGGAACATGAACTATTCAAGATTGAGAAAGAGGTTCATACCTTGAATATAAATCTTCATGAGTCCTGTTGTGGTTCTACAACCACGCTCCCCTTTTTGAGCCACTTGGCTAAAGGCCCCCCCCTCTTTCTAGCTTGTTATTTTTATTTTTTTTCTTCCTTTTAGTCTATTCTATGTCCCCTTGTCATTTAGTTTTTCTAGTTTCACACTTTCAAAGTCCCCTATGTGCGAAAGGGCCGAAAGGCAACAAGATCCCCTTTTTTTCTTGAACTGTTGCATCCTCAAGATTTTGGACTTTCGAAGGTCCGAAACATTGAAAGTTGGATTCCCCGAAGGGAATCAACCTTTTGACATTTCAGTCTTTTGGAGGTCTGAGACCCCTGAAATCCTGAAAGGTCGATCGGTAGTGGTGGCTGATGTCAACCCCACTGATTGCCTATATAAGGCAAAGAATCACATGTTTTCTTCACTTTTGTTTTCTGATAGCGATTGATTTTAGAGCTTTTGTGCATGTGCATTGCCCCCAGTCTTCATCTTTTTAGCTTGTTGTTTATCTTTGGTCTTCTCATCCTTTAGTGTGCTTGAGGTAGGTCTCTTCACTTCCCTCTCTACCCTTTTCATTTTAGGGTTTAGTTTTGTTTAGGATTTTTAGTTTTATCATGTTTTCTCTAGGGTTTGGATTGTTTTCTTTGTTTTGGCCTGCTTTAGGCTCACAGGGTTGTCCCCTTGGACCCCCTAGCCTTGAGTTCATGGTCAAAATTGATTTAGGGCTCATTTTTTAGGTCTAACCCTCGAAACCTTTCTTTTGGCCTTTTGGCCCTAGAAGTTTTAGACTATAGTCCAAAATTTTGGAGAAGGTTTTCCCTTTGACAAAATTTTCCTAAGTTCTATTTTGGGGCTTTGGAGGTTTCACACACCAAAAAATTCACACCTCAAAAAGCCTGAACTCTGAATGTCAGCTGAAGACAAACCTAACTCCTCATTTTTGGAGTTTTCACAATCAAAAGATTTTGTATCTTTTCACCTCCTAAAAGACCCAAATTTGGCTTTATATATCCTTTTTGTGACATTTCAGGGTTTTGGCCTTTTGGAGGTTTGACACCTCTGAAGGTCCAAAAGGCCGAAATTGGCTTCCTAAGCATTTAGACTTGGCTTTTACAAGGTTTTATTGAATGATTTTTATCTAATTTTCATCAGTGTTCCTCCTTGATTATCAATATGGTGATTTTTGATTCATGTCTCCTTTTCTCTTTACAAAAATGGTAGAGAAAGTCAACTCACTAGCTATGAGGTGTCAATTCAAAGGTTACCGTGCACCCTCCAAAGTTGGAAATTTACATTCAGACATCACAGATACCAACATTGGGAATGTCAGTTGGAATGACTATCTAGTGAAGTGTCCACAACCCATAGGAAGGTCAGAGGACTGCATTTCATTAGTGTATTGTTCTCTAGTAAACACAGTGGCACACCCTGTATCCATTCTTTCTTTAGATTTGACTAGCACATTGGAAAACCACTACGTACCAAATGAGAGACTAGTAAAAAATAGCATGGGTGAAGTGGTTCTGGATCTCCAACCAGAAAACATTGAGGATGTGTTCCACCTACCCAAAGGGATAGACAATTTTTATAGCCTCTCCATTGGCAAGGGTATGAAATTTTACAACATTGACATCCAGCTATCTCAGGCAATAGTGAACAGGGACTACCTTATGCAATTCTGCCCAAGCATAAACTAGAGAATATAGACACGAGGAGAGGGTATATGAAAGAAGACATTCAAGTAGCCATCACCATGATCATTTAGGTGTATGGACTACCAAAGTCTATACAATTAGAACCATGGATGATCCTTCTCATCAAGAAGATAAATGAAAGATAGGTGAGGTTTGATTGGGCCACCATCCTCAATGACAACCTAGATCAACAGTTGATCATGGTGAAGAATGAGCCTCACTTCTACATGACATCCTATGTTGTGTACCTATTGGCAACAAGGGCAGTGTACCCAGGGCTAGTGAAATTCAGTGCCATGGGTGACCCAAATGCCTAGCCATTTATAGTGTACCCATAGTTGGTCAGGAAGTAATACTTTACATAGGACCACCTAGAGTATCGTATCATTAATGATGCTTTTAGCTTTGCTATCATACAATCCATAGAGGGAGATTATGCCATAAGGATGTCTACAAAGACATCAGCTAAAGTGAAGTCCCTTGGGGCATTTTACATTTAGTTAAAAACTTTCACTTACATCTAGGTGCTAGGAAGCACCCTAGCTCCGAATTGGTTGCCAAGGTATCCATCGAAAAGGATAATCTTGTTGGAGATGGCCTGACAATTGTCAAATGCTCATGAGCATATTTGACATAAGAAGAAGCATTGTTGGGATTTCCCAATTTCTATAGGTCCCCATTGCTTACAAAACATGAAGATATGCAACTCACCGGCCTTCGAATGGGATGAATACACACTACAAAACTACAATCTCATAAGGACTAGATTTGACCCCATTGGTACATATAGCCATATCATGGGGAGGAATTATGTGCATGAGCCTCATATCGAGGACCACTAGATAAATTTCATGGATGATTATGAGGTTAGGATCCCTGACTATTTTAGGATGAGTTTAGAGTTAGCATAGACTAATCTACTATTACGAGTGCCACAAAAGGTGAGGAAAGCTGATTCTGAGGAGGTTTTCAATCCCATCTACAACCAGGATAAGGTATATACTAGGGCAATCTTGAATGAAAAACTTAATAGGGATGAGAATGATGACATCAATTTAAAAGCTATACATGTCATCAAGGTAACTAAGGAATGGATCACCTGTACATTTCCAATGGACTCTGTGTCGATGAAGCAACAACTAGCTCAACCCTCTAAGGAAAAGAAGAAGAAAGGGGAAAAGTGTTAAGAATAATTGTCCATAATACAACTGAGAGGGGGGGGGGGTGAGTCAGTTGTATGGAATATTATTAAACTTTAAACTTTAAGTAGAAGCAATATCAGATCCAATGAGTCCCAAGACAACAACACAATATTTTGGTCTCAGGGAAACCCTGTTAAAGGTAAAAACCCCAGTGGGAATTAGCACCCACAAATGATGTACTAAGAGTATAATATCCTTGTTAGAAGATTTATCCCTATTAGGAGCTTATTGAAACATTACAATACATAGTCCTTGTTAGAGGATAGACCCTATTAGGAGTCAAGAAGAAATGGAGGGCTCACTACCCAAAGAAGGTTAAATCCACCTTTAGAAATCATTGTTCACAACACAAGTGTATATGAAGAAATACATAATATTTTTGAATTGTTTGACAGCAACTATCTTTGCTTGATCAGTTTGAATGTTCAGTCCACCAGTAAACCTATGCTCTACATACAATAGACACAAGCTTGCAACATTCACAACTACTTTATATCACCTTTTTCCCATCCATATCTTTTCCAAAGAAAAGACCTTACCTTTATACCATATTACAATTCTCATGATCAGGTTAGCCTATAAGCCTTTCCTAATTACAAAAAATTACATAAACCCTTGCTAAGGTACACACAGTATCTAGAACAAGTATACAATGATCACATTACAATAATTAGGGACCAACATCCTTAATTCAAGTTTGCCATCCATAATACAAACTACATCTTTGTAGTTGGCTTCCAAATAAGTATTTTCCACAACACACACCGCAATTGATGTAACCAAGCAATCCATACCTTGCGCTAGCCAATGAACATCTTTCAGTATCTTTTATGTCATCCCTTAAGTTCACATACCTTGAATCCATATCATCTAGAAGATATTCCAAAAATACAGAGATTGACTCTGTCATTTCTCACTATCATAGTCAGTGACCAATCTTCACCAAAACATCTATAACTCATCCAATATACAATTTTACATTATGCAATCTTAGACATAAGTTCACAACACCTTCCTATACATAAACCTTAGTTTGCATGCTCTGAATCATATGTATAGTATCTATACGCTATAATTACCAGTATATTTTCCTCTCAGAATTATATGTTGACATTAGTGAGAAAACATGAATGACAATAGTATTAATTCCACATCAGCAACATCCAACAATCTCCCCCTTCGGCATTGATGTCAACATATGGGAAAATCCATAAACCCAAAATACATCAACACAAAATATAGTAACCAATCAGTACTCTCATAGTACAACTTCACACAGTGTCTCTCCCTATCTAGTCATAGTATCTCTCCATACAATCTCCCCATATAGTAGGGATTTTCTCATAGTATCTCTCCCCCTTTGACAAAAATGACAAAGGGTACCATAAGTCACCAACTATCTTCATCAACCTGGTGTTAGGAATAGTCCCAAGAGATAACTGAGAGGGGGGGGGGGGGGGTGAATCGGTTATCTACAAGTTTCAATTCTTTATCCAATTATGCATACTTAAACATAAAGCATAAAAACAATGAAAGAATACTTGAACACAACACCAATATTTTGGTTATGGAGAAACCCAAATAGGTAAAAACCCCAGTGGGACTGGGTACACACTAATATTTTGTACTAGTGTATAATGATCCTTGTTAGAAGATCCTTTACCCTGTTAGGAGTAGCTTTACAATATATCAAGTACAGTAGACCTGGTCAAGGGTCAGACCCTATTTGGAGTCTTTTACAATTGTCCCTATTAGGGGAGAGGACGCACTATCTGAGAGCTCATTGCTCAAATGGGTGAAGGCTACAACCTTCTGAATAATAGATACACACTATATCTAGATCTTGGTGAACTATGCTTTGACCTACTATCTGGATTAGTTCCAATGAATAGCACAACTACTTTACTTGGTCACATAGACCTTCTTTTTATGGCTCAACACTTCGCACACTCTACTTTGCTCTGCTTTATCAACCATGAACCACACTTCAACAATCACAAATGACTACCTATAAATATATTTCTTCCAAATGATATAATCAAGTCAACCTACTAGAACCACCTTGAAATCATATTAGAGAAACCATAAAAAACTCGAATAAACATTTTGTGGGCTCTACTATGCACGCAACACATTTTGGGACCTGTCTAATAAAATAATTGTAGACATACGCTACTACCAAAATAATTGGAACTTTCTCTGTAAGTTGAATTAACTCATGTGCTCTTAACCAAACATCAATAACACTTCTCCAAGCTTAACTTCAAGGGTGCATACCCTCAAGATAGGCACAACTCAAGAACCAATAAAATCTATGTCAGCTTTGCTAAACAAACATAGGAAACTGCTACTGGTGAATAGCGACTGCATAACTTCACTTGCGTTCATCATCAGACCATGTGTCCATGAACTTAACATCATGAAAATGTCTTCAACATATATCCAAGCATGCAATGCTCCATGATAACTGTATGAATAACCATACACATAACACTATCTGTTACTCTGTGAGGAACACTGCTGACACCAGCTGCTATATAACTGTCTGTACTAACAGTTAACCTTTGCACCCATGATATCATGTTGATATCATGTCCATGCTACATATATTTAAATATTAATGCATAAGACTTCCACGCATGCTACTTTCCATGTGTTGTCATCAATGACAAACATACGGTCAGTACTAGCCTGCTGGAAAATCTCCAACACCTGGTGCTAAGTCAACCAAATGTATTCTATAAGCCTTCAATGGTCACT
The DNA here is from genome assembly GCA_027943335.1 of Chamaecyparis obtusa. Classification (NCBI taxonomy): domain Eukaryota; kingdom Viridiplantae; phylum Streptophyta; class Pinopsida; order Cupressales; family Cupressaceae; genus Chamaecyparis; species Chamaecyparis obtusa. The sequence goes on from BSBK01000918.1 coordinate 895,351, forward strand.
CCCCTGAGGAGTAGATCCACACATCAAGTCCATAATAAGATAGAGCCCAAAATGCTACTAGACTGATGCATCCATGCATCAATTAATTCCCACTAGGAGGGGGCTGCATACCTCTGAGATACTCAAAGACATATTTCAGCATTTGGTCCATCCAAACAATCTGAGTGGAATTATATGCAACAACAACATCCAATAATTCTCGTCCTTTAGTACTCTTCCTGTCATCAATGTTTCCTACCCAATCAACATTAGTATAAGGATGAAGTTAAAATTCATCACTTTTACCGTACCATAAGCTATATTCTGTCATTCCTTTCAGATATCTAAATATCCTTTTAACAATAGCTAGGTGTGTCTCTTTAGGTTTTTCTTGATATCTATCCATGATTCTAAGAGCATTAGCAATATCTAGTCTCGAAGTCTTAGGGGTCTCAATAACTTCATTTGTGCCATCATCACAAATCTCATTCTCATAGTTTGTCCCAACATATTCTTCCTCATCTGTAGTAGCAACTTCCTTGACTTCTATATTTTGATTATAATCATACATTCTCTCTTTTTCATCTATCCGCACATTATTAATTTCAATCATCTTTCTCAATCTCAGATGAAAATATTTATAAACATTTATTTTAGTAGAATAACCAAGAAGGATTCATTCATTACTTCTAGCATCAAATTTCCCTATCTCATCATCTCTCTTGAAATAGAATTTACTACCAAATATTCTAAAATATTTTATAGTAGGAGTATGATTAAACCATAATTCATTACGAATCTTACTTGTACCTTCTTTGATATGAATTATGTTCAATGTGTACACTATTGTCCCAATAGATTCTCTCCAATGTATATGAGATATATTTCCTTCAAGAAACATTATCCTATCAACATCCAGTATTATTCTATTCCTTCGCTCTGCTACCCATTCTTTTGTGGAGTCCTTAGAGAATATTTTTGTATGTATATTCCATGGTCTTCACAATATGAACTAAACTCTCTGCCTTTGTCTGATTTCAAACCTTTTATCTCTAAGCACAATTCATTCTCTACATCTTTTTAAAAACTTCTTACACATCTCATCATTGTTATCATAAATAATATCATCAACAAATGTATAAAGTACCTTTCACCATAGTATGATCTTGTCCTTGTAGGTCCACACATGTTTGTATGTACCAGATCCAACTTTCCTTTTGCTGTATATGATTTATTTTTATAACTACTTCTAGTTTTCTTTACCATCACACATTCTCTGCATACAGTGTTAGATGGTTTCACAATCTTCAATAGATCTCTTACTACATTAGCCATACTTGCCTTTACAATGTTATCAAAATTAACATGAAAAAATATTCTATGTCATAACCAACTATCATCTACCTTCGCAAAAAAAAAAAAAGAGGCTCCAAATGTATATAATTCAAATACATTACCTCTAGATATGGTATCAATTGCAATAAGATTTCCTATCTTACATTTCCCATCAAGGAATTTTAGTTTATAACCTTTCTTCATCAACTCTTCAACACTCAATAGGTTATGCTTAAGCTCATCAACAAGCAATACATTGTCAGTATTAGTCTTTCCATCCAAATAAATAGATCCTACTTCAATGATAGGTTTAGGAGCATTGTCTCCAAATCTCATAACATCACCATCATATTTATTTCTATCTCCAGTCATACTATCTATGTCCCATTCAGATTTCCTATCCACATGTGACACTATCTTTTTCCTCATATACTGGTTCATCTTTAATAGCACTAAATCCAATCTCTTCATAATCTCCATCAAAAATACTTTCACTAGCATAATAACATTCCTCTTCTTCTGAATACTTAGATTTGTACTTAGGAACTCTTGTAGGACATCTAGATGAAAAGTGACCAATCTTATTGCATGAAAAGCATTTCATAGGTAACTTTCTTTCAATTTTATCCTTACCTCTATTTTCTCTTCTAGTGATCAGTGCAACAAGTTCATCCATCTTTCTTTCTTCTGCTAGTATCTATTTGCATTCATCAGCATATTCACCAAGCTCTTCTTTTGTGTTCTCACAACTGTCAAAATTTTTATTATCAAACTTCGAACTATCCTTCCTATAGAATGCCATCTACAAGATCACCTCAAGATGTTAAGCTTTCTCTCTAAAGACCAAAAGCTTTGATACAAATTGTTAGGAATAATAGTCCACAATACAACTGAGAGGGAGGGGTGAATCATTTGTATGGAAGATTATTAAACTTTAAACTTTAAGTAGCAGTAATATCAGATCCAATGAACATAATGAATACTAACACAACAACACAATATTTTGGTCTCGTGGAAACCTTGTTAAAGGTAAAATCCACGATGGGAATTAGCACCCAAAAATGATGTATTGAGAGTATAGTATCCTTGTTAGAAGAGTTAGCCATGTTAGGAGCTTATTGAAATATTATAGTACATATTCCTTGTTAGAGGATAGACCCTGTTAGGATTCAAGAAGAAATGGAGGGCTCACTGACCAAAGAAGGTTAAATCGACCTTTAGGACTCATTGTTCACAACACAAGTGTATATGAAGAAGTACACAATCTTTTTGAATTGTTCGGAAACAACTATCTTTTCTTGATCAGTTCCAATGAATTCCATTAGTAAACCTTTGATATACATACAACATACACAAGCTTGCAACATTCACAACTTTTTTGTATCACCTTTTTCCAATCCATATCTTTTCAAAAGAAAAGACGTTACCTTTATACGATATTACAATTCATGTGATCAGTTCAGCCTATAAGCCTTTCCTAATTACAAATAGTTACATAAACCCTTGCTAAGATACACAAGGTATCTATAACAAGTATACAATGATTACATTACAAAAATTAAGGACCGACATCCTTAATTCAAGTTCTCCATCAATCATACACGCTACATCTTTGTAGTCGGCTTCCAAATAAGTCTTTTCTAGAACACACACCACAAATGACATCACCAAGAAATTTGTACCTTATGCTGACCAATGAACATCCTTCAGTATCTTGTATGTTATTCTTGAAGTTCACATACCTTGAATCTATATCATCTAGAAGATATACAAGAAACAAATAGATTGACTCTGTCATTTCTCAGTGTCACAGTCAATGACCAGTCTTCACCAAAACATCTGTAACTTGTCCAATACACAATATTACATCATGTGATCTTAGACATAAGATCACAACACCTTCTTGAACATAAACCTCATTTCGCATGCTCTGAATCATACGTATAGTATCTATACACTATAATTACTGATCTATTTTCCTCTTAGTAACATATGTTGACATTAGTGATCAAACATGAATGATAGCAGTATTAATTCCACATTAGCAACATCCTACAAAAAGGTGCTGATGTCACAATTCAAAGTGGCTGCACCGTTGAGGCCATAAATAGTGTATAGACATGAGTGCCCTACAATAGATGGATCAGCTACTCACCAAAAGAAGCCAAGAACTAAAATGAATTGAAGCATAGAACCTCTAGATGATCCTTCTTCTAGTGGTCTAGAACCTTTAGGTGCACCCAAGAAGGTGCTAAAAGTTAAAATAACTGGACCTAGGCCTGTCGGGGTGATAAAGGGGCACATATACAAAAGAAAGAGAGCTTTGACACTAACCCACATGGACACTCATTTGGAGCAAGAGGAAGAAGATGAAGAGGATCTAGTACCTCTCAATAAGAGGACCCAATCTACGGGATTCCTAAATAAAAGGAAGCTGCAAGAAGATGTACAAAGAGATATTGGAGGAGTAGCCCAAGGAGAGAAGGTAAATTTGGATGCTCTGGATAGTGATGTGTTTAACATCTCTAACTTTGAAGGCCTTCGTGGATTTAAAGAGACTAAGAAACAAGCTTTGACTGTAGAACAACCCTTTTTCTTTGATTCTCTCCCTCCACAATTCACAAGTCATCTTGACAATGTGGGGGAGGAAGTTTAATGAGATTCTTAGGAGTTAGTTGAGGAGGTTGCAAGAGAATTTCATAAGGAGACTATTGATTCAAGAAGAGATTATTCTATAGGTGTCACCTTTGAAGAAGACATTGTAGCCCAAGTCCCTTCTGTTTCACAACAAGTTCCACCTCCTCTTATGAAGTAAACTCCACTTCCACCTCAACATCAAACACCATCTACCACTCCACTTCCACCTCCAGTTCTAACCAAGTCACTTCCATCACAACCTCCACCATTTCATATTCCCATGCCTACTCCTCTTCCTTCTCCTCCTATGCCTTTTTCGAGTCCCTATCTTTCTCCTACTCCCCCTATCCATACCCTTCCTACCAAAGCACCCACTCCTCTACCTCCTCAGATTGAGACAATAGCTCAAGAGCTAGAGAAGAAAATAGAGGTGATTGGGGAGGTCCCATCTGAAGAGCAAGAAGGGTCAGAAAAGAAATTTGGAGGGAAGGAACTAATAGATATGGGATAGGGGCATAATATAAAAGAAGAATAGGGAATAGAAGGAGAAGAGGAAGAGAGTCATAAGGAGATGGAAATAGAGCATAGACCTACTACCTCAATTCTAGTCATGCCATATGATCCTATCAATGCCTTCTCAAAGCACACTTGGTTTACCAAGGAAATCCAACCAAGGGTAAGGGTATACACTCATGAAGATAATATAGATATGGTGGCACTGGTACAAGCATTCCACCAAGAAGGATCTAGTGCCCGGGAAAGGACCCTCTCATACATAATGTAAGATCAGGCTGGTAGGTGGAAGGCTCTGGTGGCTATCCCTACAATGAATGTCAGTATGGAAAAGATCACCCCAGATTATTATGTACTGGAAGAGGTGGACCTAGGAGAGCCAACTAGAGAAGGGAGTAACACTCTGTCTACGCTAGGACTGAAGCATGCTCTGGGCTTAATGGAAAAGGAAAAAGAAAAAATAAAGCCATTGGTGGAACAAAATTAGGCAATGAAGAAATTTATTCTTAAAACAACTGGTCTCATTGACCCTAATAACCTTGAGGCTTCATTACAGGCTACTTTGGAGAAAAGGGGTGACACTGAAGTCTCAGAAGGTATCCCGCATTCTTTTATTTATGCATGTACAAATTGGAAGGATGATTTTGAAGAGTTTTTAAAGATGAATCTTACAAATATTTTGAGGCCTTTCAGAGGTATTCTTGAAGGGATCACCTATATGGTTGAGATTATGAGTGAAGAAGATGGTCTAGAGGAAAAAATCTTAAAGTGGCAGAAGGCTCTAAAAGACCTCACAATAATAAGGAAGTAGCGCTTCCAAGTTTTGGTGACAATATATGATGGGTAAGAGTTGGATAATTTTGAAGAGTGGATCCAAGACATCACCGATGCTCTGAGTGTTTTTGAGAAGACATTGAAGAAAATGGATAAGAAGAGGGATGAAGGTCTACTCGGGGCTAAGGAAATGCATAATTTTTTTGAAGGGTTAGACTTCAACCTATATGATGAGGATGATGAGAAAACAATGCATCTCATGAATGTTATCATAGGCTAATATCTGTACATCTTTAGAGGAGTTATTACTAAAGATCTTTAATAGATATTCTATCAAAAGGAAGAAATCTAGAAAATGATATCTCGAGAAGAGGAAATAAGAGGGTTTGCAGATGAATTACTCACCTTCTGGGAGAAGCAACAAGAATTCCTTAAAGGGGTCAAGATGGCTGATTTGAAGAGGTGCAAGAGATTGTGGACAGGTTCCACAAAGCTCATCCAGAAATCCTTTTGAGCCGATGAATACCCAGTTTTGACTTAGCCAAATTTTGTATGGAGGAAAAATAATTTTTCACACTTAGCCATTTTTGAAGATCAAGATTTTTGGCATTTCATCCTTGTAGGATTTTTGGCCTCTGAAAGTTTGAAAGTTGTGGATAAATTGTTTCAACACTTAGCCAATTCTTGAACTTCATTTTTTGGGGTAATGGTCCAGGTCTAAAATTTTTGGGGCATCACCGCCATTAACTCCAGTCTTCTCCAACTTTCTATTTTAGTCAAAATGATCACTTCGATGGGGTCATTTCTGCATAATTTAAGGGTGTCTTCTAGTTAAGTCCATAGAGAAGAGCTACAATGAGGAATAAAGGGAAAAATCATGAGTTTCATGAAGAACATACATGAGTTCCAAACTTTGTTTTGAGTTATTTTTGTGCATAATCTACTCCAAAATTGTAATGCACAAGGTTTAATTCTATGCTAGAGTAGTTTAAAATTGTTTTAGGGTTAGTTTATTTCATGTAAACTCTAGTTTAGATTTATTTTTGAGTTTTTATGCAGTGAAAACCCTAGCTACAAAATTGAGAGCACAACCTTATAAATTGTATGAAATCAATGTAACTGAGGTTAGTTATTATTGCAATACAATATATACAATTGGTGCTTCAATCATGGTGTGATTATTTTTCTATCTTTGCGAAATTTATGAATGTTTGATTGCTCATTTGTTTATTTCAAAGAGCCAATTGATTGTATGGTGATTTTGATCTGTGATTCTTTTAGTATGTTGTTTACCTTTGTTGCATTTCTTTGTTGTGATGAATTATTGGGAAGATCTCTCTTTTTAGTGCTTTAAGATAAATTTGTCTCATGTGTGTGTACATCTATGGTGGCTTCATTATTTGATAAATTTTGACTTATCATACATCTATGTTTATTTCCATTGTTGATTGCATATACTAAGCTAGGATTGTGATTATGCGGATCTCTATTTTCTGTGTTTTCCTTATCTTCTTGGTACTTTAATTTGCAAAGCAACGTAACATAGGTTTATGTCCATTAGTTCCCTTTTAGAAAATTTCTTTCAAATTCTTGTCACCTTGCTCGTTATTTTCTTTGCAAATAAGTTATAGTAAATTGAATAGGGTAAAAGCACATAGTTGTGTCACGTTTCAGGCTAAATTATCAACACAGCTAAATTTTAGTATTTCTACCTAAAAATTAATTTCTTCCAAATATATGGTCTATCTAGATTCATTCTAGCTAAGTTATATAAGTTCTTGAACTTTTCCAATTGGAAATATCTATTAAATGTGTGTTTTATACCAATTACCAAAGAAATAAAATTATTTCAAAAAATTGATGTTTCAATAAATCCTATTCATTTTAATGATACCCTTTCTTAGATTTTAGAGTCAAGATTATCATCATATAAGTTTTATGGTATAATAATATCAAAATATTGCAAGTAGGTATTTTAACATTCGAGAATAAGTTTCTTCAAAAATGGAAAAAAAATAGTAAATCATATTAGAAAAATTGAAATTTTATATTTAACACTAGAGGAGAGAGCCCTCTTCAAGAATGTGTAATTTTTCTCTTGATATTATAGATTTGATAGGGGAAATTTGGTGGGAGATGAAAACTATCAATTTCAGATAAGTTTGACTTTGAGTAGTTACAATGGAGAAAATATACATTACAAACTAATTTTTCTTCTTTTTTGCACTAGCTATACATGTCATCTATAACATATTTTGAAATCAAAGGAAAAAATAAAATTGCATATACTTTTTCGGTGGGAACGAGACCCTAGTTTTTCAGCAGTCAAACAATGGAATTCAAAAATTAAAAAGCTATCTATTATTTTTCAAAAAAAATTAAAAAATTATAGGCATAAACTTCATCAACTTTTACACATTTCATCAATTTACACCATCTCCAAATTCTAAACATAAATGCTACTTTTATGTCATTAAATTTGAAAATTTTGAGTGTTGTTGACCTTTTCCATTGTAAAAGTGTGACACGGGTTTGTACTTTTACCCAATAGACTACTTTTATTTCATTTAAAAGTTTCAAAAAATCCAAAAATAGAAGTATTGTTGTGTTTTTTGTTTTTTTTTGTAGCCCCTCGAGATACAAACCAACAAAGGTCTCCTCGTGAATAGATTCACATTTATCTTCAGTTGAGCTATCCAAGCGGTTGAGACCCAACCCAGAAGGAACCTTGAGATTGATCTACATCACTCTTCCAAGAGGGGAATTTGCTCATGTAAATTCCTAGCCATTGTTTTGTGTAAAAATGATGCTCAACAAGTCCATAGAGGAAATGTATGATCTAAGAGGTGAGCTTAATAATCTGCTGATGAACAATGAAGATTTGGGAAGAAATAATAAAAAAATTTAGAATGAGATAGATGTAGCAAATAAGTTGTTGAATAAATTCAATGGAAGTTCTACAAAGATGGATGAGAAAATTAGGAACCAAAGGATGAGTGGTGAGACCCATGGTCTTGGATATGGCAATTTTGAAATTGATGAATCCTGTAGATCCAAGAATCCCAAAGAAGATGACAAGTCTCCAACCGAGGTGAATAAGAAAAATATTTGTAAGAAAGAGTATAAACCAATTTGTTTTATTTGTCACAAGTTAGGACATACTACAAATGTTTGTTAGAATAGGCCTAGTACACCTACATGTTAAATTTTTCATGAGGGTTAAATTGCTAGGGTTTTTAGGAAAAAACCTAATATTTTTAATGGTCACTTCTATAACTATAATAAGTATGGTCATAGAGCAAGTGAGTGTAGAAAAAATATCAATAATCTTGGATCATTTATGAACTAGAAAAGTCCTTATTAGAATTAGAACTAGTGGAATGTTACATTCTCACATTGCCACAACTATAGGCATATGGTTGTTAATTATAGATTGGGGACACACATAGGTAATGTTGGACCTTGGAAATCTTCTTTGATGACATCTTTCCATTGTCACATGGTTGGACATATCCCAAGATTTTGTAGGTTAAGAAATCAAGGAAACCAACTAGTGATAAAGATGAATGATCAGAAAGTAAAGTAGATTATGAAAGTGAAAGAGACCAGAAAAGAGATGAACGAGACTTGGAATGAGAAGGATGAGAAAAAAATCATCATAATAATCGAAATGTCCCTTAGGTGTAAAGAATTCATCAGCCAGCTAAGCTATCATAAGCTTTTAAGGAGGTCCATTGACAAATCTATACCTTAACCCCCTAGAAGAATGTGTGGTAAGTAATATTTTCATATTTAGATGCATAATGATGTATAGTGATCTAATGTGAAGTTTGACTATATTACATAAAGTGTTAGCTATTGTTAATTAGGTTTAACATGTTAAGTGGTTCATAGTTAATCACAATTGGAAAATTGAAGCGAAAATAAGAAAGGAAGTGAAGCAATTTTCCCTACTAAAGGATTTATAAAAGAGAAATTGATAAGGAAATGGAAAATTTTGTAGCAGAGAAACTAGGCTCATTTGGTGCTACAAGGTAATAATGATGAGGAGTTTGTAGTGATACCTTCAACAACTAGTAAAAGCTCCTATCTATATAAAAAAAGAGAAGTGCAATAGTTAAACAGGCAAAGATCACTTAATCAAAGAAGTTCCTCGTGAAGGGCAAATGAAGTTGGTAAGGATGATACGACTGAGTCCTCAAAAAGAAATAAAACATATCAACCAGTGAAGGCTATGGGAAAGAGGAAGAATTAGAAAGAGCAAAAAGAAAAGGATGAGGATAAAAGTGAAGAAGAAAGAAATGAATCACATGAAGGTCGGTAAAAGGTGAAGACCACCTGAAAGGAGTCCAAATTTGTAGGTGACCCTACTGAGAATGTTTGGACATTTGACATGACAAAGTTTGTTTCTCTTGACAAAATTTAAAATAAGGTTAGAAAATGGAGTATTTTGGTTGGAGTCAACAGATAATATCAAAAAATCAGTAAGGATGAGAAAAGTTAAAGATGTTTATTTTTGGCATAAATAAGTAAATCCTTAATTGAACTACAAGGTAAAATCCCCATGTCTATGTATGACAAGTTATCAGCAAGATGGAAGAATGAACTAAAAGACACTTTTTTTTTTTGAATATGTCCTAGTGTAATTGCAATTAGAACTGTCAAAACAAGAAATACAAGAGATACTTGGTAAAACCAGACAATCGTTCAATATCAAGAAGAGTTTGATAAGATTGTTATTTGGTGAGACAATAAGAACATGATGTGACTGAATCTATTTTGAAAATATTTTTTTGACTAGAGCAACCAGACAAAGGATAGTTACATGATGTTGTAGAAGAAATGATACAAGAGGAACCATCAATTACACACACTAAGGAAGGATAAAAATTTCAAGATGGTAAGATCACAATTGATGATAGTTGTGTTCCTTATGCTCCAGAAGAATCAATTGAGGTATAGACTATGCAATAAATTGATAAAGTAATTAAAATTGATCATTGGTTGATGAATGTACCTATTAGCTTGGAACAATTGGAGGCATGGGTAGATGTTTCTACTAGAGGAGATGAGAAAATGGATGAACATGTGCATACTAATGTTGTGAAAATTTAAAGTAAAAGAGAAAATAAAGTAGAATAAGAGGATGGGACTTCTAACAAGGTCCTACTAATGTCAATTCTTTGAGCTTGAGTGAGATGATGAATATTTATACTATCTTGAAATCTAAGACCAAGAAACAAATGAATAAGGCACAAAGGAAAGAAGCCTAAGTCATCCAATCAACAAGAGATGTACTATCAAATCTCATGCCAAAGGTTCATTGTGATAAGTATACTACATATTTTTTAAATAGATAGATTGGTGACTTTTGTAGGAGAGTAAATGAAAAGTCTAGAGGATACAACAATGCATAAAGTCCAAAAGATAATGAGTATAAAGGAAAAAAAATAGTTCAATCCATTGCATTAGAAAGAGCTATTTTATCAGTGAGTATGAATCAAGACACAAAAGACTTACAGGAAGGTGGTAGGATTGTTGTCACTATTTGTTATTTTTTAAGTTTGATGAGGATCTTGACAAGAAGAAATTTGAGACAGAAGAAGAACTGAAGAAGGAAGTGAATAAAGTAAAATGGTAGTATGTGTTTGTAGAATGAATAGTATGATATGAAAAGGGGAAATATGAGATCTACTTCTAAATCCAAATCCCCAAAGGAGAGATCCAAATTGATCAACCAAAAGGTCAATAGACAAAAGAATCAATCTATGGAGAATATGAATGAAGGACAAAACCTTATATTTCTCTATGAATAGTATATGCTTGAAATCTAAAATAAATAAAGGGCAAATACTAACCTCAAAATAGGGTAGATTTGGAAAATGCAAATTTTTAATGTCTGTGTACAGTTTCAGGAAATTCTACAACCTATTCTAGACTAGAAATGTCGAGACAAAGAAAACCCAGAAAACTTTTGTCTTTTTGGAAGCAAGTAGTTTTTGACCCCGATAAAAGGTCAAAGACTACTTCAAAATTCTGAAGGTCATCTTTGATTTTGTTCATAGATCTCAGAAGTTCACCGAAAAGGGTATCCAAATCCAAGCTTTGATCCATAGTCCTGCACCTGTACCTACAAGAAAAAGGGTTTTTTGTTGTTTGGATGGGGGGTTTGCCTTGGTCAAACCCCAATTTAAGAATTAACCTTGAAATTGTAATGTGCATAAAAAAAATAAATGAAACAATTCACCTTACTTATGTTGAAGTCCTTGTGGAGGATTCAAATCCTTAAATCCATGAGTAGGGATGCTCCAAATGTATGTAGAAATGAATGTAGGATGTCTCAAATTGATGCAGAAGCATCCTGGCTGTAAGAGCAATCTTGCATCTCCCAAAAATATTTTTGTTTTCTTTTCAATAAGGGCTATATTGTGCAGAGCTGCTATTTATGGAAACTTACTATTTTTAGTAAGTTGTTTATATGATCTCGGAATGTTCTGATTTCATAGTTGGAGGTTTATCTTAGTCATATCAGCCTACCAGTTGGGTTTCACTGCCACATCATCTGTATTGGTGAAGTTATTAAGGTTTTTGGCTACGAAATCTTTCAGGTCAATTTTGAAGGCCTTAGAGGCTTCGGATCACAATCGACCCTTGATTGACTAGAGCTTGCACCAGTTAGTCACTATAGATCTTGTCTTGGCATTTCTGAAAAGTGGTTACAATAGAAAAATGGAGCTACGGTTAAAAAGTTATGGCCTCTGGAAGTTGGGCTACCTAAAAGCATATTTTGTATTTCTTTTGAGCTAACATTATTGTAAAAATTCTAAAAATAAAATAATTCTATGTATAGTTAGCCTTAAGGGCTAAATTTCTGGAACTTTCTCGAGCAGTGGAATTGCCTATATAAGTAAGGCCCGTAGTGTTGTCTAGGGAAATTCTTGGTAGATCTGGGTAATGATTTGAGGCTTTGTCCTATAGAATATTGTAAAGGGAATTCCCATGTGGCTTTTCATATTGTAATTCTAAAATTTGTAATTCCACATTTGTGAAGATAATATGAAGCCCATTTTCTGTTCTTGCAAATTGTTGTTGTTTCTCTATTTCTGTTACGTGTTTGTCGTATTAAGAGAAACACCCTTCATCAAGTGGTATTAGAGTAGGAGTTCCTAAGTGTGTAAATAGATCACTGACTAAGGTAGTTTGCACTAGGACTGTGGTTAGGGTTTCAGAGAGTAGCGTGAAAATGCCTCCACGAAGGGAATGTGGCGGAAGAGCTGGTGTTGTAAAACCTGACGTTAGAGCCCTCTAGAGACAAGTGCGAGCATTGCAGGAAGAGATTGGTAGAGGAATGAATCTTAATGCCAGAGATGAAAGTGAGGATGAAGCCGAAGGACAAAAAAATTTTGATTAGGAATGGGAAGTTGAAGTTTTGAATGAATAAGAAGAAAGACTTTTTCAAGCCATTTCAAAGATCGGGAAGAGACCTAAGATTGAGGTTCCTACATTTTCAGGAGATCTTAACCTAGAAGAATTGATCAAATGGATCAATGAATGTGAAGAATATTTTGAGTATGAAGATATTGAGGATCCTGATAGGGTCAAATTTATGAAGGCCAGACTAAAAGGTCATGCAAAGATCTGGTGGAAAGAGATTCAATTGGAGTGAAATAGAAGAGGAAATGATAAAATCACAAGATGGGATCGAATGGTGGATAAATTGAAATGGTAGTTCATTCTTGTTGATTATGAGCTTGACCTATTGAAGAAGATGCAAAGTTTGAAGAAAGCAGGAAGATCTATTTAGGAGTATACAGAGGAGTTCTATCGAATCCTCATCAGTGTAAGCAAACTCAGGTGCAGAAATAGCTTCCTACACTAATCTCTAAAGGAAAGTATTTGCAAATTATTTTAAATCCTTACAATTTCAGATTTGTTAACTACTTTAACAATGATATTGCATCCATATACCATGCATATAGAAAATAGAGAATGACACAAAGATTTACCTTGGGGAAAACCTTTCAGTAAAAACCCCATCACTCCAAAACCTGCACAATGTATTTATCAAAAGTATTACAGTTTACAATACACTTGCAATGCAAGTTCTTTCAGAAGATTTTCAACTCTTGAAGACAAATCACGATAGCATAAAAAATGTTCCAAAAATATACTAACTTCACCAATCTTCACAACCCTAAAAAATGCTTATATCATGTGCTTCCCTTTTTAGGGAAACTTTCAAAGATAGTGATATTAGGGTTTTACCATTCTCTAAGAAAATAGGAACCCGAAATTCTTTTTCCTACAATTGTAGAAGAGTGTATAGTATTCAAATTTATCAGTTGCCACATGTCTTGCATGTCTTCACCCATCATTGAATCTTGTAGACATAGCTCTTACGTGTCATAGGAATCCATCATAACCGTTTCGGCCATGATCTCTTTACACACAATGCAAGATTCTGACACATCAAGTGGAGTGACACATGAACATGCCAACTAAACATGTTCACTCACACTTAATTACATTATTTGCAAGAAATATATTTTACAAAACTAATAATAAGAATAGGAATTATCCAAGGTTGAGACACCTTATTCCTAACATTCTCCTACTTGTTGAACACCTTGTAAGAGCAACAAGAACATAATAGGAACTAACCACTATAGGCCAAAAGGACCATAGACTCTGAACACCATTTGAACTTCTCAGTGTTCACTAGTTTTGTTAATGCGTCTGCAACATTCTTCACAATATCTACCTTCTCCAATTTTACCTTTCCATCTTCCACCATATCTCTCACAAAGTGAAACTGCACATCAATGTGCTTCGTTCTGGCATGAAAAGTTGGATTCTTCGCAAGGCAAATAGTGCTTTGACTGTCACACCAAATAGTAATCTATTCTACATCAACACCAACATTAGAACACAATCTCCTAAGCCAAATGGCTTCCTTACAATCATGAGTAGCAGCCATGTACTCAGCTTTTGTAGTGGAAAAAGCAACCATAGGTTGTCGCTTACTCATCCAACTAATAGCACCACTAAACATAGTGAACACATAAGCACTGGTGGATCTCCTGCTATTAATATCACTTGCCCAATCTGAATCCACAAACCCACAAATAAAAACTAAATGCAGAGATCTAGAAGAGTTACCATGGTAACATATGGAGTAATCTAATGTACCCCTCAAATATTTGAATGCTCACTTAATTGCATCCCAATGTACCCATCCAGGGTTAGCCATAAACTGACTCAAAACTCCCATTGCTTGGGAAATGTCTGGTCTAGTACAGACCATAAAATACATAAGATTTCCAATTACACTAGCATAAGGTACTCTACTCATGTCCTCCACCTCACTAGGAGATTTTGGACAATCATCTATAGATAAATTTGTTCCCACAGAAACAAGAACACATAGTGGTCTACAATCTGCCATGCTAAACCTATCCAACATAGACTTCACATACTTACTCTGACTCAACCAAAGTTTTCTATTAGACCTGTTTCTACTGATTTCCATACCCAAGATGTACCTTGCTGCCCCAAGATCTTTCATCTGAAACTATGCTGACAACTGAGATTTCAAATCAGAAATCATACCCTTACCCTTCCCAAATAGCAACATATCATCAACATATAATGCAACAATAAGAAGGTGATCATTTTCAACTCTGAAATAAACACAATGATCTGATTTTGATCTTATAAATCCAATTGACAACACAAAGGCATCAAACTTAAGGTACCACATCCTAGGAGATTGCTTCTAACCATATAGAGATTTCTTTAATCTGCAATCTAAGGATTTTTTACCTTTAACAATGTAGTGCTCAAGCTGTGACATATAAATCTCTTCCTCCAAATCACCATGAAGGAAAGCTATCTTCACATCCATCTGTTCTATCTCTAAATCATATGATGCAACAAGAGATAATAGAAATCTAAAGGATGTCAACTTTGCAATAGGAGAGAATATTTCACCATAATCTATTCTCTCTACTTGTGAATACCCCTTTGCAACCAATCTAGCTTTGTACCTTTCAACACTACCATCTGCGTAGACTTTTTTCTTGAACACCCATTTACAGCCAATAGATTTTCTCCCTTTAGGAAAAGGTACAAGGTCCCAAGTTTTCTTTTTATCCAATGAAGCCATCTCGTCCTCCATAGCCTCAATCCAAGAACCTACATCTTCCATTCCCAAAGCCTCTTTCATAAATCTAGGATCATCAGTATTAGTAATCAAAGCAAAAGCACAAGTGGAATCTACCATAGAATAACCAAACCTTTCTGGTTTCTTTCTTTCACTCATGGATCTCCTCAAGGGCTGAGGTTGAGGTTGTTCTTCCTCTTCTTTCAAACTATCAGAGATCTTCTCATCATTAGTCCCAACATGGTCTCTCTATTCAGTCTTCTGAGGGGTAGGAGGAAACTGAACAACATCTTTTTCCTTTTCTTTTTCATTTGGTTGTAGCACAATAGGAGAAGGTGTTAGCTCTCAAAAAATAACATTTCTACTATGCAACACCTTACTATTCATAGGATTCCAAAGCTTGTATCCTTTCACACCAACACTGTATCCG
Source organism: Chamaecyparis obtusa (assembly GCA_027943335.1). Lineage (NCBI taxonomy): Eukaryota > Viridiplantae > Streptophyta > Pinopsida > Cupressales > Cupressaceae > Chamaecyparis > Chamaecyparis obtusa. Next base: position 911,181 of record BSBK01000918.1, read on the forward strand.
ATGAAAATACATTTGACAACTTTTTTTTCCAACTTAGATCTTTTCTCCTTTGGAACATGTGCATAAGCTTCACAACCAAAAACACAAAGATGTCTAATTGAAGGATTCTTACCAGACCACACCTCGATGGGTGTCTTACCAAAAAGAGATGATGTAGGAGATCTATTAACTAGATAGAAAGAAGTGGCCACAACTTTGACCCAAAACCTTTGTTCTAAACCAGCTCCACTAAGCATACTCCTAGCCTTCTCCATCAGTGTCTTGTTCATTGTCTCTGTAACTCCATTTTTCTATGGGGTATAAGGAGTTATCTTATGCCTCTTGATACCTCATTCTTTACAAAACTATTCAAACTTTGTGGAACAAAACTAACCACCATTATCAATTCTCACACACTTGATTCTTTTACTAGTCTGATTCTCCACGAGAGCCTTAAATTCCTTGAATTGACTGAAAACCCATGTCGTACTTTTTAGGAAATATATCTAAGTCCTTCTACTGTAATCATCTATAAAAGATACAAAATATACAAAACTGGAGATAGAAGGAACTTTTACAGGACCAAAAACATTAGAATGAATAAGATCCAAAAGTCTAGAAGACTTGTGAGAACTGGAGTAGAACTAAACACGATTTTGCTTACCATAAACACAGTGTTCACAAAAATTAAACTTCAGATTGCAATCATTTAGGCCCTCAATGAGATTTTTATTTTTCAAGGTCCTAAGACCCTTCTCACCAATGTGGCCAAATCTCACATGCCACAACATTGTCTTTTCTACAAGAAGCTTGCATTCCAAAGTGTTTGCACCCTTAGGTACACTTACTGCATTGCCATTGGAACCCATTACCACAGTGTTATTTACTACTCATTCAGATGGTGGGGATGAAGTGATAGCCACTCTCTTCTCTAAAATAGAAGAACTATTGCACTCAGTAATGCATGCATCAAATTGAAACAAAGTACCTCTCCTAGTACCTATAGTGATTACCATAGAAACTCTCATCATCTTGCATCCATCTTTTGAAAAGACAAATTACACACCTACATCATTCAGCATACTTACAGATAATAGGTTACATGCCAAACTTAGAATGTGCATAACTCTTTTGATTCCCTTTACTCATCCATTAGGAAATCTAATAGTGACCCTTCCATGTCCAACTATCTTTAGGTGAGAATCATTACCCAAGTACACCTTTCCACCATCAAACTCTTCATATTTTGAGAACTATTTTCGATGAGAGGTCATGTGAAAAGAAGCGCTCAAGTCTACCAACCACACATCATTAGATGCATGGGCTGCCAAAGCTGCAATAAAAGCATCTCCATCTTCTTGAGATTTTTTGGAAGCTGAATCTAAGCTTTTCTTCTTCTTCTTCGGTTCTTTATAGTCCCTCCAGAAGTGCCCAAATTTATCACAGTTCCAACATTTCACCTTGGAATTTCTAGGAGTCTTAGAACTCCCACAACATTTGGATCTACCCTTCTTTGACTTGTTGTCATTTTGCTTTCCTCTATCGGTCGATCTCTCATGAACAGCAAAGGCTTCCTTAGATGAATCCGAAGTCTTTCTTTGCATCTCCTCAGATAGCAGTGAAGGTACCACACCATCCATAAGGAATGTGAGTATAGTACTTCCAAGAGCCATCACAAGATGGTTTCATGAATCTAGAAAGGAACAAAGTAGGGTCAGACAATGATCCTCCTCCTCAATCTTGGCACCAGATGATGCCAACTATGCAATCAATAAATTGAATGCATTGAGATGATCAGTTATGGATCCACCTTCCTCCATTCTTAAAGAATACAACTTCTCTCTTAGGAACAACTTATTCCCCAGAGATTTGGCCTAATACATAGACCCAAGCTATTCCCACAAAGAATTTGCAGTAGTGTCATCAAGAACATTCAAAAGAATGACATTTGCTAGACATAGTCTGATGAGACCCTTAGCCTTCCGATCCTTGATCTCCCAATCTACTTGAGATATCACTGTAGGTTTCACATCAAGTGAAGTAGCCTCCCATAGATCATGGTCTTCAAGCAAGTCTTCCATCTTGAGTTTTCATAACTCAAAATTAGTGCCATTAACTTTCTCCACCTCCATTCTATTGTATGAGGAACTTGTCATCTCAATCTGCAAATAAGATTTAGAATGCTTTGCAAAAAACTCCCACTCAACTTTAGATTATCTCAAAAAACCCTACCCAACAACTAGGATCAAAATTTGATCAGGCTCTAATACCACTTGTAAGGAAACTCAGGTGCGGAAACAACTTCCTACACTAATCTCTAAAGGAAAGTATTGTGAAAATTATTTTAAATCCTTACAATTTCAAATTTGTTAACTACTTTAAGAATGATATTGCAGCCATATAACATGCATACAAAAAATAGAGAATGACACAAAGATTTACCTTGGGGAAAACCTTTCGGTAAAAACCCTAGCACTCTAAAACCTGCACAATGTATTTATCAAAACTATTATAGTTTACAACACACTTGCAATACAAGTTCTTTCAAAATATTTTCAACTCTTGAAGACAAATCGCGATAGCATAAAAAATGTTCCAACAATACAATAACTTCACCAATATTTGCAACCCTAAAAAATGCTTATATCATGCGCTTCCCTTTTTAGGGCAACTTCTGAAGATAGTCGTATTAGGGTTTTACCATTCTCTCAAAAAATAGTATAAGAGTGTACAGTACTCAACTTTATCAGTTGCCACATGTCTTGCATGTCTTCACCCATCATTGAATCTTGCAGACATAGCTCTTATGTGTCATAGGAATCTGTCATAACCATTTCGGCCATGATCTCCTTACACACAATTCAAGATGCTGACACATCAAGTGGAGTGACACATCAACATGCCAACTAGAAATGCACACTCACACTTAATTACATTATTTGAAAGAAATACATTTTACAAAATATATAATAAGAATAGGAATTATCCAGGGTTGACACACCTTATTCCTAACAATCAGAATAGGCCATGTGGAAGCTGATAAGGAGAAAGTTATCCCTTACCTTAATGGGTTGAGGCCGAGCATTTAGGAGGAGTTGAATCTGGTTCGAATGAACGGTATTGAAGAGGCATACTAATTTTTTCTAAAAGTAGAGGAAAAGATGAACAAGAAGTTTGAGAGTAGACAAAATGGAAGAGGTCATGGTGGAAGATATGGAGGCCAAAATGAAGATCTGAAAAAGAAGGATGAGGCCAATAGTAGTTAGAATAAAAGAGGAAAAAATTCCAATCATTTCCAAGATTAGAATAATAAAGATCAGAGAGGAAGAGGAAGAGGACAAGGATCTAGAAGAGGAGGTTTCCATGGAACATGTTTTCATTGTGGAGAAGAAGGTCATAGGGCATTTGAATGTCCTCAATGCCAAGGAAGGATAGACAGGAGAAATGAAGCCTAGGCTAGAGTTGCACATGTAGATGATGATGCCAGATCATCACATTATGAAGATGTTGAAAGAGGAGAAACACTAATTAACATAAGATTCCTACTGAGTGGTGAGAATGGACCTGAGAAAAGGAGGAGACTATTTTGCACTAGATGCAAGTGTGAGGGTAAATGTTGTGATGTGATTATTGATAGTGGAAGAATAGACAATTTGGTGTCAGAAGAGATGGTGACAAAGTTGAAGCTAAAGAGATAGAAACATCCACATCCATACCTGATTGCTTGGGTGTAGGATGACCATGACATCATGATCAATGAAAAATGCCTAGTGAAGTTCAAGATTGGTGGATACCATGATGAGGTACTATGTGATATCATATCTATGGATGCATGTCATATGTTGTTGGGTAGACCATGTCAGTTTGACAGGTGTGTTGTACATGATAGTCATGTGAATACCTATTCCTTGACAAAAGATGGAATGCAACATAAGCTAAAGCCATTGAATGACACAGAAGAAAAGGTATGTGGTAATGAAAGAATAACTTTTGTTGATGGAAGAAAGTTCCTAGACGGTATGAGGCATGAGCATGTGTGTTTTTCTTTAATTCCAAAGGCTAGTAAAGAGTAGGTAGAAAATGTACTTGTAGAGGTTGTAGATTTGTTGAATGAGTTTCAAGATATTTTATCTGATAATGCACCTGATGGATTACCACCAATAAGGAAGATCAGTCATTAGATAGACCTTATTCTAGGAGCTAGTTTTCCAAATAAAGGAGCACACAGAATGACACCAGTAGAAAGTGAGGAGTTGAATAGACAAGTACATGAGTTATTGCAGAAGGGGTTGATTTAGGAGAGTCTAAGTCCATGTGTTGTACCAAAAATATTAGCAACAAAGAAGAATGGAGAATGAAGGATGTGTACAAACTCTAGGGAATTAAACAAGATCACAATCAAGTACAGGTTTCCATTGCCATGAATGGATGATATTATGGATTGTTTGAGTGGAGCTATGTATTTCTCAAAGATAGATCTGAAGATTGGATATCATTAGATTCAATCAAAGAAGGAGATGAATGGAAGACTACTTTCAAAATGAAGGAAGGACTGGATGAGTGGTTAGTCATGCCTTTTGGGCTAACCAATGCATGGAGCACTTTCATGCGGTTCATGAACGAGGTTCTGAAAGAGTTTCTGGATAAGTTTTTCATTATTTACCTATATGATATTTTGATCTTTATTAAGACATTGGAAGAACATATGATGCATATTCATATGGTGTTTGAGAGGCTAAGAGAAGAGAAATTGTTGATAAATTTGAAGAAGTGCAATTTTATGAAAAAAGCGTTAGTGTATTTGGGATTTCTAGTTTCAACAAAAGGTCTAAAAATAGATTTGGGATTTCTAGCTTCAACAAAAGGTCTAAAAATAGACCCAAAGAAAGTATAGGCTATCCTTGAATGGCCTACTCCAAGGAGTGCTATGGAGGTAAGATCTTTTCATGGTTTGGCTAGCTTTTACAGAAAGTTTATAAAAAATTTTAGTAGTATTTGTGGACCCTTAATTGAAATAATAAGAGGGGATAGAAAAGAGTTCAAGTGGACTAATGGGGCATAAAAGAGTTTTCAATTGTTGAAACAAAAAGTTACAGAGTATCTTGTTTTAGCACTACCAAATTTTAATAAGGTGTTTCAAGTAGATTGTGATGCTAGTGGTACTACAATAGGAGCTGTTATGAGTTAGGAAGGTAAACTTGTTGCTTATTGAAGTGAAAAGTTAAATGATGCCAAGAGAAAATATTTTTTTTATGATCAAGAATTTTATGCTATAGTTCAGGCATTGAAGAAGTGGAGACACTATCTACTTCCTAAGGATTTTGCTTTGTATATTGATCATCGAGATTTTCAATATTTGAATAGTCAAGGAAAGTTTAATTACAGGCATTTGAAATGGGTTGAGTTTTTGCAGAGTTATACATTTGTTTTGAAACACAGGAGTGGAAAGTCTAATAGAGTTGCAGATGCACTTAGCAAAAAGCAACTATTGCTGACAGAAATGCAAATTGAGGTGGTTGGGTTCAAGGAACTCAAGAAATTATATCCAGAGGATCCTGATTTTGGTGAAGCTTGGAAAGCTTGCACAGAACCTGTTACTCTAGACAAAACAAAATGGTTGGATTTCATCATTTAGGATGATATGCTATTCAGAGGGAGCCAGTTCTACATTCCATGAATTTCTATAAGGGAGAATCTCATCAATGAGAACCATAGTGGAGGATTGGCTAGACATTTCGATCATGATAAAACCCTTGCTTTGGTTAGTGAGAACTATTAATTGCCATAGTTACAACAAGATGTCAAGAATTTTGTACAAAGTTGCAGAGTATGTCAGATGGTGAAAGGAGTCAAGTAGAATATAGGGTTGTATCAGCCATTACCTGTACCAGAGAAACCTTGGGAGGATATTAGTATGGACTTTGTTCTTGGTTTACCAAGGACTCAACGGGGACATGATTCAATTTTTGTGGTTGTTGACAGATTTTCAAAGATGGCACATTTCATTCCATATAAGAAGACTAATGATGTTGTTCATGTAGCAAAATTTTTTTTCAGAGAAGTAGTGGGACTCCATGGTTTTCCAAAGACCATAGTTTCAGATTGAGACACTAAGTTTGTTGGGTATTTCTGGTGTACATTGTGGAAGAAGTTAAAGATAAATTTGAAGTTCAATTCATCACATCATCCACAGACTGATGGACAGAAAGAGGTGGTGAATAGGAGTTTGGGGAATTTTTTGAGATGTTTGGTTGGGGATTTTGTAGAGCACTTGAAGAACATCCATGAGGAGGTGAGGAATCATATTACCAAGATGAATGCCCAGTATAAGGCTAAGGTGATATTTCCAATTAGTACATATAACAAGTTGAAAATGAAGAAGTTTGGGCCATGTAAGATACTGAAGAAGCATGATTCCAAAAATGCCTATGAGGTAGAATTACCTACTAAGATGAATATTTCACTAGTGTTTAACATTTCAGATTTGACAGAGTATCATGAAGGAAGTGTTGAAGATGAGACCATGGCAGCACAGTGGAGTATTCTAGCAACTAGTTTAGATACCAAAGAGATTGAGGATATACTGGATAGTCATGTTGGCAGAAGCACAAGGAACAAGACATATAAAGAATATCTAGTCAAGTGGAAAGGACAACTTGTTGAAGATTCATCATGGCTGACAAGGGAGGAGGTTAACCATCTTGGTTTTCCTCTTCACACCTAAGATGTGATGGGGTCACTTCTCAAATTACCCTGAGTGTCTAATGCAGGAGCATCCTGGGTATAAGAGAAATCTTGCATCATCCAAAAATATTTTTGTTTGCTTTTCAATAAGGGATATCTTGTGCAGAGCTGCTATTTATGGAAACTTACTATTTTTAGTAAGTTGGTCATATGATCTTAGAATGTTCTGATTTCACAGTTGGAGGTTCAGCTTAGTCATATCAGCCTATCAGTTGAGTTTCACTACCACATCATCTCTATTGGTGAAGTTATTGAGGTTTTTGGGTACAAAATATTTTAGGTCAATTTTGAAGGCCTTAGAGGCTTCGGATCACAATTGACCCATGGCTAACTAGAGCTTGCACGAGTTAGACACTGTAGATCTCATCCTGGCATTTCTAAAAAGTGGTTACAATAGAAAAATGGAGCTATGGTTAAAAGGTTATGGCCTTCGGAGGTTGGGCTACCTAAAAACATATTTTATATTTCTTTTGAGCTGACCCTATTGTAAAAATTGTGAAAATAAAATATTTCTATGTATAGTCAGCCTTAAGGGCTAGATTTCTGGAACCTTCTGGAGCGGTGGAAATTTCTTATATAAGGAAGGCCCGTAGTGTTGTCTAGGGTAGTTCTGGGTAGATTTGGGTAATGATTTGAGGCTTTGTCCTACAAAATATTGTAAAGGGAATGCCCATGTGGCTTTGCATATTGTAATTCTAAAATTTGTAATTCCACATTTGTTGAGATAATAAGAAGCCCATTTTCTATTCTTGCAAATTGTTGTTGTTTCTTTGTTTCTATTATGTGTTTTTGGTATTAAGGGAAGCACCCTTCATCACAAATCAATGAAATTTGATCTTCAACACCAATCTTGAATGGATGTTTGCATATGAGGAGGCTTGGATGAATGTGGATGAAGAAATCTTCAAGGGGGCACTAAAGAGATTGAATCCTTAAATAGATAACAATGGATCTCCTTGATGAATACTTGAATGCTTGAACATTTGAATGGTAGCCCTGAAGATGAATGAATACTTTCTTGAATTCCTTCTCCTTCTTTCTTTCTTGATTGCACTTGAGAACTTGAGATATTATGAGATGAGATGATCTCACAAAACTTGATTTTTAGATGGAGAAAATGAGAGAGGAAGGCTTCCTTTTATAGTGATCTAGGGCACAAACCTCTAGAGAAGGCTGAAATTGGAGAATTAAATCCCAATTAAACTTAACCCCTAGAAATGGACCCATATTAAATGCAATTTAAGGATTTAACATTCTGAAACCCAAAATGGCCAACCCAGAAGTGGGAATGAAATATTTCTGAAACCCGACATCGCGTAATTTATAGAAATCTAAAAATTGGACCTAGGTAAAGGACAAGGTAGACATCGCCCTAGGTCAGGGTCTAGGTCATTCTTGACCCTACCAGATCATCTTTGACCCAAACAGTTAAAAACTCTAGATTCTCAGAGAAAACTATTCAAAAAAGGTAGAAAATGAGGAAGAGAGAAGCAGAACAAGGGGAATAGCCAAATACATGAAAATATCTGATCAAAGTGCTTAACATGACCCCAAACCACTCACTTAGAGGGATAAATGTTCTTAACATGGAAGTGCTTCCATTTTAAGATGATACATTAAGCCCCCACTTTGGCAAGAGTATGGACTCGATGCAAACTCTTGGTAAAGAAGATCAAAATGAAAAGATAATCTTATCATAATCAAAGGGACAAAGGGAAACCTCAAGCCCCTAGGGAATCAAGTATTTTTCAAATCCATGATCACAATAAGAGAGACATCTCTAGAGAGAGAGAAAGAGAGAGGGAGTGTAATTATCTTGCCCAATGAGAACTTATGTCCCATTGTGAACCACACCAAAAAATGGCACAACTGGAAAGATGGAATTGAACCACCTAGTGAATGTGGCTACTCACTAGTCAACCCATCAAGGAGTCACTCTTAGGAATATTCTAGTCCATAAGAATGAAAAAAAAAGAAAAAGAGATCAAGTCTTAAGGACACCTCCGACCTTAAGGTATCAAAAATTTGAAACTGGCGGGATCAAGAGATCCTAAAATATAAATCCATGCTTTAATGATTAGTCACTAATCCAAAAAGGGAGAAAAGGTATCTTGAAAAATAATATATGTGTATTGAAAATTGCATGTGTGCAATAGGTGAGAAGAGCATATGCCCCTATGTTAAAGTCATTGCTAACACTTTAATTAGAGCAATGGCTTTAACGAAAACATAAACAACTCCACTGAGTATATTTCCACTATGAGATGCCCCCAGAAGAAGACAAATAAGGGGAAATACCACAAAAACATATAGAGAACATAGAAGGGATCTACTAGCTGTGGGGTCAGTATGATCATAAGATTATATATATATATATATATATATATATATATATATATATATATATATATATATATATATATATATATATATATATATATTATTGAAAATGAATTGACATCATTCCCCAAAGAAAGTAGAACTACAATCACAAAGGAGGAAAGATCACATAAGAGATACGAAGAAGAATCTTTTCAGACCATGACATGCAGACCAAAAAGAATTAGTGCTACCACATCTTGAATCCAAGCAAATTATACAAGGAAACATTTACGAAAAATAGCACAAGTATAACGTAATATGAAACAACATATAGAAGAATAGAGATACATATAGAGGAATTTTACAATAGGTTTGATTCCTTTATCACCTTGCACTAACTGAGTAACAAGGGTCATATAAAAGAATCTACCAACATTTAGTAAACACATCATGGGAGAAGCACAGTACAACAGGAAAACACACAACAAAGCTACCATGAAGGACAAGCCAATCAAGTGTGCCACCTACTCTCCCCATCTTGTTGTATGTCATTTATTGAAGGTGGGTAACTTGCAAGAGGGACTACATCCAACATAGTAGGAATGATAGCCAGTTCCAAACAAGGATCCCCTTGAGAATTTCAATTTTCAAAGCTAGATGTTATAGTCAATTGTGATGAAAGAATATTAGCTAAATCAATGTTAATGTCAATAGTCATATATTCATCATTAACATCATCAAGAGTATCTTCTTCATCTAGATTAATCAAAATAGGATCTAAGATACAAATAGAATCATCATAATCATGAATTTTAATATTATTATTAATAACAACTTCTTCTAACACATCTTGCATAGTTTTATCCGAAGAAGGTAGAGATTTAAAAGCTTTAGCTTGAGAATGATGCTTCTTATGATGTTCATTAGTAGATTGAATATGATTTTCTTTACTTGAAATATGTTGAGAACTAGGAGGAAAATTTGGAGGATCATGTTAGCACATCCAAAAAATTTCATGGCTATAGCAATTTCCCCCTGGTCTCTGCAATTATTTTTAGGTCCCTGGCATAAACCCTTAGTTCAAATTTTTGAAAAAACTAGCCATTGGTGTAGAAAAGCCCTAACCCTATTCTAATTTGTCATTACTTTTTGGGTCACTTAAAGGTCCCTTTAATGCATGTGCTTAATTTTTGTCCCCTTTGTCACATGGTCACGTGAACCTTTTTTATGTTACGCAATCTTGCGACTAAAGGTTTTTTACCCCCAGCGGCCTTTAATTTTTCTATAGTCCTCTGTGCCTAAATTTTTCCCTAAAGCCTAAGTCCTGCACTTTAATTTTCCTATGTTTTGGGCCTTCATTTCTTTCCTGGGCCCAGCTCTAACACCATCTCGATCTAATGGTGGGCACTTATTCTCATGAGATGTGTCAGAGCTATGTAATTTTGTGATGGCCATTGATTTTCCTTTATGGTAGAGCTTCTCAAACAGGTGGGTCTATTGACACCTATGCACAAATGGTAGATTCTCATTGGTCCATGTATTAGTTTGGTGGCTGTTGTCAGTGGGACCTAGTTTTCAGATGCATCTGAGGGTCCTGACATTGTCAGAAAATCATTGACGGGCACATGATCTTATAAGATGTGTCAGAGGCTTAAGATCATGTGTTGTCTGTTGATTCTACCTTTTTCAGAGGAGATAAAGTGCAGTGGGTCCACATGCCAAGTGTGCTGATTTGGCACCTTCTCATTGGTCCATGTAGTGTGATTGGGCCTATTGTCAGTAGGGCCAAGTTTTTTGAGGTTCAATGGGTTCTGACACTTGGAGAGCATTGATGGTCAGCGTGTAATCTGATGGGTTTTCTCTGACACATGCAAACTTAAGATAGTTGCTGATCTCTTTTGGTGTCAGAGGGTTGTCAGGGTAGGGTAAGATTCTTCATCCGATAATTGTCTCATGATCTGGAGGAGTCTTGGAGGTCTATGTGAAGATGAGACAATCGTCGATCTTCTTGATGCATGCCCAGTTAAATTCCCTCAGTCTTTTGGTGGTTGGGACAAATTATTTAGTGGCCTAATAAATTTTTAAAAGGCTTCACTCGTTCACGTGAAAAGATGGTAGTTCTCTAAATGTTTTAGCAGTTCATCAAACAAGCGTTAGCGTAATCGCTAAAATATTTGGCAGAGATGTAAAGTATTCTGTGACTTGGAGGTATCCTTCAGTCACCAATTCGCTAAGTTTGGCCAAGGTCCTATTAAGTGATAAATCATAAAGACTGCGAAAAGGAAAGATCTGATGGTCATGACTTAAAGTTGATCAAGATTCAAATGTGGACTACCGATTTGCTGCTGGCACCATGGAAATGACCATTTGATTTCAAATTCAAATTTTTGAGGGTTTCTTACAACCAGAAGGACTAAAATTCAATGTAGAAGTGACTAGAGCTGGTAAGAGATGATTTATTTGCAATTGTAGTGTGGTCCAGGGTGTGTCATGATCATCTGCAGGGGATTGTACCATGTTTTTTGTACTCAAGGTGTGTTTTAGGTGGCCAAAAGGGTTGACAAATTCAAAATTCAATGATTTGCAGTACTTTCCCAAAGATCTTTCATAAGTGCAAATCTTTCTCAGGCATGTCTGACTGGTTTTCATCCCCTGTAATAAATTTATGACTATTTCTAGTTGGTTGGGTGGTTGAAAACCCTAACCCTAGTCATTTGTAGCTTGTTGCAACCTATTTTGGGTTTCCAAGATGACTAGGGGAGTATATATGGTAGCTTTTTTTTAATTTTGTAAGGGTTCCAAAAAACTTTCTTTTTGGTCCCTGGTTGTTGATGGTATTATACTAAAAAAGGAGTTGGATTTTGGGTCTTTTTCCTATCTTTGTGTTGCTCTGATTGTATATTGATCCTAAATATGTTAATGAGAATGCTATTGAGTTCCAATCTTGCATTTGTGTATGTCTTCTTGTTTTAGTTCTGAGCTCATATATGTTAGTGTCACAAAGTGTATTAACATATGGTAAACAAAGAGTATTGTGAAGTCATCTCTGAGTTCCTAACAAAGTTGGGATTAAAGTCTTTTAGGTGAGTTTAGTGAGTTTACAACCAAGTAAGAATCTGATGTCCTTGTGTTTGAGGGAGAGGGGTAATAGGCAAATCACTTATCCTAAGCCCAGGAGTGTTTGATTTAAGATCTTTAGTTGATGTATGTAATTGGGTGACTCTTTGCCCTAGGTTAAGGCACTGGTCCATCCTCTAGAGGCATTTAATTGTCATCAACCACACACACCCAAATTTAAATGATCAAATCTTTAAATCAGTTAGTAAAGAGTATATTGGTATAATATTTTGTGATTCCTTTAAAGAAGTGAATCAAGGGTACACCCGCCTGAGCATTAAGGCTCAAAGTGTAGGAGGATCTCATTGTTGATCCTTGTTAATTGGCCCTCTTTCTTGTGGACTTTGGAGTGGTGATAGAGTCAAAGTATTATTTAAGTTATCCATCAAAGTATAAATTTACAAGTGAAGATCAAAGGGAACTACCAACAGATCCTTCATAGGTTCTATAGGAGGATTACCAAGATTCTTAGCAGATTGACAAGCAACACTAGGAGCTTGATTAACCGAATTAGAAGCTATACATAAAGGAGGTATGGAGGGTGTAGGAAAAGGACCATGAATAACATCCATAGGAGGTACACTTAATTTGATAATATTACAATGCTTATAGGCTTTATATGAATGGAAAAGATTATTAGGTCGAGAAGGACATGAATTAGGTAATGAAGGCCAAAAGAAATCAAGAGTAGCACAATTTTTGGGCCTAGAAGGTTGATATAAACTATGATTAACCATCTTCACTTCTTCATCATGAAAAAAATTAAGACATTTATGGATAGGTGAAGCAACAACATGCATGACATTTAACCACAGAAAACCAAGCTTAACTTGAAATTGATCAGAAGTAGGAACAACAACAAAGGTAGTGTTCACAATTTTTTCACAAAGTTCAACTGACAAGTTAATAGAACCAAATGATGGATAAAGAAAACCATTACAAGTCTAAATCCACACATCTGATGTATCATAAGAATCATGTTGCAAGTTTTTCATAAAAATATTTTCTTTAGTAATAACATTGACTAAGGATGTCAGATCAACAAGACAACCACGAGTAGGGGTATGTGCAAGATCATGAGGGGCTAAAAAGTGGTGATGTGAAAAATATTCACTTTTCACTCATCTAAAAGTGCATGAAAGTGCTTGTTGAGTTTTTAGTAGGCCTGGGTGTCAGTACACCTAGGCAAACCTACCACCAAAGCACAGACCTTATCGGGTACCTGATAATATTGGGTATTCAATATTATCGGGCACTCAATAACTGTGGCATAAATCCAAAACTTGCGAGCACTTTTCTTCATTTCCTTGTGCGATTTTCTTCAAGTTTCTTTCTGCAATTTTCATCTACCTGATATATTTTTAGGTACCTGATATTGGAAACAACAAATTCAACTCCAAGCATATTCAGTAAGTAGTTATTTGTATAATTTTTATTAATTATTTCATTTTCATGTTAAATGTAGCATTTTTTAAAAAAATAGGGTTTTGTATTTATATTTGTAATAATATATGAAATTAGATAGAAATTTAGATTTGTTTTTTATTTAATTAGGCATGGCTGACAACAATGAAGAAAATAACCCTCCCACACCAAATAATGATCCTGAAAACAATCCCCCATATCTAAACCCTAAATCTTTACAAGATTTGATACAAGAAAATTTGAGCATGATATGAGGTTTCCAAAACACATCAAAATATACCTACATTAGGTCCCATGCTTGCAACACTAAATACAATTGTTGGAAACATTGACACACTCACGCAGCAACATAATGTTGCTCTTCATTGGTGTGATGATATGCACGCCCAATTTGATGACGAGCTTGACCATGATGGGATTGCGGACCTTAATATAACTAAGGAAGATATAGCCACCCTTTTTGTTGATCCTAAAACTAGAATACCAGTTGACCACAAAAATCTCAAATTATCAATAAAATGGTGCACAACTGAAGCAATGTGCACAAACTTTTGGGATCACTGGTGGATGGTTTTTGATAAACCACCCCATAGAAATTTGGAGGTCCCATTTTATTTCATTAAAAAATAGTATGCTAAGTTTATACTTGGTCACCATGTTGATTATTGGACTATGAGGCCCAACATGGGCATAGGTAGAGGAGCTCCTCAGACTAGGCCATCTTCCTAGTGCCGAAAGGCCACTACCTTTGTCCCCCCCACTGATGTTGCACCCCCTCTTGCAGTGCAGCAATTTGATATCATTCCAGAGGCTGCCTCATATACTATTAGGGCCATTCATTTACTAAGTGATCAGTTGATCACATAGACCAGGTCAGTGTTGCCTCTTATGGATGCTTCTAGTGCATTGACATCTTGTCAGAGTTCACATGTATGTGAGCCCCATATGTGCATTATGTGCAGGCATATGTGCCTTGGACCGCTTATTGATTCTAATACATATCAGTTTCATGATATTGATGAGGAGGATACAAGAGACGCAGCTGCAGAGGCTGCAACACCTTCATGGAGCATCTACATCTCATGAGAGTGCTCAGGAGGTGCATGCAGAGCCATTGACTCTTGTTGATACAGTAAGAGTAAACATTATAAATAAATTTGTCACATGACTAATTTAATTTAAAAATAATTTATTTATTTAGATTAGTTTTAATGATTGCATGCACTTATGTATATATATTTTTTCCATTTATGTTCAGACGATGACACAGGAGGAGGTGAGATAGGTGGATGAGTCCACACTTTTGGCCATTTCATTTGGCCTTGATGACTATACAGTATATTATAAATTATGTACCCATTAGTTTTTTTTTATATCACTTGGTGTACATGCTTAAATCTCTATCAATTAGAGAAATAAAATTCATACATTTACTAATATATATTGTCATCTTATTGTGTTCTTCTAGGCTACAACCGATGTCAGTGGGGGGCATGAGGGGGTTCCTTCATCAGGTCTCGACAAAGGAAAGGTAGTTAATTGTTTAAGATTAATTATGCATGCATATGTATGCCACTTGTGTGTGGTAATAAATATTTTACTTGCACTTTATTGTATAGGGTGTGGCTATTGATGATGTCCCGACACTGGTTCGGCAATGTAGGGTTACAGGTGTCTCGATTCGAAGTGATAGCCCAATTGTACATAGAATTTTACATATTTTTATTTGTATTTTGTAACCAGGGTTGTTATGATGAGGTACATTGATATATAATTGACAATCTTTTTACTCTCATAGGTTACTCCGACTGTGAGGGAGGGCCCACGAGAATCTTTTGTTTCTTTGTTGACCCAGCCCACTATTCTAGAGGAGGGATCACCAGATGTAAGTTTTAATTTTAGTTCAATCAATTTGTAATTTTATTATGCTATCATCCTATTTTGTAGATTTATTACTCTATGTTGCACCACTCTACTAATATCATGATTGCAAATATATATTTATAGGTTAGAGTTGGTATTGCTCGCATGGTCCCTTCACTACCCAAGACTTATGCTAGGACACCTGATCATGGTAGGCGATCGAAAGACTAGGTACAAATATTTGTATTCAGTAATAATTTTAATTAAATTAGTGTTTGAATTATTAATTTTATATATATGTATATATATATATATATATATATATATATATATATATATATATATATATATATATGTACAAATCATATAAAGTAAGCAATCTAACTTTGGTTTGAACTCATTTTTTATACAGGATCAATCAGAGCCCAACACTTCTTCAAAGAGGCTACATTTTGATGATCCCCCTACAGTATAGGATGCAGTTTTAGTTTTGTGGTCATTTAGAGATGACACTTGGCACATTTTGAGATGGCATATATGCCACATTGTGCACCTTAAAACATTGATTTTGTAGACATTTTGAAATGCAATGTGCCATATTTGTATATGAACATACTTTTGATACATTTGATACATATATAGAACATGTTCATTTATATGTTATATTTGTGTCATCTTTTGTATATACATATTTATTATTCATGTTTATGGAATTGAATGATGAATTTATATCTTGAATATGATTATCATTATGATTTAAATTATATCTTGTTGAGGTTACATTTGTTTTTATTTACTCTGGAATACCCTGTTCATGGAGCTTATTATGTTTGAGGTTTAACTTCTATAGATTTCCTAGATTTCTGGTGCTTAACTTTCCTTGTGCCTAAGACGATGATCAGGCCATCAATACTGATACTGAAGATCATTTCTCTACAAAACAAAAACCATGCCATCTGCTCTTCATCACTAAATTAAAACTTCAATTGCTGCTAACATGAGAGTTTCATTTACCACTTCTATGAATTTTTGTATACAAATTCTATACCATCAATTATGTCACTATTTTTCATTGTGTGTGCATTCAGTCTCATACTTGCATTGCTAATTTCATATGTTATCATTTTCAATGCTTTTTGTTCACACTTATAATAATTTTAACTGTCGGCAATAATGTTTTAATATCATCGTGTATGCAGGAGCCTTCATTTCATGTTATAAAAAATCTCCATTATTGTATAAGCTTATGGTCTTCATTTCCAATCTTCGATATTACCATTGATAGATATGACATGTGACTATTGAATTTTCCATTGTGTATAATATATGATTACTTGTGCAACATGATATCCATCAGACTTACAAATACACATCTCTTGAATATATCATCTCTCAAATGTTCATTGAATGATTTTAATACTACCTTCGAACTATGCTCAGCACTGTGTATATTTATTTTATATTACTACATGGCTCCTTCAAATGTCTTCATACACATATGTTTAATCAATCTTTAACTCATGTTGTGTTCACTTCATGTGATGAAGTTGTTGCTTCATGGGTTGATTAGTGTTGACTGGATATTCATGATGAGTTTTACTTTACCGCCTCTTGTAATATTCTTCCAAATAATATGTTTGTCATCTTTGTAATATGCTACAACTATTAACATCTACGAGGAAATGAAATTTATTTGGGTTGACTTTGATCATTAATTGTTGGTGTGTAAACTTCACTCCATTCGAATGCTGATATGATGCTTAATGTTCCAACATTTTGGCATCGACTGAGATCACCTTGCCAAATGCAAATGAAGTTGAATCACCCAAAACTGAGAGAGGTTATTTTAGACCTCAAAAACATGATCCCGTAGCACCTAATGGTTTGTCGATACCTCTCACTAATGCAGAGGTAGCAGCAAGAAAGTGGAGTGCCCTTCTCTTAGCTCCCACAACTCACCAACCAACTACAAAGGCTTAAGGGTATTCCCAAACTCTTATGATGGTGAACACAACCAATTAAATGGACTTCTATCCCAATAAACTCCCTTTGAAAATTTATACACTCAATCAAACTTCAATGCCTTTTCGACTTTAGGGACACTAGGCCTAAAACTAACTTATTGTTAGAACTCTTCACCAGTGGACTTCCTGACCACTCCCAAGCATGTAGATGGTCCTCATATGACCTAAGGCCTTTGAAATAACCCTTTCTTTACTTCCATCACAACCATACCATAGCAAACTAGACCTGCACGCCAATTTCCTTAAAGCCTTCTCAACATAGGTTTTCTTTTCTAAATTTTTCATAACTAAGTATCTTGACACAATCAAGGCATTTTTAGACACCCATTTGGAAGTTATTTAAGATACCAAAGCCTTTCCTTCCAACTCCACTCTAGCACCACCTAACACCCACCTTGGACATAGACCTAATTAGCCTAGTTAGGCTTGGTTTACAAAGAAAGTATGAGGTATATGGTTCATGGAGCTGATATATGGCTTCAGATACTCTTCCCCAATTCCAAATGACTCAAAACCACCATTACTTCACTCACTTATCTACTCTATACACTTCTTTACAATTTTCTCCTACTTTATAGACTGAATCCTCACAAAAGTTTAGTCTAGGGCCTGATGCATGAGGGCCTTGCCCTTCGAGCCAATGAATGAGCCTTTGGAATCCATTGGAATATAGACCTGAATTTCATTTTCCAAATTCTTAGGTAAAACCTATAGTTAGAATGCAAGTTAGGCTGCCATTAGTGTTCAGGGCCATAGAAAAGTTTGTTTCCTGAACTGTTTTGAGAAAAACTGAGATAACTTTAACCAATGAATCTAAATCTGTACCAAATCAATAGTAAGGTGAAATAACATGCAATGAAATATTTTCACATGTAAATCTCAGCTCTGTAAGCCCATACACACCCGTACAATTCTGAGAAATGGCTAAAAAATGGTTTGTATTCCTCATTTATGGCACCAGTTTACAAAAATCAACTTCTTAGCATTATGGTTCGAAGTGAAAAGCATATATAAACTTCAAAATGAAGGTATATCAATTGGTGAACCTATTTGACTCTTGGGTTTCCAATTCCAATCTCTCGAGCAACTTTTAGAAAGTTGCAACAGCAACTTTTATTGTATTTTGGCAATTTTTTTAACTCGATAGAGTTTATGATTTCTCTTTGAGATCAAAACATATCAACATGATTTTTAAAGTAAATATAATCTAAAATTAACCTTTAAAACTCCATAATCCTAACCTAGAAAATTATCACTAACTAGGTAAACCCTATGACCTAAGGTATCTTAGGCTTATAACATTGCCAAAAGATCCTTGATCATACATCAGGGTTTTCAAACCAAAATTAGGATGATCTATTTAGATCCATCCTATTTATTACAAACACAAAGAAATTAAAATTCCTACTAGTGGAGGGTTCCCTACACCACTCACGAGGTTTGAGATATGAGCCCCACAAGATCATTGCACAATCGTGCTTAGTGCACCTTGGGGTCACTTGGGTTGAGCGTGGTCGTGAGTGTTTTGGTGATTCTGTGGGTAGAACAGGGTTGTCACTGGTGTTTACCCAGCCAACTGGAACTGATGGAGTAGATGGTTCAATGCCAGGTCAGACAGTTTGAAAGATACGCTACTGAGTCACGTTCAACTGACCCTCACTGCAAGTTTTTGCATCGACTGAGATCACCTTGCCAAATGAAAATGAAGTTGAATCACAAAAAAATAAGAGAGGTTATTGTAGACCTTAGAAACATGATCTTGTAGCACCTAACGGTTTGTTAATACCTATCACAAGGTCTGAGATACGAGCCATGGAAGATCACTACCCAATCATGCTTAGTGCACCTTGGGGTCACTTGCGTCGAGTGTGGTCACGAGCATTCTGGTGACTCTATGGGTAGAACAGGGTTGTCACTAGCATTTACCTAGCCAACCAGAGCTGATGGAGTAGATGGTTCGATGCCACGTTAGACGGTTTGAAAGATACATTGTTGAGCCACTTTTAACTAACCCTCACTATAAGTTTTGGCATTGACTGAGATCACCTTGCCAAATGCAAATGAAGTTGAATCACCCAAAACAAAGAAAGGTTATTGTAGACCTCAAAAACATGATCCCGTAGCACCTAATGGTTTTTCGATACCTCTCATGAGGTCTGAGATACGAGCCCTAGAAGATCATTGCCCAATCATGCTTAGTGCACCTTGGGGTCACTTGGGTTGAGCATGGTCGCGAGTGTTCTGGTGACTTTGTGGGAAAAACGGGGTTGTCACTGGTGTTTACTTGACCAACCAAAGCTGATGGAGTAGATGGTTTGATGCTAGGTCAGACGGTTTGAAAGATACGCTGCTGAGCCACTTTCAACTGACCCTCACTGCAAGTTTTGGCATTGACTAAGATTGCCTTGCCAAATGCAAATGAAGTTGAATCACCCAAAAACTGAGAGAGGTTATTGTAGACCTTAGAAACATGATCTTGTAGAACCTGACAATTTTTTGATACCTATCATGAGGTCCGAGATACAAGCCACGAAAGATCACTGCCGGTTTGAAAGATATGTTGTTGAGCCACTTTCAACTGACTGTTAGTGGTATGTTTGATATTTGAAATATGAAATTAATCATGATTAAGCTTGTGAAACTTGAACTGTGGAGCTTATTATGTTTGAGGTTTAACTTTTATAGATTTTTTGAAATGATAAAAAATAATATCCTTAAAGCATTAGAAACAACAATCAAACATGTAAGAATTCAAACCATGCAAATGACATAAGTATATGACATGTAAGATCCCTTCTTGGCACTATTGGCCACCCATACATGAATTTGGTCATAACTCCTTATGAAGAGTTTTAGGAAATTTAACTTTTAAATCAAATTGATTGTTACAAATTGCCATTATAGGCTTCAAAAGATCTCAATCAACCATTAAGGATCCTTTTGTCCTTCTATCTTTGATTGGATCCATGGTGACTGTAGGCATCTTCATAGGTTCTCCTACACAAGTTACAATCCACATACAAAACCAAGTTTATTGACTCAAAATACAATCTAAGAAAGGTCAAATTAATGTATTGAAATTAAGCTTAACGAACTTAGAAAACAATGCACTAAGTTAAATTATTACCTAGTCAAGTGTTCCTAAAGGGTCATCTCTTTGCTTCAAGGTCTCCAATAGTGCTTCATGATTAGCAGTAGTCATAGTCCAAAGTTCTTTTGTCTTTGGTCTTCCTTGATGCTTTGACAACTTGACATTTGTTGCTATAACAAGGTGTGAATACATGAGAATAGTTTTGTGCTTCTCATAGTCTTCAAATGTGGGAACTCCATTCTTTCTAATCATGTATGTTCATAGCCATGTTCCTGCAACAACAACTGAACCAGTAGGATATGTGAACCCATCACCATCTATCATCAGTTGTAAAAGCTTTTGTTTACATTTTACATAATGTGCAAACCAATAATCTGACCTCTCATCATTCCCCTGTGGTGCAACCAATGCAAAAACATCTCCTGGCTTCAGAAGATCTGAAAGATGGTCATAGTCAACTAAAGTGTCCATGTCATCATTTCTTATAGAGAGTGTCAAAGATAAAGGATTCAGATACTGTGGAACCCATGTATCCACCCACTCACTTGACTTGCAATGATCCCAATCATACTGAAAACACATGAGGCAAAAACAAGCCAACTCTCATGTCCAAATGGTCCATGTACTACTCTTGGAGCTTTGGAATGAATGCATTTTTTAAGAGTCTTTCACTATTTGACCATCCAATCTATCTCCTATAGTTCCCTCCTCAACCAACCAAAAGAATCTACACACTATAGAATCAAGAGTCCCCCCTTGTGACAATGCTAAAGTACACCAATCAATAATAGAATGAGCATCAAGAAGTAGAGCACCTAAAATCCTCAATTGCTCCTTAACTAGAGCTCTCTTCACACATGCACATGCTGCATCATGCTCCCTTTTCACATGCCCTAACTCAAAAAAGCTCCAAATATGAGGTACACCTCTCTCCACATGCATTCTAAACAACCAATAAAATAGTCTGGCATTCTTAAATTGATCGGTGCAATTATCCGACCAAATGAGATGCCTATCCATAGCAATACCATTTTCCTGCAAGAAGTCAAAATAGTTCTAGAAACAATGTTGAACAAACTCATGAGAGTGAGACTTATTGTCGCTCATATGAAAATGGTACTCTCTGATTATCTTTCACTCATCTTTTGTGTTATTAGGGGAATGTCTATATGTGATGTGTACAAAAATAGCAACCTGAATGGAATTGTAATACTGACCTTAAGTCTCATTTTGGGGCTGCAATGTATAGTTCTCTGCAAAGTCTACAATGGATATAATAGTTCCAATGGGGAAAGTGTCCTTACATGTCCTGAA
Source organism: Chamaecyparis obtusa (assembly GCA_027943335.1). NCBI lineage: Eukaryota > Viridiplantae > Streptophyta > Pinopsida > Cupressales > Cupressaceae > Chamaecyparis > Chamaecyparis obtusa. The sequence continues at coordinate 933,060 of BSBK01000918.1, forward strand.
TTGTTGGTCCAACCATTGAGACCTATGACTATGCCTTGCATACTTGTAAAAAAGATCTGTCTTGAAATCTGAGATAAAATCAGCAACATTGTATTCTTTTGCAACTAAGTCACATCTAGAGCCTTCACCTCCACTCTTCAATGTATATTTCATTGTTTCATATACCTTTTTTTGGATGAGTGTCTTTCCAAAATTGTGTTCCAAACCTTCATGAAAACATGTTCTAAACTTCGACAAGCCACCACATTCTGAGCACTTGGCATTTAAGCAATTTTTTTTATAAAATAAACAACCATCATCTCTATGACATAAAAATTGATCTAGCAAGTCTCTTGATGATTTGGGAAAACCACTTGCACCACAATCCTCTAGCATTTCATTAGTATGAAAAGTAGAATGAATGGACCATAATAATTTATGATGCATTGAAAACTCAACATGATATTTGCAACAACATGTATTTTGAATCTTAAGGGGTACACAATAAAATGGCTTCACAGATTCAAAAGACCTTTGTGATATTTTCAATGTTGAATGTGTATCACAAAATTTTTTATACAACATTGTGTGACTTACCTCCACATAATGTTTATGATGTGGAGTGTGGTCTCGATTTCTAACTCTCAACTTCAAGACATCCTTCACATTTGGTGACACTCTTGAGTTAGCATCCCAAAATTGTTGAATTTCATCCTTGACAACATCTATTAGCTTCTTATCGAAATGTGGAAGTCTCCCACCATAAGCCCATGTATCAATTTGAAGTAGATCATCAAGTATTTCTCTTCTTGCAAGTGCTCTACCCAAAGTTTTACGGTCTATATTGAAGTCAACACAAGTTTGTCTCATCAAACGAGCCTTTCTCAACTAATGACTTACTAAGGAGGTTGTAATAACCCTACGAGCAACTCTCTTGTCTTTTTCTCTGCTAGTCTTCCCAATGCTATTGAGAGCATTGAAAAGATTCTTCACAACAATGGCATTTCTCTCCATTTTCTTGGTCACACGAATCTTCAATTTCACAAGCACGGGTCTCATCTTTTGCATCTTTAACAACTGCACAAAAATTTGACATTTCTCAACCAATGTCTTGTTTTGAAAAAATTGATCATAAAGTCTTGAAGCCCACAACCTAATGGTTCTATGTGACCTCTTTCCATCCCAATTATTCATAATGTTCTCCTCAATTTCAATTAACCATTTAGGTGTTCTTGAAAGCCCCGAATTTGAAGATTGATTATCTTTATTGCAAGGGACTTCATTTCACATATAATTTGGAGATGTATAATGTTCATGTGGTTCTTGTGCAACATTTTCATTCCCAAAGTCTACATTTTCAATCTCTATCTATGAATTTTCAAATTGAACATCCTCTTCACTTACAACTACATTTACGGGGTCACCTTGATTAATGTTTAGCATACCTTCTCTCCTTCTTCGATGATTTTCCTTATCTTTTTCCCTATATGCTTAAATTTTGTCATCTGTCAGCTTCCTCTTGCATTTAGCCTTTCAACAACTGCTGCTTCCCATGGTGAGACCACAAGTCAACAAAAATCAAACAATGGGCCCCAAATCACATTTTTTGTTTTGCAACAAGTGAAAAAATTATAAAATCCTGTGATTGTCTGGTCTGTGGGGATAGGGAATATTTTGGTCAAATATTACCTGGCAAAAATCAAGTATCCGATTCCATATCGAGTACCCAATATTCCCAGGCTAATGAAAAAAGGGCGGGAGCAAATGAAAAAAATTGAACGTTTACATATATTGATGTATATAATATATATATATATATATATAGAAAAGAGGCATATGATATATGTAATGTATATTATATATATACTAATGTATTATAATAGACTAATGTATTATATGTACTAATGTATTAAATATACTAATATATATAATATATTATATATATACTAATGTATTATATATAATAACATGGATATAATATATATATATATATATATATATATATATATATATATATATATATATATATATATATATATATATATATATATATATATATATATATATATATATATATATATATATATATATATATATATATATATATATATATAATACATATACTAATATATTATATATAATATTACAAATTTTGGAGAATCTCTTGCAGAAATATGGAAATTATAATCTTCCTCCTAGAACATACATTAATGAAGTTCTTCGTGCCTTAGCAGAGGAAGCCAGCTGGATTATTGAAGCTTACTTTACTACATACAAAAATATGGTATGTATTTTTGGCCTAAATTTTTTTCTTGTTTCTTTTAGGTCTTTAAAGGTGGTTGGCTAAATCTTTGTATTAAATGTTCCTTTTGCAAGCATTGTAAACCCTAGCTACGTAGAAATGGAGGCTTTGAAGAATAGTTCACTGGAGGCAGAGAGAGAGACTTCCTAGGGGTCATGGGGACTGGCTAGGGATCCTAGTCTGGACCCCTTAAGACACACTTGAGCATTCCAATGTGTCAAAATGGGTCACGGGGACTCCCTAGGGGTCCTAACATGTGATAAGGTGTACTAGGACCCCTAGGGAGTCCCCATGACCCCGTTCCACACATTTGAATGCTCAAGTGTGCCTTAAGGGGTCTTAGGACCTCTTAAGACACACTTGAGTGCTCCAATGTCTCAAAAGGGGTCATGGGGACTCCCTAGGGGTCCTAACACATGATAAGGTGTATTAGGACCCCTAGCAAATCCCCATGACCTCTTTTGACAAATTAGAACACACAAGTGTGTTTTAAGGGGTCCTACGACCCCTTAAGACACACCTGAATGTTCCAATGTGTCAAAAGGGGTCATGGGGACTCCCTAGGCATCCAAATGTCTGATAAGGCATACTAGGACCCCTAGAAAGTCCCCATGAACCCCTTTAACACATTGGAATGCTCAAGTGTGTCTTAAGGGGTCCTACAACCCTTTAAGACACACTTGAGCATTCCAATGTGTCAAAAGGGGTCATGGGGACTCCATAGGGGTCCTAACATGTCATAAGCCATACTAGCACCACTAGAGAATCCCCATGACCCCTTTTGACACATTGGAATGCTCAAGTATGTCTAGAGGGGTCCTGCAACCCCTTAAGACACACTTGAGCATTCCAATGTGTCAAAAGGGGTCATGGGGACTCCCTAGGGGTCCTAATGCATGATAAGCCATACTAGGACCCCTAGGGATTCCCCATGACCCCTTTTGACACATTGAAATGCTAAAGTGTGTCTTAAAGGGTCCTACGACCCCTTAAGACACACTTGAGTGTTCTAATGTGTCAAAAGTAGTCATGGGGACTCCCTACGGGTCCTAACTCATGATAAGGCATAGTAGGACCCCTACGAAGTCCCCATGACCCCTTTTCACACATTGGAACACTCAAGTGTGTCTTAAGGGGTCCTTCGACCCCTTAAGACAAACTTGAGCATTCTAATGTGTCAAAAGGGGTCATGGGGACTCCCAAGGGTTCCTAATATGTGATAAGGCATACTAGCACCCCTAGCAAGTCCCCATGACCCATTTTGACACATTGGAATGCTCAAGTGTGTCTTAAGGGGTCCTACGACCCCTTAAGACAAACTTGAGCATTACAATGTGTCAAAAGGGGTCACGGGGACTCCCTAGGGGTCCTAACGCATGATAAGACATACTAGGACCCCTTTGGAGTCCCCATGACCCCTTTTTGACACATTGGAATTCTCAAGTGTGTCGTAAGGGGTCCTATAATAGATTCAGACACACTTGAGCATTCCAATGTGTTAAAAGGGGTCACAGGGACTCCCTAGGGATCCTAACATGTGATAAGGCGTACTAGGACCCCTAGGGAGTCCCCATGACCCCTTTTGACACATTGGAACACTCAAGTGTGTCTTAAGGGGTCCCTTAAGACACACTTGAGCATTCTAATGTGTCAAAAGGGGTCATGGGGACTCCCTAGGGGTCCTAGTATGCCTTATCATGTGTTAGGACCCCTAGGAAGTCCCCATGACCCCTTTTGACACATTGGAATGATCAAGTGTGTCTTAATGGGTTCTACGACTCCTTAAGACACACTTGAGTGTTCCAATGTGTCAAAAGGGGTCACAAGGACTCCCTAGGGGTCTTAGTATGCATTATCACATGTTAGGACCCCTAGGGAGTCCCCATGACCCCTTTTAACACATTGGAACGGTCAAGTTTGCCTAGAGCGGTCTATTGAAGACACACTTGAGCATTCTAATGTGTCAAAAGGGGTCATGGGGATTCCCTAGGGGCCCTAACGTAGGATAAGGCATACTAGGACCCCTAGGGAGTCCCCATGACCCCTTTCGACACATTGGAATGCTCAAGTGTGTCTTAAGGGGTTGTAGGACCCCTTAAGACACACTTGAGCATTCCAATGTGTCAAAAGGGATCACGGGGAGTCCCTAGGGGTCCTAATGGATGATAAGGTATACTAGGACCCCTGGGGAGTCCCCATGACCACTTTTGACACATTGGAATGCTCAAATGTGTCTTAAGGGGTCATAGGACCCCTTAAGACACACTCGAGCATTCCAATGTGTCAAACGGGGTCACGGGGACTCCCTAGGGGTCCTATTATGCCTTATCAAGCATTAGAACACCTAGGGAGTCTCCATCACCCCTTTTGACACATTGGAACCCTCAAGTGTATTTTAAGGGGTCCTAGGACCCCTTTGAACACACTTGAGCACTCCAATGTGTCAAAAGGGGTCATAGGGACTCCCTAGGGGTCCTAACACATGATAAGGCATACTATGACCCCTAGGGAGTCCCTATGACCCCTTTTGACACATTGGAATGCTCAAGTGTGTCTTAAGGGGTCTTAGGATGCCTTAAGGCACACTTGAGCATTCCAATGTGTCAAAAGGGGTCACGGGGACTCCCTAGGGATCCTAATGCATGATAAGTCTTACTAGGACCCCTAGGGAGTCACCATGACACCTGTTGACACATTGGAATGCTCAAGTGTGTCTTAAGAGACCCCCTAAGACACACTTGAGCATTTCAATGTGTCAAAAGTGGTCATGGGGACTCCCTAAGGGTCCTAAGGCATGATAAGGCATACTAGGACCCCTAGGGAGTCCCAGTGATCCCCTTTGACATATTTGAATGCTAAAGTGTGTCTTAAGGTGTCCTAAGACCCCTTAAAACACAATTGAGCATTCCAATGTGTCAAAAGGGATGATGGGGACTCCATAGGGGTCGTAACCCATGATAAAGCATACTAGGACCACTAGGGAGTCTCCATGACCCCCTTTGAGACATTGGAACACTTAAGTGTGTGTTAAGGGTTCCTAGGACCCCTTAAGATACACTTGAGCATTCCAATGGGTCAAACAAGGTCATGGGGACTCCCTAGGGGTCCTAGTATACCTTATCACATGTTAGGACCCCTAGGAAGTCCCCGTGACCCCTTTTGACACATTCAAATGCTCAAGTGTGTTTTAAGGGGTCCTAGGACCTCTTAACAGACACTTGAGTGTTCCAATGTTTCAAAAGGGGTCATAGGGACTCCCTAAGGGTCCTAGTATGCCTTATCACATGTTAGGACCCCTAGGGAGTCCCCATGACAATGTTTGACACATTGGAATGCTCAAGTGTGTCTTAAGGGGTCCTAAGATCCCATAAGACATACTTGCATGTTCCAATATGTCAAAAGGGGTCATGGAGACTCCCTAGGGGTCCTATTATGCCTTATTAGGTGTTAGGACCCCTAGCAAATCCCCATGACCCCTTTTGACACATTGGAATGCTCAAGTGTGTCTTAAGGGCTCCCTTAAGACACACCTGAGCATTCCAATTTGTTAAAAGGGGTCATGGGGACTCCCTAGGGGTCCTAGTATGCCTTATCACATGTTAAGAACCCTAGGGAGTCCCCGTGACTCCTTTTGACACATTGAAATGCTCAAGTGTGTATAAGGGGTCCTAAGACCCCTTAAGACACACTTGAGCATTCTAATGTGTCAAAAGGGGTCATGGGGACTCCCTAGGGGTCCTAGTATGCCTTATCACTCGTTAGGACACCTAGGGAGTCCCCATGACCCCTTTTGACATATTGGAATGCTCAAGTGTGTCTTAAGGGGTCCTAAGACCCCTTAAGACACACTTGAGCATTCCAATATGTCAAAAGGGGTCATGGGGACTCCCTAGGTGTCCTAACAAGTGATAAGGCATACTAGGACCCCTAGGGAGTCCCCGTCACCCTGTTTGACATATTGGAATGCTCAAGTGTTTCTTAAGGAGTCCAATGACCCCTTAAGACACACTTGATTGCTCCAATGTGTCAAAAGGGGTCATGGGGACTCCCTAGGGTTCCTAACACATGATAAGGCATACTAGGGCCCCTAGGGAGTCCTCGTGACCTCTTTTGACACATTGGAATGCTCAAGTGTGTCTTAAGGGGTTGTAGGACCCCTAAAGACACACTTGAGTGTTCCAATGTGTCAAAAGGGATCACGAGGACTCCCTAGGGGTCCTAGTATGCCTTATCATGCGTTAGTACCCCTAGGGAGTCCCCATGACCCCTTTTAACACATTGGAACCCTAGGGAGTCCAAAATGACCTATTTTGACACATTGTAACACTCAAGTGTGTGTTTAGGGGTCGTAGGACCCCTGAAGACACACTTGAGTGTTCCAATGTGTCAAAATGGATCACATTGACTCCCTAGTAGGACCCCTGAAGACACACTTGAGTGTTACAATATGTCAAAAGGGATCACATTGACTCCCTAGGGGTCCTAACATGTGATTAGGTGTACTAGGACCCCTAGGTAGTCCCCGTGACCCCTTTGACACATTGGAATGCTCAAGTGTGTCTTAAGGGGTCATAGGACCCCTTAAGAAACACTTGAGTATTCCAATGTGTCAAACGGGGTCACGGGGACTCCCTAGGGGTCCTAGTATGCCTTACCACTCATTAAGACACCTAGGGAGTCCCCATGACCCCTTTTGACACATTTGAATGCTTGAGTGTGTCTTAAGGGATCTTAGGACAACTTAAGATAGACTTGAGCATTCGAATGTGTCAAAAGGGGTCATGGTGACTCGCTAGGGGTCCCAACACATGATAAGGCATACTAGGACCCCTAGGGAGTCCCCATACCCCTTTTGACACATTGTAATGCTCAAGTATGTCTTAAGGGACCATTTAAGACACACTTGAGCATTTCAATGTGTCAAAAGGGGTCATGGGGACTCCCTAGGGGTCCTAACACATGATAAGGTGTACTAGGACCCCTAGGGAGTCCCCATGACCCTGGTTGACACATTGGAACACTCAAGTTTGTCTTAAGGTTCTTAGGACCCCTTAAGAAACACTTGAGCATTCCAATGTGTCAAAAGGGGTCATGGGGACATCATAGGGGTCCTAACATGTGATAAGGCATACTACGACCCCTAGTTATTCCTCGTGACCCTGTTTGACACATTGGATTGCTCAAGTGTGTCTTAAGGGGTCCTACAACCCCTTAAGACATACTTGAGCATTCCAATGTGTCAAAAGGGGTCATGGGGAATCTGTGGGGGTCCTAATGAGTGATATGGCATATTAGGACCACTAGGGAGTCCCCATGACCCTGTTTGACACATTGGAATGCTCAAGTGTGTCTTAAGGTGTCCTAGGGAGTCCCCATGACCCCTTTTGATACATTAGAATGCTCAAATGTGTCTTAAGGGGTCTTAGGACCTCTTAAGACACACTGGAGCATTCGAATGTGTCAAAAGGGGTCATGGGGACTCCTTAGGGTTCCTAGTATGCCTTATCATGTGTTAGGACCCCTAGGAAGTCCCCATGACCCCTTTTGACACATTGGAATTTTCAAGTGTCTCTTAAGGGGTCCTACGACTCCTTAAGACATGCTCGAGTGTTCCAAAGTGTCAAAAGGGGTTACAGGAACTCCCTAGGGTTCCTAGTATACCTTATCATGTGTTAGGAGCCCTAGGGAGTCCCCATGACCCCTTTTGACACATTGGAACACTCAAGTGTGTCTAAAGGGGTCATAGGACCCCTTAAGACACACTTGAGCATTCAAATGTGTCAAAATGGGTCATCAAGACTTCCTAGGGGTCCTAATGTGTGATAAGGTGTACTAGGACCCCTAGGGAGTCCCCATGACCCCTTTTGACACATTGGAATGCTCGAGTGTGTCTGAAGGGGTCCTAGGAACCCTTAAGACACACTTGAGCATTCCAATGTGTCAAAAGGGGTCATGGGGACTTCCTAGGGGTCCGAACCCATGATAAGATGTACTAGGACCCCTAGGGAGTCCCCAAGACCCTTTTTGACACATTGGAATGCTCAAGCATGTCTTAAGACACACTTGAGAATTCCAATGTGTCAAAAGGGGTCATGGGGATTCCCTAGGGGTCCTAATGCATGATAAGGCATACTCGGACCGCTAGGGAGTCCCCATGACCCAAATGAGATGTTAGTGAATGACTTCTTGCTAATACTACTCTTCTACCAGATCCAGATTTCAACCCTTTTGTGGATCTATAGGCTCAATGGCGAGCCCACAGAATTGGCAAAGAGAAAAATGTGATTTTATATCAACTGATTACAAAATGTTTAGTGGAGGAGAAAATATTGCAATGATCAAGAAGAAAATTTTCTATGGAAAATCTAGTTATGAATTCTGTTAAGAATGAAACTATTAAGGAATTGCATGAATCACAAACCATGAAAATAACCTTCTACATCAAAGAACATTCAAGTTATATAATTTATTAACTCTGAATTTAAACATCTTATCAACATTCATGGAAGAGATTTCATTAGCATCCATGGAAGAAATTTCATTAAAACTTCAGACAAAATCATCTAAAAAAATTCATTAACTTCAGGTGAAATCATTTAAGACGGACAAAAACAAAATCATATTACTCAGAAATGGTAGAGAAAGAAAATGAGATAAACCAAATTTATCAAATTCTTGCAATCCACAGCTTCTCTCCAAGCTCAAAATGACAATCCATGGATCCAAAATTATGGTAAAAATTAAATTCTTTGAGTAAGTCATTTAGAAATGCGTAGAATACTATAACACATGATGATTTATAGAGAATTTATGATGGACTATGCTGTGCAAAAGCCCGCAATCCCTGCCATATCTCAGAGTACTGATGAGAAGTAATGGTGAAAGTCTGAGATAGAGGCAGCGCTGGCATTGAAGCAGTAAGACATTCTTCATAATATCAGGGCAGCACCATCGAAATGATAAGGCTTTCCTCATAATGTCATGCTGTCGCTGATCTCTTCTTTAAATTTATTAATGCGGTTAGTTCTATGGCACCTGCATAATTTCTAGTAAAACTACTCATTTTACCAAACCCTTCCCCACTCTCCATAATCTTCAGCCAGTTCAAAGGTCTGTCCGGTTGTTCTTGTTTAACCTCCCAATGACTCTGTTGAGCTGTCAGATTATCAACAGGTGTGGTACAATTGTCCAGTGACCAGAATCTATTTCAAGAACCTTTGCAATTTAGCATTCCGGTTGAAGAAGTAGGGAAAGATACCATTTCACAGCCACAGGTGGTGGAAATAGGGTGATTCTCTTTCCCTCTACTTCTATAATCCGCCTCCAGTGAACTATTCTTCAAAGCCTCCATTTCTGTGTAGCTAGGCTTTTTGGCATCTGTAAAAGGCACAACTAAGCCCCTGTAGGGACTCATGCTCGTGCTCAGAATCATATTAAATAATATTTAAAATGTAAAATGTATATTATATAATATTTAATATATAATATATAATCTAATATATAGTTTTTGATATTAATATATAATTAAACAATATTTAATGTAACATGTATATTATATAATATTTAATATATATAATATATAATCTAATATATAACATTTAATATATAATTGATATTATATAATATTTAATATATCTAATATATATCTAATATATAACTAATATATTGTTTATGAAGGATGGAGAAATGGGAGGGAGAAAGTGGAGGCAAAGTGAAAATTCAAAATTCTGCATCATATTCAGGTAAATATCGGGTACCCGATTAGGCTTGGTATTGCTTTGTGCACCAAACCTACATGGTCAACTATTGGAATGTTTCAAATACCTATTTTTCCCCTGTGTCTCTGAGTTCCAGACTTGGACAATGTAGCTGACGACTTTTTTTTCAGGCGAATTTGATAAAATGAAAAGGGTATCTTAAGGAGATTATCAGCTTTCTATCGATATAATTGCTGTCAAATTTTGAATTCGGTAAGTAATTATTAGTTATTTTCTAATTGAGCTACCTCTAAAGTGTTGATTTATATATTGATTGAAAAATGATTATAACTTTCAAATGGTATAACATTTTTGAAATCCAAAAAATGTGTCACATTCTATGCTTCACCTACTATAAGGAAAAAAAATAAAAATTGAATTTTGTAAAGTTTTGAATGAGTTAAGGTGGTCAGACATGGGAGTTTTTTTATTCTAAAAACATTCTAGCAGAAAATTTATAATTAATTATTTTTTTTCAATAAAATTACAAAAAAATATGCGTCACATCTAGGCATGAGTCTACTACTTATATATAAAATCTTATAATAAAATATTATCATTTTATTATGATTAAGGTGGTCAGACATACACCTACTTCTTATTTTTTTCCTGAAATTTTTGTACTGCTGCATTGAAATCTATACTTTTCACCAATCATACTAACTTTTTCTCTAGAAAGGCCTAGTAGTTTAGAAACTAAATTCAATTTTCTACAGATTCTATTCTTACAACTTTTTGATATTAGGTTCATAGCTAGTTGAAATTTTCACGTCAAGTTGACTAACCCTGATTTGCTGATTTTTCATTGCCACTTAAGGGCATAGTTTGGCCCCTCATGATCTTGCACATACCCGTAGGTTTCTAAGAAATCCTAGCATAAATTTAAAGGGGACCATTAGGAGCTTTTATAGTCTTAGAATCGTCAAAGGTATTCAAAAGTTCTCGAGGAATTTTATTCTTAGGTTGTTGTCGAGGTTTAGGTTGAGTTTTCAATTTAGGCTTACATTTTGGTTGAAGTTGAGATTGAACTTGAGGTTGAAGCTAAGGTTGAAGTTTAGGTGGAGATACAGATTGACCAACATGCTCCACTTGATTAACAATTTGATTGAGATCATCCTTCATTGAATCATACACAATTTCCATAGAAGATGGTTGAGAAATGGTATTAGTATCATGCGCAGGTAAAGGATTCGTATAGATTTAAAGGTTTTGATTAGGAGGAGAAATAGAATTGTTCCCATTACCATCAAGATTATCAATAGATAAGACATTAGAATCAATTAAGTCTTGAACCTTATATTTTAAAGAATAACACTTCTCAATATCATGACCATTCTGATGATGATTTTGACAAAAATCTTTAGGATCAAAAGATTTAGATGCAATCGTAGTAGGTAAAAGAGATCAAATAGGAGGTAAAATAATCATATTAGCAGTTAACAACCTATTCATAATATAATGTAAAGATTTAGAAAGAGGAGTAAACATATGATTTAATTGAAAAGTAGTGGATGCAAAACTCGCATTGTGAGATGCAAGATCAACTTGATTAGCAACTGCATTTGCTTGTTTGTTTATCTAGACATAGCTGTTGAATTTTTTAAATTCTTTTGGATTAGGAGCAGCATCACTTTTATCAACTGGAACAGGAGCCATTGGAGTTTTCCTCTCAAATTGACTCACTAGTAATTGATAATAATGAAGCGCTGCACAAAGTTTTTGAAAAGAGGTAAATTCAATAAGTAGAATCTTATCTTTGATATCCTTTTGCAAATTTGAAATAAACATACATTGAATATCAATATCAGGAACATGATAGGAAATCTGAGCATGCAAATGCTTAAATCTACCAATAAATTTAGTCAATTTTTCCTTAGCACTTTGTTTACAATGCATCAAATTAGTCAAAGACACTTGTAGGCCAATGTTGTTTTGAAATTGTTGAATAAAAGCATTAGCAAGTTGTGGTAAGGAATCAATACAATAAGGAGGCAAGGAACAATACCATTGTAAGGCCTTGTCACGAAAAGTTCTAGAAAATAGTTTGGCTAAAATCCTATGGTCATGAGCATAATCACTACAAAGGATTTGAAATATTTTAACATGATGAACGGGGTCTCCTTTTCCATTCTAATTCTCAAGATGAGGCATATCAACTTGATGAGGAATGGGAGTACAAATGATGTCTAGGGACAAAGGACTTTCCATGTCACATGTAGGGACACTAAACTTGTTTTGAGTTAAAGAAGCAAGTTGTTGTTGTAAGGATGACACAGTTTGATCCAAAATGATGATTGTTGAATTGTTAGAGGAAATAGGAGGAATATCAACATTAGAAACACTAGGTAAAGTGTAAGAAGTTGTAGGAATGGAAGATACAACTAGATGAACACTAGGAACTATAGTTGGAAGTGGATTGGAATAAGCAAAAGGAACATTATGATAAGAAGGTTGTGATGTAGGAAGAGGCATAAGAGGAACACTCAAAGGAATAGAGGGAACCATCATAGTCACCAAAGAAGGACTATAGGTAGGAACACTAAATAAAGGGTTAGAAGAAGGTTCTACACTAGTAACAGGAGGAATCAACCCTAAATCTTGAGCTTCTTGAGCTAAAGATTTAACATTTGAATGCACGAGGTGAGTAATACCATGAAGAAGATTAACACATTGATCACTATCATGAATAACTTTCTTAAGAGCCTCTATAGCTTGAATAGAATCTTAATTATGGTTTTCTTGAATAAGCCAATTTTCCTTTTTATCAAGTTCAGTTGAAATTTTTTGAACTTGTTTAGGAGGAACTCTTAAAGCATCATCCTCATCATGAGATGAGTGAGAAGATTTTTTCTCCATAATAGGATTACAATCATGAAGAATCAAATTGTCATCCGAGACGCTAAGGAAAGGAGAAGAAGACTTAGGATCAAAGGCACCCATAAGTCTATGACTTCATCTAACTGGAATATTATAAGTAGGACTAGAAGTAGTAAAGCTCATAAACCAATACAATGCAAATGAATTAGACTAATAAAACATAAAGCATGAATTTTTTTTTGTATTTTGAAAGAAATTTTGCAATTTTTTTTTTGTATTTTTGAATTAGAAAATCAAGAAATCTAATTAGTATGAAAGATTTAACATAAAAGAGAAATCTAATACCAACAAGATAATATAAAGGGATATCTAACAACAAAAAGAAAGAGAGTAAGCTAGTCAGGTTCACCAAAATGAATAGGGTAAAATGGTAGTATGTGTGTGTAGAATGAATAGTATGATATGAAAAGGGGAAATATGAGATCTACTTCTAAATCCAAATTCGCAAAGTAGAGATCTAGATTGATCAACCAAAAGGTTAATACACAAAAGAATCAATCTATGGAGAATATGAATGAAGGAGAAAACCTTATATTTCACTATGAAGAGTATATGCTTGAAATTTGAAATAAATAAAGGGAAAATAATAACAACAAAATAGGGCAGATTTGGAAAATGCTAATTTCTAATGTCTGTGTATAGTTTCAGGCAATTCTGCAACCTGTTTTGGACTGTAAATGCTGAGACAAAGAAAACCCATAAAATTTTTATCTTTCTGGCAGTAGGTAGTCTTTGACCCCAATAAAAGGTCAAAGACTACTTCATAATTCTAAAGGTCATCTTTGATTTTGTTCATGGATCTTGAAAGTTCACTGAAAAAGAGTATCCAGATCCAAGCTCCAATCGGTAGTCCTACACCTATACCTACAAGAAAAATGGGTTTTTTTTTGTTTGGATGGGGGGTTTGCCTTGGTCAAACCCCGATTTAGAAATTAACCTTGAAATTGAATTGAAATTGTAACGTGCATAAACAAAGTAAATGAAACGATTCACCTTGCTTATGGTGAAGTCCTTGTGGAGGATTCGAATCCTTGAATCTACAAGTAGGGATGCTCCAAATGTATGTAGAAATGAATGTAGGATGTCTCAAATCAATGACATTTGATCTTCAACACCAATCTTGAATGGATCTTTGCATATGAGGAGGCTTGGATAAATGTGGATGGATAAATCTTCAAGGGGGCTCCAAAGAGATTGAATCCTTCAATAGCTAACAATGGATCTCCTTGATGAATGCTTGAATGCTAGCCTTGAGGATGAATGAATTATTTATTTCTTTCCTTCTCCTTCTTTCTTTCTTGATTGCACTTGAGAGCTTGAGAGATTATGAGATGAGATGATCTCACAAAACTTGATTTTTAGATGGAGAAAATGAGAGAGGAAGGCTTCCTTTTATAGTGATCTAGGGCACAAACCTCTAGAGAAGGTTGACATTGGAGAATTAAATCCCAATTAACCTTAACCCCTAGAAATGGACCCACATTAAATGCAATTTAAGGATTTACCATTCTAAAAGCCAAAATGGCTGATCCAAAAGTGGGAAAGAAATATTTTTGAACCTGACATCCTATAATTCCCAGAAATGTAAAAATGGACCTAGGGCCAAGGATGATGTAGACACCACCCTAGGTCAAGGTCTAGGTCATCCTTGACCCTACCAGGTCATCTTTGACCTAGATAGTCAGAAACTCCAAATTCTCAGAGAAAACTATCCAGAAAAGGCTAGAAATGAGGAAGAGAGAAGAAAAATAGGGGGGAATAGCCAGATACATGAAAAGACCTGATCAAGGTGCTTAACATGACCCCAAACCACTCATTCAGAGGGATAAATACTCTTAACATGGAAGTGCTTCCATTTTAAGATGATACAGGAAGTAGAAAGTTTTGACGTGCACTCAACTACAAATCTTGGTATATCGGTTGAAGCAACAAAACTGAGCAAGAACAAAGGATTGAAGATTGTGGAGGTAGAAATTTCTCTACTAAATATGTGTGCATTAAATGCATTGGAGGAGTTATAATTTATTATAAGGATACTATTTTTTACTAGAAAACCTATTGAAGAATTGAAAGGATAATATTCAAGAATTAAAGACAAGTTTAGTAGATTAAGATGCAGTGAAAATATTGAGTAGTATCTCTTGTACATTATAATCAGAAGTAATTAATAAGCTATGGCAGAGAGCTGGGAAGGTGATGAAGATAGTTAAAATAAATGAGGAATTAGGCATGTTGTGTGTTTGGCATTTTTTTCAAGGGGGAGGATTAGATAGTAAAGAATCAAAGGGGTAGAAGAACTAGTAAGAGAGAGAATATTTAGGGAAGAAGTAGCAAGGAGAAAAGAATTAGACAAATTCTAGGATAAAGAGATTAGGAAAAGAGAAATAAAAATATTTATAACCTAAGAGAGAGAATTTATTATCTTGGTATTTTTGGTGTTTCCATAAATGCCAAAGGGGGAGATTGTTAACATAACTGATGCAGAGATCAAATGAGTATGTTATGGTATATGTTTGATGTAGGAATGATGATAGGATGATCAATTATGATGTTTTCACTGATGTCAACATAGTATTTTTTGTTTGAAAGTGTTTCTATGATAATGACGTAATTTCAAGAGGTTGAATCTCACACTATGGTATGATTTGGAGTGTGTGATCATAAAGAAAGACTAAGTGATGTCTCGAGATGATATTTCCATTACCTTAGAAGTTCATCTTATGTATATTGTGATCTATGATTTTTTGAAGGTTGACATAGAAACATAAATAATAAGATAAAGCCAAGGAGTGATGATTGGATGATTGTGTTAAATTGGTTTGGATTCAAGTTATCTGATTTAGGATGTGTTATCTTGACTATGTTATGAGGTTTCCAGCATGACTACATCATCATTAGTGACAGGATGATAAATTTATAATAAATTGAATCTCATTTAGTGAAAGGTACAATAATTTCTTATAACAATTAGCTAGATCCTTAAGTGATGATGTTGCACCATCATGAGATAGTGGTTATGTGTTGTAATGATTGTAGTGATGTCATAGATTGACATGGAATATTGAGTTGGCATTCTCATGATCATGATGATAAGATTTCTTGGACTTGTGTAAGAACATTGGAGAGTGTGATGTGGTTTGAATTTTCCTTGTCCAATTATTTGTGCAATGAATTTTGAGGTCAGCATGAATGTCAAATTATAAATGATAATTAGTAATACATGTTAGTGTTTAAGGAATGAGAGTGAATAAATTATATTGATGGATTAGGGTTTTATTTTCCCATTTAGTTTTAAACCATTTTATACATGATTTTTGATGTGCTATGAAAAAAAGAGTGGAGGAAAAATATCATTATTGTGTTACTTTTATTGTTGCGGTAGTTTATGGTGATTAAAAGTCTTAGTACAGATATGAAGAAGTATTTAAGAGAAAAGCATAGATTAGGTACATTGGACTTGTCATGTATTGAGTGAAAATTTCATATCACTCTTTACTTATTTTAGTGTTGACAAGAGAAATATCTTAACCAAGTCACTCCTAACAGGGTGAGAAAGATCCTAACATGTCTGAAGATCAAAATCCTCTAACAAGGTGACTCTCAGAAGGAGTTATAAATCCCTTAACTAGGTAGATCCTAAAAGTTCTTTGTTCTAAGATTTTTTTTAGGGGTGAAATGGATACTAATGAATTTAACAATGTAAACTATGTGAGATAAGTTCATCAATTAACCATACCAAAAATAACACTCAAAATACAAGAAAAAGAGGGTCTTCCAAACATAACTCTCAATAAAACCCAAGTTAGATTAATAAATACCCAAAAGATGAAGGGATGCCAATGATAAAGAAACATTATATCAAGGAAGCATGCAAGAAAGTCATCTTTCATGAAATGTAGGACTTGATTAAAGATGTGTAAATGTAAATGTGAAACTGAGCTAATTGATTTAATGAGAAAATTAAGAAATATCTAGATGCTAAGTGTATGCAATCAACCCAATTAAGATATTAAAATAGGTCTAGGATAATAAGTGTAATCAATGATAGATTACTTACCTTGAAATTTGTAGAGTAATATGACTTTTAAAAAAACAACTAAAGATCTAAACCTATGACAGAACTTACGATAACAGATTCGTGATCACAATAGAAAACCCTTAAAATGTTATTTTTCTAAGATGTCCAAGAACAAGTTGACCTGGTGCAACATATTTCAGACTCTTTTCCATTTAAAATCACCATATTTTGAGGACATGGTAGAAAATTTGACCTAAATTCTTCAAAAATGTCTCAAAAAGTAGATTCTAGATTTGTGGTTGTAGTTTTGATCTATCCTTCTCCTGCACATAGGAAAGCATGTTTTTGAGTTTGGCTAGATGAGGGATTTCCTTAGTCAAGCCCTAGATTGAGGAATCAAATTGAGCTTTAAATGTAAATGTAATTATAAAGGAAATGATAACATGTAGTAGGATTAAATATATCAAATTAAAGATACAATTACTTTTGTAGATGAAATTGAATTTGATATGTGATCAAGTATGCAGATATAATAGCCTTGACTCAAAAAAACCCAAAAGGAAACCAACAAAGTCAAAACAAAATATATAGGAATGTATGTTACATTCCATGATGAAGGATGGAAGAAATTGAATGATTTGGAATTATGGATCTATTCCTTAGAAGTGAAAATCCACTACCACCTTGAACGAAGAAGCTTGATGCAAGAAGGAAATGCTTGAATTTGAAGATGCTTGATTGAAATATCATGAATGCATATATGATTTCTCTCAAAATTACTTGTAGAATTATGATGTAGCTTGATGGGGATGAAAATGAAATTCCTAAGACTCCTTATATACTAATTTTTAGGATTGAAAACAAAACTTGTTGGCCATAGAGAAAATAAATCAATTGGAAAAACCTGAGGTACTTCAAGCCCCGTAATTAAATTTCCTCAAGGAAGAGGTCAAATTTTTTTGATCTCTTCCTGGAACATGTTGAGTTGGTTGACCTATTATATAATAAGTCAACCAAGATAAGCTATTCCCAAAGGGTTTCCTAGAGAGAGTTCCTAGAGGCCTCAAAGAAGGTGTAGAAAAAATCAAGGGATGATGAAACCATCCGATGATATGGCCAAAAGATGATAAAATAACACCTAAAGGACCATGGGGAGAGAGATAGATAGATAGATAGATAGATAGATAGATAGATAGAGAGAGAGAGAGAGAGAGAGAGAGAGAGAGAGAGAGAGAGAGAGAGAGAGAGAGAGAGAGAGAGAGAGAGAGAGAGAGAGAGAGAGAGAGAGAGAGAGAGAGAGAGAGAGAGAGAGAAAGAATGGTTATCTGGGAAGGTTTTTGTCCCTTACTATGAATAAAATAAAAGGAAACACACAAGCAAGGATCAAATGGTCTAGCAGGTTTGTGTGCCCGATAATTAATCCTCTACACCCATTGGTGGCTTTTGCATGCATGCGTATGTGTGTCCACCCATGGATCAATTCCTTGGTATCACCACAAAGTGTAAATATGTTAGATGCTCTCTATGGATGGAAAAGGGTTTGTTATTTGTAGAGAAAATTTGTGTATGTGTTTCCCTAGGTGAAGTATCATTGATACCTAATAGGGAGTTGCATGTTAGAAAATGAAAATTCATTTTCCCAAAATGAAAAAGTGTCACTAGTCCCCTCTAGGGAGTGGAATGTTTTAATGTAAAAGTAAAAGTGCATAAAAAAAGTAAACTATAGTACAAAGAGGGTGTATGTATGGCCCCTCCTTATGATTACTATGTAGTCATACACATCATAAGGAAGAGAATCAAGGATAACTACTTATAGACACAAGTAGATATCCTTTAACAACAATGTATGCCATAAAATTAGTGAAGAGAATTGACTCTTGTAAGCTAATAAAATAGATCAATTATGGAAGGATATGTTTCTTTTGACAAGAAACCCTTTTAAGGAAGTGATTTTGTTAGCAAAACATATACCTTACAGAGGATTTTCATGAACAAAGATAACAACTTCAAGATAAAAGAAGGGGAGAGGAATCAATAATGCACCTAATCAACCCCCTATGCATAGGTGGAAGAGGGATATTTGGATGAAGGATGACAAAATTTAAATCACATAGTAAGGGAAAATATTTATCCTAAACTTAGTTTTGCAAATGAATAAGAGGTTATGATCACAAACATACACATGTTGTATCTCAAAGGGAGTCATGATCAAGACACAATTCCTTATAGGAAAATAATGTCACGTGATAAAAAAAAAATGCCACTGTAATTAGGAAAGTTGATCCTTAGACAAAGAGAGATAAAGAATGTAGAAACAACCTTTCCCCCTAAGTGAGAGACAAGAAAGAGAAGTCTATGGTGGATTATGTATCAAAATGTTGTAAAATATAAAGATGAATTGTAAGCAAAAACCATAATCTTGTTGTGTAGAAGACACCCTATATCAAACAAGATGTATCATAGAATAATACAATTCCATAGAGAAAGGTAGGACAATAAACATAATAAGATATACAATTCTAAACATAATATGCTAGAAAAGATATCATCGATGAAATAAATTATAGATTATTATTAAATGAAAAAAATTATATTCCAAGGTATGGAGGGACATTGTAAGGCATAAACTATTGCACCATGCATGGAACAAATCATTACATTCCCATAGATAAGAACATATCATAAATAATTCAAATATATAGAGAAAGAGATAACATATATTTAAAAGGGAAAATAAGATAATCCCCTTAGGATAGATCCCTTATAACATGTATAAGACAAAGATAAAGTTTCACAGAGAAATATAACACAACCAATCAATGTAAACATATTCTAAAGAATACACACCTAAAAGGGGAAAAAAGAGGGATACATATTAATCACACTAAAATATGTCTCTTGGATATTGAATATGCACTTTGTAGAATGGATATTAAAGTATAGAAGACATGTGCGAAGGAGTTAAATTGATCCCAACAAAGGATGAAATTTTTCTCCCATTGAAGATGGGAAAAGTGAAAGACCTATTGTGCCACTCATGATCATATTATAAAGAATAACAAAGAGTGGCCCCAATAGGGAATAGAAATGCAAGGTAATCTTATGAGAGAGGAATAAAACCATACTAATGGATATCAAGAACTAAACCCTTCTAACCTAGTCTAGTGATAATATTATAGCCCGTAGTATAAATAGAGAAAAGGGTAGATGGAGAGAATGGTTTATCTTGAGGGTGATCTGTAAATATAGTGTAAGGAGGAATGGAATTTTGAGTTGTATGTATAGGCGATTGTGAGAAGGTGAAGGAGATGGATCATCTAAGTATTGGTTAATAGCTAAGTCATGAACCATACCTTGAATGTGTATGAATGTAGAACGGTTGTGATGGGATTGATCATGGGAAGGATTAGGTATAGGATTAAGATTAGGAGTGTAACAAAAAAAAAATATAATGCCATCAAAAATATGAATGAAGAATCCACATGAAATTCTAATGATTGTCTTGAAATATGTTTTATCAGGAAACCTTGTATTAGTTAACCTCATAATAACATATGCAATAAAATCATGTAAATATAAAGAACATCATGAAATAAAAGAAACTGGCATAAATTTCATAGGCATGATAAACAGATGCGAGTATAAGAGTTACCCTAAAGAGTATTAAGCATAATAATAGTTTAGAAAATATAATTGTGTTAAAATAAGATCTAACAAGATGTCTAACACCAAGAAAGAGATATAGGATGGAGGGTGTTGGTAACTTTTCCTTGCAAGAACAAACTTGAATCAAAAGGTGGGCTTGATCCTCAAATTAGGCACTCAATTTTGACAAGAAAATAGAACCAATTGATGAGGATAGAGAACATCCTCCTTCTTCTTTGAGCTCCACATCACTCAGGTGGGTATTGCATTATCTGCACACTCAAGACACCTCATGATAAACAATAGGCCTGTAGATAGATTATTGTGGAATAGTCTTCAAACCCCTATAGGTATCCTATACCTCAATGAAACCAAGATCTCATGCAATAGCCCTACTTGCGTAGAATGAGTCTGAAGACCAGAGACCTACACTAACAACATGAAAGGGAAAGGGTGGAACTAAAAGTAAATGATTTGAAGATGGGTTGAAGGACCCCTGAGATGTCCTAAGTCTCTGATAAACCATTGCCTTGTCCAATGGGCCACAGAGTCAAATACCCTATTGCAATAGATAGCTATGAAATATGAAGACAATGTACTCAATGTGTTGATGCCTAACATCAATCACACACCATGACCAAACCTCACTTTAACAACCCACTTGTGTATCCAAGTATGTTATTACCCATTCAAAGGATTTTAACCCTCCTCTTAGAAGAGACCTATAAGTAGATAATACATTAACCAACATCCACTGGAAGACAAGCATGACATATCTTTGATACCTCAGCTCATACACACATGAAAACTAATCCTAAACTAGTTATCTTTGCAAAGACAACTCCACTTGCAAACACATAGGTAATGCAAATAGAAGAAAAAAACACCCTTGATGTATGATTAATGAATTTAGAATTCAAATGGAGATAGCTTAGTAATAGTAAGAATATATTGAATCCTCATACAGAAGACAAATCAATTACAACATGTATTATATTCCCTGAACCAACAAGGGAAGGAAGAACACTCTATATGTAAAAAAGTAGAGAAAATCTACAGGAAAAGGACCCTTCATGGAACCAGTTCTACTCAAAATTTTGTAGAAGAAGGAACCCTTACAAAATCAAAACTTCAACCATATATACCACTAACTGCCTTGGAATCCCAAACAGGTTAGGATATAACAAGCTTCAGATAGCTAGGGTAAGGGTTAGGGTTTCACCCACTAGACCAACTGAAATGGTCACAAAATAAATGCAGGGGATGAAACACAGGCAACCTGGAGAGAATGAATCTCAAATAGATTTTCAATCATCAAAATCTATGAGAACAATACAAAACAACAAGGAATTGCCATGCAAACCAGTCAAATCAGCCACCTGTAAACACACCTTGAGCACAAAAACATAGGGTACAGACCCCTGTAGTTGAACATGGCACACCCTAGACCACACTGCAATGGCAAATAGATCATCAAACAAATCAAATCTGGCCATGAAAACATTCAATTTTGGTCCTTTCTATCGCAGGAAATCCTCTGCAAATTCAAATTTGAAAATAAAAGGCCACATTCATGGCGCTTGTAGTGAATCGGCGGTCTAAATTTAAAATCAGATCAACTTTAAGTGGCAACTGTTAGATCTCTTTATTTCACGGGCCTTTATGATCTCAACTCAATTGCCACTCTGGGTTTACCTCTAACGAACATGCAACAAGGCATTTTTTTTGTTCACAAAAAGAACACTTAACTCACCATTTAACTCCATGACTTGGTGACCATAGGAAAACACATAACCTTGGTCCCACATTTAGCGAACTAGCGACAAAAGGACACTGCCAGTTCATGAAACACTTTATCTATCTACTAGAAATTTTAGCGATTACGCGAACGCTTGTTCGCTGAACTGCTAAAACATTTAGAGAACCTGTAATACCTCTCCTATGGTGATACTTAGACTTTTCTGATTTGGACATTTTATTATTATTATGGTCAAGACTATACATTTACATTTATGTTTTGTGGATGATGACATGATGAATATGCTCATTTATGGTTAGTAATTACATGTTTATGAGATTAGAAAATTATCTATTTTTATATGGATCTAACCCAATTATTTGAATCTAACCACTATCATGATGTTTTATGTTTCATGGATGTGTCTGATGTGTTTTTCATGACTCCAAGACGAAGTCATAGTTACTCACTTAGTTGAGGTCCACAAGATGTATCGATCCTGGTCATCTGCTTGCATATATCTGATTTGTATCTCCATATGTATATATATGTATCTCTTCTTGGTGATGCAGGATTGCAGGTACCGGGTGTCATCTCCACCTGGCTTCACAGGTCTGAGCGATCCCTCAAAATCCTCGATCGTTGTTGTTGTTACGGAGGTATCACCAGGTCCATAGGAAGAAACTTCACCTTTGATCCTGTTATCCTTAGGTGGGAAGTGTCGAGTCAATCCCTTGTGTGAATGTCTTATGTGGTTTTGTAGTTGATGGAATTGTGGATCTTGTAGCTAGTTCTTGCCTTCATGATATGTTCAATTCTATTAGTAGATCATGGATGTAGATTATTGTTCATTTGAGGGTATGATTTAGTAGCGTATCTCATTAGGAGCGATTTTGAGTGCAATTAAATCATGTGGTTTTAATACCCATGATAAGGATTAATTTTATGGTATTTTAATGTCTAAGGAAATATTAATAATAAGAGGTTTTAAATAATAATAGTGGTAAAATTCTAACCTATGTTAGTGGCTACTTAATATATGCATATATATTTTAGAATGGGGATTAAGGTATGAATAAACCATATAGTTTATAATAATGTTATTCTAATGTTTAACATTAATAATAATGTACCTTATTTATGGTATTATTTTATAATACTAATAATGACAAAGAGTCTATACCAATAAAAATAATAATATGTTTTATAATAATAATATTGTGCTTGTAATAATATTTATAATAATAATAATATATGTACACATAGGCATATGGGTGCACACATATGCATATGCATACATATATTTATATATAATTATTACCATGTAATCATTTATTATATTAATAAATAATTAGATCAATTAGCGGTATGGTAAATAGGATTATCCTATTACCATAGTTAAATAATTTAATAAATTGTTTTAAGATTATAATACTTATTTTAATATCCATAAATTTAAGGACTTAGATTATAGTTTATTTATTCCTTTACGGGAATGAGTTTTCAAAACCATCTCTTTAACGGATGGATAGTTGAGATGGTTGCACCAGTTGGATTACCTGTGCAACCACCTCCTCCATCCTATTTACAGGAAAGATTTCCTATGTAAAAGAGTGTTGGGAGAAGAGGATTATTATTATTATTGTGGTAGAAAATTTATCCTGTGAGTTTGGCTTTTGGATTGTTACGGGTAGAGGCTGGAAGGTTGTGAGCAAAGGGATTCAAAGGAGTGTTGGAAACATTGGAGAGGGTTTGATCTTCCTTCTTCTCCAACTGGTCTTCGCAGGACTCCAGGTTGGAATCCATCCTGAGAAGTAGATTTATCTTGTAGAATGAAAGTAAAATCTAGATTTCTAAAAAAGTTTCCGTATATTGTGCTATGGTTGTAAAATATATATATATGTTTTATTTTCTATGTATTTGAAATGTGTTTGTGGAAAGTTATTTTACGAATGTCTGTATGTTCACTGTGGTGAAACCTCCCTGGTAGGGTAGAAGTGGTTTTGATCTGGTAGGGTAGTGTATTTTACTGTCACTGGATGTATTATGAATGCTTCCAGAGTTTAGAACTTTTGTTGCAACCTTACTGTTTCATGTCCATTTATGTGCCACCCTTTCTTTTCCCAGATCTAGAATATATTTGTTAGATAGGTGGGGAGGATTGATGGGCCATTTCTAAAGGGAAACTGGGATATCTCAAATGGGTCGTGCTCATATTAGGCAACCTTAGTCCCCATAACACCTAGTTTTACCCGCAAGACAAAGTTGACAGTCGTTCTCTGCAGTTCCAGTCGGCTCAATGTGTTAACCGAGTAAGGTCGGTAATGTGTTAACCGAGTTAGGTCAGCTCAGTGTTAACTGAGTTAGGTCGGTAATGTGTTAACCGAGTAAGGTCGGTAATGTGTTAACCGAGTTAGGTCGGTAATGTGTGAACCGAGTTAGGTCGGTAATGTGTTAACCGAGTTAGGTCGGTAATGTGTGAACCGAGTTAGGTCGGTAATGTGTTAACTGAGTTAGGTCGGTAATGTGTGAACCGAGTAAGGTCGGTAATGTGTGAACTGAGTGAGGTCGGTAAAGTGTCAACCGAGCTAGGTCGGTAGTGTGTTAACCGAGCTAGGTCGGTAGTGTGCTAACCGAGGAAAATAGGATTCAGACTTTATACAATTATAACACTTAAGTATTTTCTTATACTTTAAGTTATACTTGTATAAAGGGATTAGGTACCCTTTGAATCCATTGGAATAGGTTTCAGGTTCCTAGGAGTTAAGTTGTAACTTTTAAATTTCAGATTTTTAATTAAATCAGACTTAGTCAATTTTCAGGATTAGCCAGGTTTTAGGTTTAGAAAGAAATTTTGTTTAAACCTGAAGATTGTTCATTCCTTGTTTAGTGGAGATTATTTTCAGTACATTTAGATGTCTTTATTGAGATAGAATGTTTGTAAGGAGCAGTTTAGGGTTTAGAGTCAAGACATTCTAAACATTCTTAACATACCTAATTTCTCTAAACATACATAACTATCCTATTATTTTCAATTCTTGGTAGTAGTTCTCAAATGTGTTTGCAATATTCTTTTACTATGTGTATGATGTAATTGTGATGTGTGGGTTGAGGGTAGAAAACCTAACGACACCTAGTGAGTGGCTCTCAGTGCGGGGCCGGGGCCCTAAAGTGGCTAGAACCAGGATAACCGACTGAAGAGTTATTTAACAAGTGGAAATTTAATTAAACTGATGGGAATGGGTTAAAACATTAAAAAGATTAAATGTGCCTCGCCCATGCCATTAGTGCTAGTAAAGGCTATGGATGGGAGTGGGAGAAGGTACCTATGCGTAGGTACGATCGAATGGCACTTGTGTGTACGAAAGGCATTCGATCCCGCATGTCCCTACTTGGGGGCCGGGGCCCAGAGTGGCTAGTACAAGGACAACCCAAGGGGTGAGGGCTATGCGATGACACTCACTTAGGTTGTTGCTTAGAGTTTCTACCCAAGCCTTAGAACCTTTTGGGAAAGATCTATACTTTGACTCTCTTTTCATTTGCTATTTTGGGAAAGATTACCCAACCCTAGGTTTGGCCTAGCTATTCCTTCTTTGTGGACCTTGGTGTTTATCTCCTAACATGGGGGAGTGGGCCTTATAGGTACCCATGTGGTTGGGTGGTAAACATTTTTATCGAGGTATCTTTTGCAGATACATGCTTGAAGATTCATGCTTGCTTATGTACCAGATTTGAAGAATGAAGGCCTTGTGATTATATTTCATGATGCATAATCTTGTTACCTCTTATGAGGAGTTGAATGCAATGTAATCAATAATGTATTTCAAAATGATGTAATTGGAATGGGTAGACTTAGGAAGAAGGGAAAAGGGAAATGTGAACTTTATGTTTAAGATGTATGTTGGAAAGAAAAAGGATTTTGTAACATTCCAAGTTATGTAACATGCTTTCATTATTGTTGTTTAAGTGAAGCTATTGAAAAACCAAATGTAGTATATTTTAATGTATCAAATGAGTTGGATAAATTTTATAAGTTACATTGTTCATAAAGGATACTTAGGAATATAGATGATTTCTAAATGGAAAGTTGAAATGAAAATATTTTGTATTTCTTAAGATATGATGCAGTTTGCTTTGAGAATTAAATCTTGTTGTTAGTTTACTTAATGGATTTGAATGAATCATGCATTTAAATGAAAAGGGAACCTTGGAAGGAATCTAAGTTTAAGTTTTGATTACATAATTCATTTTAAAGTTCAAAATTTTTCATAAATTTTTACTTAGGTTTTCTTTTGTTAAGAGAATCTTTGTTCTCTTCCCTAGTTCCCTTGCGGGGCATGATAGAACCGCCATCTTTTTCACACGAACAAGCGAAGCCTTCATAAATTTTTTGGACCACCAAAACATTATCCCAACCACCAAAAGACTGAGAAACTTTGACCGGGCCCGCATCAGAAAGATCGACGGCCGTTTGAAGTTCACATACCCATCTGAGATTCTATTAGATTACACGCCCACCATCGGATGAAGAATCTTCTCCTTGCCTTGACAACCCTCTAACACTGGAAGAAATCAATGGCTATCACAAGATCTTAAGCCTCTGACACAGTAGATGAGATCATACGTCATTCATCGATTTTTTGACAGGATCAAGACCCTCTGACACATTCGGAAACTAGGTCCCACTGATAGCATGCCAACATGTTAATACTTGGACCAATAAAATATCACCAACTATGCAAACATGTCAATGGACCCACCTGCCTTCCTTATGAGAATCAACGGCTGTCGCTATACCACTACATTAAAAATTGAGCATGTTATATCAATGGTATAATGACAGTGACAAGATTAAAATGAACATTAATGCAACCACTAACCTTATTAAACCTCAACATATTTTTGATACTCTTTATAACAACCAAAGCTTCTATCTAGAAATATGACCTTAAACTTTAGAATTAATTTCCCCTTTTCAATGATGACTTGTTCACCTAATTAGGGACCGTTCTTACTTAATGAAATAGAATTACTTGGAGTGTTGTGAATGCTGCAAAACATTGATTTGAAGTCTCCTCTAGATCACCTTTCAAACTTTGGTAGAGCTGCCACCTCTTTGCAGAGGACAAATCTGAATCAGCTGAGAACCTTTCCCAACTCTAAACCTTCTTCAAAACCCACAATCACAAAACAACATCATAAGATAACTACTTGTCAGGACTGAAAATATATCACACTTTGTTACAAACAATGACCAAACAAAGACTCAGAGTCGCCACTCAAAACTTAGTGAGAAGATCTTACAAATGTGTTTTTATATCTAACTCTGTGATCATTTAACCAGACTCTGGGATGAGCCAACCAAGAAAGGAAGCTTGTTGTCTTTTATTCTTTCCCTAGCAGAGTCACCATTTTGTTGGGGACTTGGATGGGTAAATCAATGTGGTCAACAAAAGATTTTGATTTTAACAATATAGTCCCAACCAGACATCCTAATAGATATATTTCTTCATTTTTGTTCTCCCCAGTAGAGTCGCCAATTTGTTGGTAACTTTTTCTTGCAGGACCAAACTTGAATCAAAAGGTGGGCTTGATCTTCAAGTTAGGCACTCAAGTTTGACAAGAAAATAGAACCAATTGATGAGGATAGAGAACATCCTCCTTCTTCTTTGAGCTCCACATCACTCAAGTGGGTATTGCCTTATCTGCACACTCAAGACACCTCATGATAAATAATAGGCCTGCAGATAGATTATTGTGGACTAGTCTTCAAACCCCTATAGGTATCATGTACCTCAATGAAACCAAGATCTCATGTAATAGCCCTACTTCCATAGAATGAGTCTGCAGACTAGAGACCTACACTAACAACATGAAAGGGAAAGGGTGGAACTAAAAGTAAATGATTTGAAGATGGGTTGAAGGACCCTTGAGATGTCCTAAGTCCCTGATAGACCAGTGCCTTGTCCAATGGGCCACAGAGTCAAATACCCTATTGCAATAGACAACTATGAAACAAGAAGACAATGTACTCAATGTGTTGATGCCTAACATCAATCACACACCATGACCAAACCTCACTTTAACAACCCACTTGTGTATCTAAGTATGTTATTACCCATTCAAAGGATTTTAACCCTCCTCTTAGAAGAGACCTATAAGTAGATAATACATTAACCAACATCCACTAGAAGACAAGCATGACATATCTTTGATACCTCAGCTCATACACACATGAAAACTAATCCTAAACCAGTTATCTCTGCAAAGAAAACTCCACTTGCAAACACATAGGCAATGCAAACAGAAAAATCAAACACCCTTGATGTATGATTAATGAATTTAGAATTCAAATGGAGATATCTTAGTAACAGTAAGAATATATTGAATCCTCATACATAAGATAAATCAATTACAACATGTATTATATTACCTGAACCAACAAGGGAAGGAAGAACACCCTATATGCAGAGAAGTAGAGAAAATCTACAGGAAAAGGACCCTTCATGGAACCAGTTCTCCTCAAAATTTTGTAGAAGAAGGAACCCTTACAAAATCAAAACTTCAACCATATATACCACTAACTACCTTGGAATCCTAAACAGGTTAGGATGCAACAAGCTTCAGACAGCTAGGGTAAGGGTTAGGGTTTCACCCACAAGACCAACTGAAATGGTCACAAAATAAATGCAGGGGATGAAACATAGGCAACCTAGAGAGAATGAATCTCAAATAGATTTGCAATTATCAAAATCTGTGAGAACAGTACAAAACAACAAGGAATTTCCATGCAAACCATTCAAATCGGCCACCTACAAACACACCTTGAGCACAAAAAAATAGGGTACAGACCCCTGCAGATGAACATGGCAGATGCTAGACCACACTAAAATGGAAAACAAATCATCAAACAAATCAAATCTAGCCATGAAAACATTCAATTTGGGTCCTTTCTATCACAGGAAACCCTTTACAAATTCAAATTTGAAAATAAAAGGCCACATTCATGGCACCTGCAGTGAATCGGCGATCTAAATTTAAAATCATATCAACTTTAAGTCACAACCATTAGATCTCTTTATTTCATGGGCCTTTATGATCTCAACTCAACTGCCACCCTGGGTTTACCTCTAGCGAACACGCGACAAGGCATTTTTTTTGTTCGCGGAAAGAAAACTTAACTCACCATTTAACTCCATGACTTGGTGACCATAGGAAAACACATAACCTCGGTCCCACATTTAGCGAACTAGTGACAAAAGGACACCACCAGTTCATGAAAAACTTTATTTATCTACCAAAAAGTTTAGAGATTACGCGAACACTTGTTCGTTGAACTGCTAAAACATTTAGAGAACCGCCATCTTTTTGCAAGATCTTAAGCCTCTAACACACTCGATGAGATCATACACCATTTTTTGATTCTCTAACAGGATCAAGACCCTCTGACACATCCAGAAACTAGGTCCCATTGATAGCATTCCAACATGTTAATACTTGGACCAATTAAATATTTCCAACTATGCAAACGTGTCAATGGACCCACCAGCCTTCCTTATGAGAATCAATGGCTATCGCTCTACCACTGCATTAAAAATTGAGCATGTTATATCAACGGTATAATGACAGTGACAAGATTAAAATGAACTTTAATCTACTCGAATGCTGAGAAGACCGGTCCCACTGACAACACTCCACTTCATACTCCCATGGACCAATGAGATACTGCCAAGTCAGCTTACCTAGCAGTGGACCCGCTTGAAAAGAAAGGCTACGTAATGGAAATGAATTAATGATCGACATAGCTTTACATACCTCTGACAAAACCCTTGCACTTTAGCGACAACCATTAGATGGAGATGGTGTCAGAGAGCGGCCTAGGAAAATATTAAAGCTGAAACATAGGAAAAATTAGGCGTTGAGGACTTAGGAAGATATTAAATTCGCCGGTCACTCAGACTTAAAAAAAATTAAAAGGGACCCCGCCGGACATGAAAACCTAATTTTTGAATAGCGTAAAGGACTTAAATTAGCACATGCAGATTAGGATTATAAGTGACTCATGAAAAGTAACATGAAAACATAACAAGGCCAAGGTAAAGACAAAGGGTTTTGTATGCAACGACTATATTTTCAAAAATTTGAACTAGGGCTAAAGGCAAAGACCTAAAAATAACTGGAGAGACCAGGGGAAAAGGGCTAGAGCCATGAAATTTTTTGCACATGCTAATAGAGGGTTCACCAAAAGAAGGTGAAAACATAATACCAAGAAGAAAATAAGAGATATCAAAAGATATAACTATAAAATCAAAAGGTGGATATGCATCGGGTTGACCAAAATGTTTAGTGAAGATGAAAAGACAAGATAATGCAATAAGATCAAAAGGAAGTTGTAACTTGTCAGGTTCACCAAACTATTTAGTGAAGGTGAACACACCAAATAATACACCAAGATCAAAAGGAAGTTGTAACACATAGGGTTCAGCAAAAGTTTTAGTGAAGCTGAACAACAAGATAATATACCAAGATCAGAAGGAAGTTGTAGCACGTCGGTTTCACCAAAATGTTTAGGGGTGAAATGGATACTAATGAATCTAACAATGTAAACTTTGTGAGATGAGTTCATTAATTAAATATTCCAATACTTACACTCAAAATACAAGAGAAAGAGGGGCTTCTAAATATAACTCTCAATACAACCCAACTTATATTAGAAAAACTGAAAAGGTGAAGGGATGCCAATAATTAACCCAAATTATATCAAGGAAGTATGCAAGAAAGTCATTTTTTATGCAATGTAGGATCTAATTAAAGATGTGTAAATGTAAATGTCAAATTAAACCTATTGATTTAATGACAAAAGTAAGATAGATGTAGATTCTATATGGATGAAATTAGCCCAATTAAGCTATGAAAATAGGTCTCGACTAAGAAGTGAAATGAATGATAGATTACAAACCTTTTAAACTTATAGAGGAATATGTCTTTTCTCTTTGAAAACTATAGATTTGAACCTATGACACAACTTCCAACTACAGATTCGTGATCACAATAGAAAACACATAAAATGTTGTTTTTCTCTAACCTCCATGAACAAGTCAACCTGGTGCAACGTATTCCAGAGACTTTTTAGGAAGTCACTCTATTCCAAGGACACTATATAAAAGTTGATCTAACTTCTTTGGAAATGTCTTGACAAGTAGTTTCCATATTTCTTATTGTAACTCTGATATCATCTCGATGCATGTATAAAAAAGATTTTTTTTAGGTTTGTGTGGATGAGGGATTTCCTTAGAGATGGCCTAGATAATGGAATCAACATTGAAAATGAGATGTAAATGTAATGACAAAGTAAATGCTAACATGTAGTAGGATTTAATATATCAAATGAAAGATACAATTACCTTTGTAGATGTAATTTAATTTGATATGTGCTCAAGTATGCAAATGTAATATAGCCTTGATTGAAACAAACCAAAAGAAAATCAAAGAAATCAAAACCTCATTAATAGGAAAGTATGTGACATTCCATGATGAAGGATGGAAGAAATTGAATGATTTGGAATGATGGATCTCCTACTTAAAAGCCAACCTGCACTACCAACTTGAAGAAAGAAGCTTGATGTAAGAAGGAAATGCTTGAATTTGAAGATGATTTCTTCAAATATCATGAACACATGTATGATTTCTATTGATTTATTTTATAATTATTATTTATCTTTATTGGGATGAAAATGAAATGCCCAAGCATCCTTATATACTAATTTTTAGGATAGAAAATAAAGCAAGTTGACCTAAGAGCAAAAGAAATCAATCAAAAAATTTGAGGCACTTCGAGCCCTGTAATTAAATTTCCTTAGGGAAGAGGCTTACTTGGTTTGACATATTCCAAAGGGGGGTCTTAGACAAAGGTCCCTCAGGCCTCACATAAAGTGTAGAAAGAATCAGGGGATGATGAAACTGCTAGAAGATCTGACCAAAAAGGTGAGAAAATAGCATCCAAAGGACAATATTGGAACATGAGAGAGAGAAAAGAACCATGATAAGGAGAGATAAAATGTCTCAAAATTAAGTTCATCCATTTTAAGATGGTACAACTCCTAACTAGCTAGGTTAAATACTCTTAACTCTTTATACCCTTAATAGGATGAATGTAATGCTCCTAACAACGCAATTTATTATTGCAATAGTGAGATTTTGTGGGTACTAATTTGGGCACACATATTTTTTCCCTCTAACTAGGGTTTCCATAAAATAAATATTTATGTTAAAGTGTTTCATGCTTTTCATGTTTAATATAAATTTTTTCTATTTTTCTATTTGCATTGCATTTTATATCTTGTGGAAGTTGGTGGTGAAAATAATTTGAATTTTTTGTTACACTGATTCACCCCCCTCTCAATATCATCTAACATGAATAGATCCATCCCAAACAACTGAAGTAATATTCCACAAACCTAGGAAGTATATATGACCATAGTTTGAGAATAGAGACCGAGACCATTCCTATGAGAAATAGAGACTGGCCCCCAACAACAAAATAAGAATCCCATAAATAAGGCACCAAAGAACATCTAAAAAAGAGGATGGGCCAAGATATCAACCTAAAATATCCATAACCTTCTAAGAAAATCCCATCTCTATGAATACAAAAAGGATTGCCATTGAAATTGAAAAACCATTGCCTTAAGTAGTGGATAACCATGGAATGAAGTTGCAGAGTCTAATCTGAGAATAGGTTCATCCAAGATAGTTCTTCCTTCAAAACAGAAGAGGAAGTAATGCTTTGCAATGAATCAAGAGAAGAAAAGGGTCCCCATGAATAAATTTTGAAGCATGAGAGCCACCAAGGAAATAATTGAAGGCAAGACAAGGGTGAGTGAAAAACCCCATGGAAATAGGGGCTCCCAACACATGGTCATATCTCTCAAATAGAATGAAGAAAAAAAAACACCCCAAAGAAGATTAGGTGTAACCAAACAATATCTTACAAAAATTAAACCTAGAAGGGCTTCTACTACCTTTTCATTATCCGCCTCTCCTTCCTTAGAGTCCTCCTCTTTATTTGAAACCCTAGAATCATCTCTACTCTTGCTCATCATTTCCACTTCTTATAATAAAAAAAATAAGTGTTAATAGTATGACGAGCGATAGATTTCACATTTAAATTGAGATATAAAAGTGAGATAGTTATCTAATTTCATTTATTTAATTATGTGTACATGATCTTTTATTAAATTTTAAATAGGTTTTGATTGGGCCCCAAACACTATATAAATTTTTTTTTTAGGGATTTGGAACTCTCAACAGATAGTTGCAATAAATGTAATTTAACCAAATGGTAGCCCCACTATTAGAAAACAATAAACCAACTAAAAAATTCTAACAAGATAACTCTCAAGTTGCACCAAAATAGGCATAAGAATCTTACATCAAGGAAAAGGGTTTTTAAACGCTCCCTTAACCTTCACTAAAATATTATCATTTTTCTCCATGCCCTTAACTTGAAGCATGATTTTTAATAAGGATTCTCAAACCTTACAAATACTTAAAAGAACCAACAAACTCTTATCACCAATCTCCTCCTTAATAGGAGAAGCATCCACCTCGATTTGATAATGAGAGGAGGAGGAAGGGTTACACAAAGATAACCAAGATTTTTTCAAAAACCTAGTCTCCACCTCTAAAGGAGATATTTCCACCTCTAAAGGGGACAAGATAAGTGTAAGTTTTTGGCTTTTTCTTTTTGCCGACATGGTGTAACCAATTATAACCCTGAAGTGACAAAAGATTGTATAAAATGGCTTAGGAATAGAGATTTCATGATGTATGTTTTTAGTAGCTTCTTGCAACTATATTGAGTTGTAAGGGATTGTAGATTGTAATTAGGTTGTAATAAATGGATAATAAGAATATTGGATTCATTTTTCGTGGACATAGCCCAAGAATTCGGTGAACCTTGTTAAATCTTTGTGTCTTATGTTCTCTTATGTGTGGTTTATTATTTTCTGATATCAGTTATATTTTTATGTAACTATTATTTCTATCTTGTTAATCCTAACATAACCAAACAAGGAAAAATGTAGACCCTAATAAGAAAATAAACTGGTAGTAGTGAAAGGGCCTTCTTAACAAAGAATCTAAAAAACATGTCTTCCATGACAACATAAGAGGTCCCTTAACAAAAAATAGACATAAAATTTCCCTAGACAAGGTCAGACCAATTAGATTCAAACCCAAGAGACAAAACAAATTCAAAGCTAGTATGGAACAACTAAGAAAATTCATACCCCAAACTACATAGCATAAAACTCCAAGGAAGACAAAATTGAATAATGAACCTTCCAATGGGGAATCTTTGAAAGAAATTAAAATAACATAAGAACCACTAGTAATCTATCTACATAAAAAACCTCCTCTATATTGTTGAAATAAAGATCACTACTAGTGACCAAGTACTAAATAAGGAAAATAAGAGTAGAAAGAAAAGTTGAAACCCACAAGAGGATACATGGCCTTTGAATTCTTCCAAAGAAGCTCCACATCCAACAAACAGTACTCCACAAATAGAAGCCACCATTAAAATGACCAAGAAAGAGGAAAAGATCTCAAAAACCACCAAAATAGAGGAATGAAGAAGCAGAGCCAAGGCCATGCAAAGAAATAACAAGCCATTTAAATTTATCACTCCTTGAAATTTTTCCAAGAGCATTAAAAGCATAGATGCATCTCCATAATGAAAAGGATATTGCACAAAAGCCATAAAAATTGGAGAGTCCAATCGACCAACCCCACAAACAGACTACACATACACAAAAAAATGGACTCTCCAAAACTCAAGGTAAGCCATTAAAATTGGAGACTCATGCCAAAGTTTTCTGCTGTGAGGAAGATTTTAGAAATTCTCTAAAACTAGAACAAGAAGAAGAAAACAACTTGCCATAAACATCACAAGAGGTAGATACAAGGGTGAAATCCACCTACACAACCTACAAAATATGGCCAAGGGACAAATACAAGAGTTATAACCATAGAGAGGGGAGAGGAAAATTTACATCCTCATTGTCTTATTCATCCTCTCCATTTATATTCCCATAACCCCTTCCTAAAAAACCCCCACCTCATCCCACTCCTACTTTCTCTATTATGTGTGCATTTTATTAGTTGCTACCATCCTAAAAAGTTAGTGTTTATAATTACATTCTCATTTTAGCCCCATTCTACTCAATGTGGGTTCCCATGTTGATTTCATGCTCTCCTAAACCTCATCAAACCTTTAAATTAATATTATAAGTCATTCAAGTTGATTAAATTTCTTCAAAGCTCAAGGTAAGCCATTATTTCTAGGTCTACTCCTCTATTTTCCCTCTAGTCCTATAATTAAATTCATCACCTAAGCCCTATATAACCATTTATGGAATTTATATTCTCTCCCAACATCAAATATTTATATAGCATATTTTCCTCCATCCTCTCCTTTCCCTAGATTCATGTTCTTGATTTGGGCTTTAATTGGTGAGTATATAGTGGCTCAACCATTTTGTACCAAGGTATAGAATGACTTAGTCATTCTATATCCATATATAGAATGGCTTACTTGTTATATACTCAAGGTTTTTGGCTAAAATTTGAACTAGAGCCCTATGTCAAGGTGTTAATGGGAATATAGAACTCATAGTTTTCCTAACTTATTTTTTAATCCCAAAAATATAGATGAGGTATATAAACATCCTAACTCATCTTATTTGGTAATTCATTAATATCCTCAAGAATTCATGATCAATTAACAATCATGCAATTGACATCTAAGAATTCCCAAGATTATGATGCATTGTACTCTTCAAATCTCTGAAGCATTCTTTTTCTTAATCAATCATTATAGAAAACCACAATATATATTTCACAAGGCTTATTTTTAATGATTTCCTTTTGGGTTTTTGTGAAGTTCAAGCTATTGGATTAACCCTTGCGATTACATCATAAGAGGTATTGCATCACTAATGCATGATCTAATTTATGATTCAAATCTAGATTCTATTTCATCTTTCCTTTATGCAATTTTATTACATTTTCAAGGTTTATTCCTAAAAATAGGTTTGATTTAGGCAAAACCCTTTCTACAACCTTCTCACCAATCTTTTCGTGTCCAAGAACAACTTAAATAGTTGTCAAAACCTTTTTGGGTAGATCAAGAGCTATTATAGAATCCCTACAAGTTGAAGTAAAAATTCCAAGCTACAAAATAACTCATCCATTGTGTACCTGGATATATAATAGTTTAGTTGGTGTATACCCTCCCCAACATGCCCATATTTGATAGGTAGATAGTTTATGATGTAGCTAGGATCTTTCGAGCATTAACAAAAAATATAATAGGAAAAAAAATACAATAAATTTTCAAAATTCTAGTTCTTCTGTATTATTCTTTAAACTAATCTCCATTATAAGAAAAACAACCCCATTTTAACTCCAATTCAAAAATTACCTATTTTGGTAGTTTTCACAAAAAAGACTATTTTTGCCATTTTTGCTAACTTTAAAAACAACTCTTAGGAAGCCATATTTTTCCCTCAAAATTACGTAAACTAAGAAAAAATGAATTTCCAACTAATCTTTGAAATTGGAAACATGAGTTTGAAGTTATTGAAAAAAAATCCTAAAAACTTGGGAAAACACTAAAAGATTAATTTGGATGTCCAAATGAACTTTTAGGCTCCTCAAAATATGTTGAAATGGCCACTTAATGAAAAATGTTAAAATGGCCTCCTACCTATAAAATTTTAGAAAAAATAGACCTTGGTAACAAAAATTATGACCCTCAAAAGTCCCTGCATCACATTACAACTTTAGGATCTCATAATAGAAGTTGTAGGCATTTTTCAAATTTCCTTTGCCTTTTATTTTGATATGAAGTAGTATATGTGCTATTTGATTTCTATATGCATATAAATCTTCCCTAATTTGCATTTCCTATCATATTATTATGTCCCATTTCAAAATTACATATTTAGCAAAGGATCATTTACCCATTTAGCTTTTGGGACCTTTCTAGACTATTAGGGTATCTTCCTTCTGAATGTGAAACTTTTAAAATGGGAAGTTATCTAGCTCTTTGTAATGGTTCCTTTTTCATATTATATTTAGTGTATTTGAGAAAAATTAGAAAAAGTGAGAAAGTTATCTGATTTTGTTTATTCTATTATGTGTGCATGTTAGTAGGGTATTTAAGGCTATGGTCATAAACATAAGTGACTAGCCTCTAGCCATTATATCTCATATAAAATCTCAGATTTCATTTTGAGATGAAGAATATGGATAGTATGCTTGGATTACTAATAGAAAGTTTTCATACTTTACTATAAGATAACTCTCTCTCCTTCATGGGTTTTGTAAAGACTACATGAATTGTATAAGAATGTATCATGACAAAATTCATTTTTTTGGAAACCAAATTTTTATTCTTATTACTACATTTACTAGATTTGAATATGATATACAATATTTCAAATGATTTTTTTTTAATGCTATATGTCATGGTTTATTTTTCTAATATATATGCCTTTGCAACTATTAGTTAAAGTATGTTGACAAAAATACTTGATTCTCGCAAGACATAATCAATATGTATGGAAAAAAATTTGATGTGATAGTAAGGAAGCTAATAATGTACAAAATTTTGATATATTTCTATTAGTATTGAGTAACACTGAGAGGGGGGCTATGAATTAGTGTTCTTAAATTTCTAGCTCTAGTCATCTCATCTTTTAACCATATAAACTAAATGCAATAATGAGTAAATAAAGAACACACAAAGAAAACATCCATAAACTCATCACACCATGATTTTTTCAAGGAAACCCAATCAAGGGAAAACCCATGGTGGGGATAGAAATGACAATTATCCCTATAGAAATGATCAAGACCTAGTTATGGGCAATAGTACAAAAGAGAATGCATCTTGCACTCAAGGTCACTACCTAGAGCTCACTTCTTATATTACAATATGTAGAGGCTCATTTCCATAAAAAATAAAAATTTGCACAACAATCTAAAATTATCAATTAAAAAGTAGAATAAACTATGCCTATATAGTTCCATTCATGTACAACACATATACATCAACCTAACCTATGTAATTAGGTTCTCTATATTTACTGAATATGAATACATCATCTCTAAATTTTGCATAATATCCACTTGGAATTTCATATATTAATCATCACAAAATCTTGAGCATATATACCGAACATCAAAACAAAATAATTCAACTTGTCGGCTCTAAGAATATAAATGAAATGTGTAGTAATTCAGCTAAATCATCTATCAAATATTCATGCTAACCTTTACCAAAGCATAGGTAATGTCTACAATATTTTTTCTACAAAAAATAATTATCAAACCAATCAAATCATTGATCTATTAGGATCACTGATCGATCCAACAAGTAATCATCACTACACTTCATGCAACACTGTCTACCAACTAATCAAATTATCATAACTAATGCAAATAAAATTAGAAATAGATGCAATCATAGATATAAGTAGTAAATTATTTTAAAAATATACTTCTATCTTAGTAACACAAAATACTTTCATATCGACCCATGCCAATTATTTTACCAAACCTATATATTGTTCATGTTCTTCCATACTTAGCCGATTTTCCATTTTGAGATTTTGAAATTCCAAAAAATGACAAGTGGCCATAAGAGATGAATGTAATTACCATTAATGACAACATATAAAATATAAAATATAGAGTCTCTTTCCAACAATATTCCCCTTTGGCATTGATGGCAACACTTAGTGAAAAATGAATAAGTTCCCAAGCAAAATGCCAGACACCAAAAGAATGGATCTCAAATAAAAAATATTTTCTCCCCCTAAGCTTAATCATTCATTTTTCACCTATATGTCTCCCCCATTGACATCAATAGAAAAGGTTGATAGATTTCACAAAATTATCTATTAATATCATATATCTTCCACTTATGTGCATAGATGTGCAAGATATACTTACAGAAGTTTGAAATTATCATAAGAATTTCTCCTTAGAACTACAAAGTCTACATTTGAACTGATGTAGGAGAATCTTGCGTTCAGTAAAATCTTGCATCAACAAAAAATATTTATGTTTAGTATTGTTATGACTTTCTAGTCTAACTGATAAAGTTGGAAAATCAAAATATGTTCGAGTCAGCTTATGCGATGATTGGATTGTAGTTAGGGTCTATTGTGGATCATATTTCAAGGTTCATAGCTTATTTGGATATTCATTTCATGAGTTATAAATTGTTCTCACTTGGGTAGCATTTTCTTTCCAATTTGTGACTTGATGGTGGATTATGATCTTACAATGGAAATCTAGGATTGACGATGCTCATAGGTGCATACACCTTTTGATGGTGAATTATGATCTTGCGATAAAAGTATAGGATTTAATATGTAGAGATTAGATGAGTATGTTATGCTATGATTTTTAAGCAAGTATGGTGATAAGATGATGAGTTAAAACTTTGTTATTGATGTCAACTTAGTGGTTGTAGGTTGACAGTGTTTCTGTTATGCTAAGGTATGGTCAAGAGGTTGGCTCTATAGCTATAGTATGAGATAGAGTGTGTGACCGTGAAAGAAGATTAAGTGGTTTATATAGATGATATATATATGGCTGCATTATTTTATCTTATGATTGTTTTGATCTATGTTTGTTTTAAGGATGTCGATAAGACATGAAGAAAAGGGTGAATCCTGATGAACTAAAACTAATTGAATACTTGAATGACTTGAAGATCAGTGATTAGAGATCACCAAGTACTGAAATGATGTGTAAGATAATTAAATCATTCATTTTGTTGTACTTGATGTCAACTAGTTTTGACAGTACTTATCATAATAGTTGCAAATATCTAAACATTTGTAAAGAGAAAAGAAAAGATGAAGAACTGAGATATCTACATTGAGGAACATGGATATGACCCATGAGGTTAAGGAATAGTTTGGGTAACTTATTGATGAGTCTATGAATTCATATGGTTGACATGATTATGTTGCATTAATGTGTTATGGAGTTGGAAGCAAATTAACAAAGCAGTGTGGTTGGTAAATGAAGCACTTCAGTATACACCAAGCCAGTATAGTGTATACCAAGTGATAGTATTAACCAAACTTTTGTTTGCCAACGCATTTCTTCATTAACCAAGTATAGATGAAAACACTTAATAATTAAGTTTAGCCGACATAAATTGATGAGCTATAAAGTATTATGATTTTGAGATTGAGGATAAATTTTGTTACAAGATCCATGGCTAACAAAATTCAGAGAAGATCTAAGGGATGGAATTGAAACATGTTTCTGACACAAACACCTAAGAAAGTTTAAGAGGGAAAATAAATGAAGGAGATTAAGAAAAAAAAATTGATGGTTGATATGAAAATGGTTTATCTATCTATATAAGAGATATGAGTTTCTTTATTGAGACATGCTAGAAGATAGAAGACTGTAGAGATTTCATGTGAATACAGTTTCATGCATGCCTGATCAGACTGGTTGAAGAAGAATGGAACTAAAAAATAGTACTGAGCATTAGAGAGATATTACCAAGGGAAGGTAAGTTAATGAATATTGAAGAAGTGAATTGATATATTGATCAGAGGATTTGTATGGTCTTAGAATAGATCTAAAAATACACGATTTGATTTGTATTGTAATTAGATCAATTAGTGTTTTAGTTTAACCATTGATACAAAACAAATCTCTTTACCGAGTAGACTTAGCCATCTTATGATATACCGGATGTCATTCAATGAATGTTTATTGTTATCCTATCAACCCCATAGTGAATTCTGGTTTAATGATAACTGTTAGTCTTAAATCCTCTAACAAGGTCACACCTAACAATGTGTTTTGTAACCTTTAACAGGGTTGGCTCTTCACCAAGCTCACTTCAGAAGAGTGAAAAGTATTTTGGGTTACCGGTCCCAAGTGGTTTTTCCCTTAATAGGGTTTCCATGTTAAATATTTGTGTTATGTGTTTTTGTGATGATTTATTTATTGTCATACTTTACATATTGCATATTTGATTTGGTCAATAATCATTGTGAGTAATTAACTAGTAATTGATAAAGACATAGACAGTTTAGTATCTTATGTTACTGAACATTAGAAATTTTCTAATTTTTTTTAAAGTAATACATTTTTTAATTGAGACTATTGGATAACTGATCTAACTAATTCACCCCCCCTCTCAGTTATTCTAACAATTGGTATTAGAACATTGGTTTCTTGGAACAGAGTTTTAAGGACTTCAGTAGAAATATCACAAAATGTATAAGAGGGAGGTGTCAAAGCTGAACAAGGATAATTTTACCATATGGAAAAGTTGAATGAAACTTCACATATCTGGAATCGAAGATTCTTCCTTACATCTACTTGAGAATGGCTACTTACAACCACTGACTAGACCTTTGACTCTTGATCAACTAAAGGATTGACATGAACATAACATGACTATGATATAGATTTTTGTTGCTCTATTAGATGTTGAATTTGAGGATGTCAAATATTGTATTACTTCAAAGGAAATGTGGGACAAAATATCTCAAGTCTATGGTGGTGATGTTAATGTCAAGAGATCTTGAGCTAAAAGCCTAAGAGGTAGGTTTGATGATATGAAAATGAAAGAAGGAAAAAATATAGTACAGTATACAAACTGAATAAAGGAGGTAGTCAATGCTATCAGAGGATCTAGTGGTGTCATTGATGAAGATACAGTGGTAACAAAAATTCTAAGGACCTTGTTGCCTACTTATATAATCAGAATATCAGCTATACATGAAATGAGGTATGCACCTGAAAACACTCTTACTCTTGATAGTTTGATTGGTAAGCTAACAAATTTTGAGTTGAACAATTTTGATAATAGTATTGTACCATTTGTTGAGTCTTCTTTCATGTCTTCTTTGAAGATTGATAAGTCTAGCAATAGAAATAAAAGGGATGATAATGAAAGTAACACTGATGATGAGCTTGATGAACTTGAAGCTCTTATGGCCTGAAGGTTACCTAAAGGTAAAGGTAGATATAGGGTTAAATTGCCTTTAGCATGTTTTAATTGCAAAGAAGTTGGTCATATTGTTGCTAGATGCCCAAATAGGAAAGAAGATGATAGAAATAAAGATTGATATGGTGAAGGAAGCTATGGGAGGAGAAACAAATAAAGTTACCAACACTACAATAGAGATAACCAAGACAACAATGATAAGGGAAAAAAGGTATGTTACATTACTGAAGAGAATGATACTAATACTGACATAGACAATGATGTTGAAGTTGTATTTGTTGTGATGAAGGATGATTCTAAGGAAGAAGAAAGGTATGTAGAGACAATACTCATTTCTAAAGTTAATAAAAATGATGCATGGATCATTGATAATGGCTGTACACATCACATGACTGGTGATGAAGAAAAGGTTGATCATCTTGAGCAATACAATGGAGGTTCTGTAAAAATAGGTAATGATACACCATGTATGGTTAGAGGAAAAGGATCTTTACTGATAAATGATAAAATAAAATGTGATAATGCTTATTGGGTAGAAGGACTAAATTAAAATTTTCTAAGTGTGGCACAATTAACAACTCAGGATAGTGAGTAGCTTTTGAGACAAAGAAGGTAAATATATTTGATGATGGAGAAAAACTTGTTGGAATAGGAGCACAATCCAAAGGTAATTTGTTTTATCTTGACAATGCTAAGTCTTCCTTTTTAATGATGAAAAATGGGGATGTATGGTTATGGAATAAAAGGTTATGTCATGTAAAATTTGATAACATGATTAAGATCAGTAGAAAGAAAAAGGTTAGAGGTCTGCCTAGCCTAGCAAAGCCTGATCATGTTATGTGTCATGAATGTCAAAAAGGAAAAATGACAAAATCTAGTTTTAAGAGTAAAGATTATTCAACAAAGAGAATCTTGGAGTTAGTTCACACTGACCTATGTGGTCCCATGAGAACTCAGAGCTACTATGGAGATAGATATTTCATTCTGTTTCTTGATGATTACACTAGATTGATGACTGCAATGTTTTTAAAAGAGAAATCAGAGGCATTTAAGATGTTTAAATGGTACAAAGAAAAAGTAGAGAAATAAATAGGGAAAGAAATGAAATGCTTGAGATCTGATAGAGGTGGTGAGTTTCTAATAGATCTGATAGAGCATGGCATAAAAAGATAGGTTTCTACTCAAAGAACACCTCAGCAGAATGGGATTGTTGAAAGGAGAAATAGATCAAATGTTGATTGCATAAGGACACTAATGATAGAAAAGAATGTTGCTCAAACATACTAGAGAGAGGTAGTTAGCACAGTTGTATATGTTCTAAGCTGAGTAGAATTGAAGAAAGACATAAACAAAACACCCTACGAGTTATGGTTTGGTCACAAACTGACTGTAAATTACTTCAAAATTTTTGGCAGCAAATGTTTTATTCTGAAAGATGATAGGAATGGTAAATTTGACTCAAAAGGGGATGAGGGAATATTTATTGGATATTCTACTAAAAGAAAAGCTTACAAGTGTCTGAATAAAGTTACTAATAAGATGATTGAAAGTGCTAATGTCAGAGTTGATGAATTTGATGATAAAAATGGTAAAGAAAGCACTAAGGAGCTAGAAGTCTATGGTAGATTCACTTATATTGAACATCTAGAGTACCTACTGAGCCATAGTTTGAGTCGATTGAGCATTAGGAAAAGAACACCAAGGAACAACAAAGGGAAACTAAGGATTATGAAGAAGCTACTGAGCAAGGAAATGAACCTGAATAGGATGAATAATAAAGAAGAGATCAAGTGCTAGAAAGATTTGTTAGAAGACATCATCTTGAGAACCAAATCATTGGGGACAAGCAAGCTAGCATGATGACAAGAAGTAATTTAAGACAAGTTACATACTTTTCTTTGTGAGTTTGAACCGAAAAATGTTAAGGTTGCACTGGAGAATGATGAATGGATAAATGCAATGAATGAAGAGATAGAACAAATTGAGAAAAACAAGATGTGGACTTTAGTACCTAGACCAAAAGATGAGAATGTTATTGATACTAAATGGATTTTTAGAAATAAGTTGAATGAGAATGGAGAGGTTACAAGGAACAAAGATAGACTTGTATAAAAGGGATATGCATAGGAGGAAGATATAGATTATGGTGAGACTTTTGCACCTATTTCTAGACTAGAAGGAGTTTGTCCGTTACATGCATATGTTGCACATAAGAAGTTTAAATTCTATCAAAAGGATGTTAAGTCTTCTTTTCTAAATGGGATACTAGAAGAGGAGGTCTACATAGAACAACCAAAAGGGTTTGTTGATCCAAATAAGAAAGACATGGTATGTAGACTACACAAATATTTATATGGTTTAAAGAAAGCACCAAGAGCCTGGTATGAAAGGTTCCATACTTATCTTTTAAGTATTGGTTTTGTTAGAACTAGTGAAAA
Organism: Chamaecyparis obtusa; assembly: GCA_027943335.1. Classification (NCBI taxonomy): domain Eukaryota; kingdom Viridiplantae; phylum Streptophyta; class Pinopsida; order Cupressales; family Cupressaceae; genus Chamaecyparis; species Chamaecyparis obtusa. The sequence continues at coordinate 977,876 of BSBK01000918.1, forward strand.
TGGTAATTTGTATATGAAAGGAGAGTCTAATGACACTATTTTGATTGTTGAAATATTTTTGGATGATATATTTTTTGGAGGACAAGATCATAGCTGTAAATCATTTTCTGATGAGATGAGAAAAGAATTTGAAATGTCTATGTTTGGAGAGATTACGTTCTTTCTAGACTTGCAAGTTATTCAGCAGAATGATGGAATTTTCATCACACAATCAAAGTACATAAAGGAAGTATTGAGAACATTTTGCATGGATGATGCTAAACTAGTTGGAACACTGATGCTCCTAGGCTACAAAATGATTAAAGATGATAAATCTATAGAGGTAAACCAAACATTGTACTGACCTATGATTGGTAAACTAATGTATTTAGTACATAGTAGGCCAGATATTACACATGTAGTGGGGATTGTAGCTAGATTTTCTACCAATCCAAAGGATTCACATATGGTTGCAGTAAAAATAATCTTGAGATACCTGAAGAAAACAAAGGAATATGGATTATGGTATCCTAAGGAAGGAAAATTTGAACTAAGAGTCTACACCAACGCAGATTGGGCTGGAAATATAGATGATAGAAAGAGTACAACTAGAGGAGAATTTTTCTTTGGTGAAAGACTTGTTACTTGGACAATTAAGAAACAACCTTGTATTTCTCAGTCTACTGCCGAATGCTACTAAAAACTGTTCAAACATTGCTTATAACAAACAAGTGTTGGAATGGATGAATGAGGTAATTACTGAGCTAATAATTATATATTGTGAGAATACTAGTACAATAAATATTTCTAAGAATCCTGTAATGCACTCAAAGACCAAGCATATTTCTATTAAGCATCACTACTTAAGAGAACAAGTACAAGAGAAGCAAGTCAAACTGGAATATATTACATCAAAAGAGAAACTTGCTAATATTTTTACCAAGCCTCTATTGAAGGAAACTTTTGAATACTTGAGGACTAGACTTTGAGTCCATCCCTTGTCTACCGGTCACTAATGTGATCTGGAGGTTGCATCAACCTAATCTTATCAGAAGATCATTCATGTTGATGCAACAGAGTTCACACTTTGGATTCTATCTAAGGTTGTGAAAGATCTGAAGAACTAGAATAGATATTTGCATATCAATATACCAAGATACATTGTTTGCACCAAACAATAGAGATTCACTTGGCTATTACAAAGCTATATGGTTTATGTTTTTCTTTGGCATTATTGTCAAAGGGAGAGATAAATAATATGACTAATCAAGAGATCACTGGAACATCTATCTTAGAAGGAAGAGATCATCTAAGAAAGTCAGGGAGAGTTTTGAAGATTTGTTGCACGGAGAATAGAAAGGAATCTAAGAACTAAATAGATCAAATATGCAGAGAAAAGTCTACACTTGCAATGTTGTTATGTAATGTAGTGATTAAACATATTAAATATCAAGCTAGGGAGAGCTTACCAAGCTGCAAAATTTTCTTACATAGTTGTAGAATACATGTTTGGTATGTGTATGGTATATTTCATATTCCTTGAGTTGCCATCAATGCCAATAGGAAAAATTGATGATATACAACTGATTGAATACCTAAATGAATTGAAGATCAGTGATTAGAGATCATCGAGTACTGAAATGATATGTAAGATAATTAAACCAGTCATTTTGTTGCAATTGATGTCAACTAGTTTTGACAGTACTTATCATGATAGTTTCAAATATCTAAACATATGTAAAGAGCATATAAAAGATTAAGAGATGAGATATCTACATGGAGGAACATGGATATGATAGATGAGGATAAGGAATACTTTGTGTCACTTATTGATGATTCTATGACTTCATATGGTTGACTTGATTATGTTGCATTAATCTGTTATGTAGTTGGAAGAAAATTAACAAAGTAGTGTGGTCGGTAAATGAAGCACTTCAATATATACTGAGCCAATATAGTGTATACTGAGTGACAGTATTAACTGACCTTGTGTTCACCGATGCATTTCTTCATAAACCAAGTATAGATGAAAGCATTTAATACTTAAGTTTAGCTGACAGAAATTGATGAGCTCTAAAGTGTTATGATTTCAAAATTGAGGATAAAGTTCTTGCAAGATCCATAGCTAACAAAATTTGTAGAAGATCTAAGGGATGGAATTGAAATGTGTTTCTGACACAACCGCTTAAGAAAGTTTAAGAGGCAAAATCAATGAAGGAGATTAAGCAGAAAAATATGATGGTTGATATGAAAATGGTTTATCTATCTATATAAGAGATATGAGTTTCTTTATTGAAACATGCCCGAAGATAGAAGACTATAGAGATTTCATGTGAATACAGTTTCATGCATGCATGATCAGACTGGTTCAAGAAGAATCCAACTACAAAATAGTATCGAGCGTCAAAGAGCTATTACTAAGGGACAGTATGTTAATGAATATTGAAGAAGTGAATTGATATATTGATCAAAAGATTTGTATGGGCTTAGAATAGATTTGAACATCTGTAATTTGAGTTTTATTGTAATCAAATCAATTACTATTTCAGTTTAACCATTGATACAGAAAAATCTCTTAACCGAGTGGACTTAATTGTCTTATGGTATACCCTATGTCATTCAATGAATGTACATTGTTATCCTATCAACCCCATAGTGAATGTTGGTTGAATGATAATTGTTAGTCTTAAATCATCTAACAAGGTCACACTTAACAGTGTGTTTTGTAACCTTTAATAGGGTTGGTTCTTCACCGAGCTCACTTCAGAAGAGTGAAAAGTATTCTGGATTATCGGTCCCAGGTGGTTTTTCCCTTAACAGGGTTTCCACATTAAATCTTTTTGTTATGTGTTTTTGTGATGATTTATTTATTATCATACTTTACATATTGCATATTTGGTTTGGTTGGTAATCATTATGAGTAATTAACTAGTGATTGTAAAGACACAGATAGTTTAGTATCTTATGTTACTGAAGTGTACAAATTTTTGGAATTTGTTTAAAGTGATACATTTTATTATTGGGACTATTGGATAGCTGATCTCACTCATTCCCCCCCCCCTCTCAGTTATTCTAACAAATCCAAGGAGTGATGATTTGATTATTGTGTGAAGATGGGTTGGAATAAAATTTTACGGTTTAGGATCTGTTATCTTGACTATGCTATGGAGCTGTTGGCATCACCATATCATGTTTGGTGATCAATTGGTATTGTTATAGAGGAAAGGATATCCATCAATATTATGCACAAGGTAGTCTCAGTTCAATAAGTCATGTCCTTAACTATTGATGTTTCACCGTGTTGTGATAATTTGTTACATGTTTGAAGGAGCACGGTGACATGTCAAATCAATTGAAATTGTGAAAGTACATTGGAGAGTGTGATACAGATTGACTTTCCCTTTGTCAAATCATTTATATGGTAGATCTAGGGGCTAACATGATGTTGTGATTGTAATTACTAGTTGGTATTACATTTTAGGGTTTCAATAATGAGCAAGAATTATTTGTAATGTTGTATTTGGATCTTAGTTGACCTAATTAATGAAAATGCATTTATATATCATTTTTATGTATTATGTTGTGAGAGAGATTATGAGAGGAGAGAGATCTATGTGTACTATTTTTTTTGTTATTGTGGCTATTTTTGGTGATCATAGGTGTTAGAACAGAGTTGAAGAAGTGTTTCTGAGTAGACCATTGATTAGGAATTATACTAGATCTATCATGCATTGAGTGAAACTATTAGATCATTATTTACTTTCTTATTATAATAGGTTGGAAAGAGAGATCCCTTAATAGGGTCAATCCTAATAGGGTGAGAAGGATCCTAATAGGTCTAAATTATAAATCCTCTAACAAGGTTACTTCTTAACTAGAGTTCTAACTCTTCTAGCGAGGTGATCCTAATAAGTATTTTTTTGTAAGGTCCTAAAAGGGTTGAGCACACTTAACCAGGTGAACCCTTAATCATGTGGATGTAACTATCCTAACAGGGTGCCTTATTGTTGTAGTAGTGAAGATTTTTTGGTGCTAATTCCCACATGTGGTTATTCCCTTATAACAAGGGTTTCCATGACAAAATATATATGTCAAAGTATTGCATGCTTGTGTTATTTTTATTACTTTTCTATTTTTATTACATGATTTATCTCTTGGAAGATGGTGGTGAAAATAGTAAAAATTTTGGTTACACTGATTCATCCCCCCTCTCATTGTCTTCTATTATTAACAATTGGTATTATACCTAATTTCCCTTTAAGAAGCCTAACCATTTGGGAAAGATCCTAGAGACAGATATGGAAGGTTTAAGATATAAAGGACAACTTAAAGAAGGTAAAGACATGATTAAAAATATTAAAGAGTGGCTGAAGATGTCAAGGGACAAAAGAAGACATCTTATTGAGAAACTGAGTGAGAGTTAAGACTACATGGACCAATTGTTAGAACAAAGTGGGTCTGAGGAATTTGATGCTTCCCTAAAAGCCTTGTCTCAAGAGAATGAGAAGCTAAAAAAACAAAAGAAAGATATCAAGAGGGAAATGGAAGATTTGTCCATCAAGATGGGTCAAGAAATGGATGCTAGCAAAACTATAGAGGAAGCTAAGAAGATGGCACAAGATACCTTGAAAGAAAAAATCATTGAACTTTCTCGATTAGAACAAGAGGTTGGTGCCTTTCAGGTATATCTACATGAAACCAGAGATGAAATACAAGATCTAAGAGGTGATATCGACAATATGATGATGATAAATGAAGATTTGATAAGAGACAATGAAGATCTACATAAATAGAAGGAGAGATTGCAAAATGAGCTTGATGATGCAAACAAGCAACTGAAGAAATTTAATGAGAGTTTTGAGAAGCTTGGTGAGTAGCTAAAAAGTCAAAGAATAATAAATGACACAACTAGTCTAGGCTATACCACTCAGACTATATTTGATATTGGTGAATCATTTGAATCCAAGGAGCCCAATAAAGATGATAAGTCTCCACCCAAGGTGATCAAGAAAAGTCCTGGTTAGAAATATTACAACCCAGTTTGTTTTAATTGTCATAAAGCAGGATATGTTGTGTAAGGAAAAGAGAATGCAATTTTAGACTTATTACCCCTACATGTTCAATCTATCATAAAGAAGGTCATATTTATAGGGTTTGTAGAAATAAACCTAATGTGTTGAATGGTCACTATTATAACTACAAGAAGTATGGTCATAAAGAAAGTGAGTGCACGACTAAGATGAACAATAATGGATAATTTGTGAGTTTGAAAAGTCCTTATCAGAATCAGAACTGGTAGAATGTTTAATGATCACATTTCCACAAGTATGGGGACATGTATGTGAATAGGTTAAAATTGAATCCTTAACAATGCACCTAACATTCAACACTATTCATTTGTAATATGTTTTGTTTTGAATTGAAATAGCATAAGTAAATCTGGAAATACTTGAAAATTAATTAGGTCAAGATACATACCTCATCATAAAATTGATATAGAAATACCTATTTTTTGAAGCCAGTGCAGAGTTTTGGAAGATTCTGCAACTAGATCTGGGTTCAGGAAGCCGAGAGAGAGAAAATATAGAAAAATTTCATCTTTACGGCAACAGGTAGTCTTTGACCCTCATAAAAGGTCAAAGACTACATTTTTATCCTAAAGGTTGATTCTAACTTTCTTCATAGATCTCAAAAGTCTAGTGAAAAGGGTACTCAGATCTATCCTCTAATTCCTAAAATAGTGACTGTAGATATCTGAAAAAGGGGGTTTTGGGGGTGGCTATATAGGGTTTTTCCATAGTCAAACCCCTGTTCTGGTGATCTCCACCTCCACAAATAGCTGATTGAAATAGAATGTGTGTGGATATGTATTGAAAGTGTAATGCCAAGATCTAATCCCCTAGATCAAAACCCTAGCATGAATATGTATGAGACAACAATGCATAGATTTGAAGGAGATAGAAAATCATAGCAAGACCCCAAGGCTAAAGTACTACCAAACTCACAATCCATAATTGTTACCCCATGATTGTATCTTTTAATTCTTGAAAGTTGATAATGGTGGATCAAGGAAGAAAGGATCTCTCTTGCTCCAAGTATGTGTTCACAAAGATGCTTGATGTCAACAATGGCTTGATCTTCTATATCATCCTCTTGCAATCTTGCATCTTCACCATTCCTTGCTTGCTTAAAATATTCTTGTTCTTGAAATTGTCTCCTTGAGAGAACTTGAGCATGAAATTTCTTGGAGTTGATGTGTCGTGAAAATGAATGCAAATGAGAGTCTTTATATAGAGGTTTCAAGGTGAGGCTCTTAGAGCAATGTGAGGACCCATAATTCAAATTTCACCTCAAATTAAGGTCCAATCACAATAACCAACTAAGGATGGAAAAAAATTAAATGAATTTCAAATTAAAACCTTTTCGCACTCGGATCTGAGGGCTTGACATTGATTTCAGGGTCCATCAGGAGCAAATTTGAAATATTGCCACAAATTCCGGAGGAGGTCAAAGATGACCTCATCTCTAACCTAGGTAAGGGAAAAGCTCAAATCTAACCTAGGTCAGGGTCAACCTTGACTCCAACCTAGGTCAGTTTCAACCTTGAATTTGACCTAGTGGGCCCAAATCCAGCCAAAATCAAGACAGGAGGTCCCAGGGACACCCAGAGACCTAGAAATGATACTAGAATGGGACAAAATGATGGGGAGTGACACAAAATCATATGATGATTATGATGAAGGCCAAGAGGACCTATTTATAAGTCCTACCTATAAAATAGAGCCATGAAAGAGGGAAATTAAGGAGAATGCTTAGGATCCTAACCCTAATTTCACCTAGAATGAAGGAATCAAGTGCAAAACGCATCCTAAATGCAAGTCTATCATGATAAATGTACTAAAAGAGGGTTCTAAACCTATCAAGATGGAAGTGCTTCCATTTTAAGATGATACATTTAGCCCCCACTTTAGCTCAAATATGACACTATGTGAATATGCAAGCTAAAGTAAGAAAACATCATATTAAATGAAAAGGATATAGCCAAGTCCTTGATGTAAAGATCCTACAGAAAACTATTAGAACTTGCAACACACAAGGTTAATGAAAATCCATAAATCACCTAAGTCTTACTATATAAAAATTTGACAAGTATATAGAGCCCCTTATGCCCCCTTGTTTCAGCTTTCTACTTTGGAAGGGTGAAACAGGGTGAGAAGAAAAAATCTATATACTGGATATGTAGTGTGTTGAAAAGTCCTTTCCTAAACCAATTATAAGGATTCCTAACCTTACTAAACTAGTTCAAGGAGTTAGGTATCTAAATCATGATTCCAACATTGCTAACAACACTAAAAATGAAGTTACTGAACTCAAGTTATGATGAAAAGAGTGGATGTCTATCTAAATGTGTAAGAAAGGAAATCTAAGTTTACCCTAAGGATACCCTAAAATAAACCCCAATTAGAACTTATAAATAGGAAAAAGTGAGAAAAACTTACTCATCCTTACCATTTGCAGATTTGAAATGAGGAAGCAAGATGCCAAGAAAAGAGGAACTTCTAGCGACATGCCTAGAGATTCTAAGACATGGCTTGGCTACTGGATGGTCACTACCTGAGGTGAGTTTACTATGATCTCCCTTTGTACTTTCCAAATTCCTATTTTTTATAGGCAAGGTCAAATTTACCTATTTTAGGTCAGCCCTGACCCATTTATGTCAACATTGACCCATCTAGGTCAACTTTGACCAATGAAAGTTGACATTGACTAGAGGATTTTTGCCAATTTCTGAGATGAGGTCGACCTTGACCCAAAAAGTTTGACCTTGACCCAGAAAAGTTGACATTGACCCAGTAAGGTCTTCCTTGACCTAACTAAGGTTGACTTTGAACTAATTGATTTAGATATGTAGATTTGATGATGTAGATGACTAATATGATGTTTGTTTGTGCTTGCAGGACTTGGTATGTTTCTGAGAGGATCCCTTTGGAGAGTTTCTAGTCATGGTCAAAGAGAGACTATCCAAGCTTGATGATGAGGAGATGTAGTTACTGAAGGGTGTGGGACTATACTAGGTATCAGTATTTCCATAGATCATACTACATTGAGCCATGCTATCACCTCTGATAGAGAGGTGGGATGAGGATACATGCTCCTTCCATCTTCCCTCTGGTGAGATCATAGTGACCTTAGAGGATGTCTACAGGATCATGTGGCTTCTAGTCTGAGGTGAGACCATCAGACCTAGAGCACATCATGCTTGTGAGGAGATTCGTGAAGACATAGAGTATTGTATAGGATGGGTTCCATAGATGTGGACCCTATCAGATAATTTCCTATTATCATCCATACTATCAGGCCCTACACCTTTAGTACGGAAGGTGATGCTTTGCATAGTAGCCTTGGTTGTGTTACCCAACTCAAAGGGTACTATATTTTTTTCACCTCTTACACATCTCATACAGAGGATGGAGAGAGATAGGACCATGTTCTCATGGGGTTTCAACATGCTAGCTCAGCTATACCATGAGATAGGTTAGCCAGTGAGGTATCAGCGGTAGAGTTTGTCATTATGCACACTCTTGTAGATTTGGATGTTTAAGCATTTCACATGTACACGTCCATAGGGAGTTCCAGTCATGGTAGATGTGAGTATAGCGAGAGCCTTCACATATCCTTTGAGAGATATTTGGTAGTTTGGAGATATGCTCTACTAGAGAGTACATCTAGAACACATTGCGAGCATTGATGTGATATAGAGAGCCTAATTTTGGATGACAGAGTGCCTTGATAAATGATTCTAGATGAGACATTCATAGCAGCATAAGATGCTAGAGGGTCATTAGAGTCATATAGTGATGCCCTACTATTATGATCAGGTGATGAGGCAGTTCATCCTGTCATAGGGAGTCCCTAGAGAAGTACCTCGCTATGTACATTTGACAAGATACTATTAGAGACCTAGTGCCATATGCCGACCATTGATAGCATACATAGAGGATAGTGATGTAGATGAGGTAGAGGACATAGAGTTACCATCATATTTGACATATTCAAGCATGAGTCAGGATTACATCAGATACTGGAGGTTGTAGGGGATCTATCCTATCTTTCCTAAGGATTATCCCATAGGTGATCTAGGCTTTATAGAGGGGATACACCAAGATAGTGGAGCCACAAAGGAGGATGAGGATATCATAAATGAGGAGGAGCACATCTCTAAGGGAGATCCCATGGAGGAGGTGAGAGCAGATATAGTAGAGGAGAGAGTAGAGGACATGCCCTAGCTAGTGATACTAGTGTAGATATACCTATTACTTGTGCATCACCACTAAGATCATGACAGCCCCCATGGTCCCACACAAAGACACCACCATCAAGACCTAGGTATAGTGAGCATGGAGAGAGTAGTCACTCCATGCCCCCACCATCTAGACACTTTCATGATGTCTAGGAGGGAGACCTAGGTATGAAATATGAAATTTGATTGAATATGTGATTTGATTTGATATAAATAGGACACTAGACTGATAAAAGTTTTCTTTCTACAGCTAGTGTAGTAGAGTGGAGGAGCTTTGTGTCTGGGATTCTCAAGGATACAATTATATCCTACTGACTACCAGCCAACAAGTGAGAGTCTTCCATCGGTCATAGAGATCCTGACAGGCATGCCGACATCTTTGCATGCATCTAGGGAGAGCTGAGATTGTGCAGAGAATGAGAGGAGACACTGATGGTATAGGTACAAAGTGTTACAAGTAGTGGCTGTCATTGCACCAAAAGATTGACCTATTAATGTTTGATACAACCAATAGACTTATAGAAGACACAAGAGGTGGTTAAGCCATGTCATGAATCCTGAGGGGAGTGCTGACCATTTTTCCAACAATCTCCCCCTCAGTGTTACATGAGGGGATTTGAACCTATGACCAAGCTCTGATACCACTTGTTACAAGTAGTGGTTGTCATTGCACCAAAAGATCAACCTATTAATGTGTGATACAACCACTAGACTTATAGAAGACACAAGAGGTAGTTAAGCCATGTCACGAATGCCAAGGGGAGCGTTGACCATTTTTCCAACATAGAGTCTCTGAGGATGTTCACATGGTATGATCATATCCAAGAGCCATACATGGACACACAAATCTTCATCATCCCAACATAGAGTAGAGAGATCTAGGAGCCATCAGCCATTAGAGCGACGTAGTGATAGATAGGGCCATTGGCCACATATGTATCAAAACTTGAAAAACTCTTTTTTATGAATGAAAAAATTTATCTACTAATTAGTTCTATGTTTTATTACTATGCTTTCATAAATATAAAAATTAATAGAAAGAAATAAAGAAAGTGCGTAAACATATTAAATATGTAATTTTGCTAAAACTACACAACCTATAAAATAAATCTTTATAAGGAATACATAAATGCACATGGAACAAATGAAATTAAGGGTAATAACGTTTAAGATGCATAATATTAATGGGTTCCTTAAAGGAAACACCATCCATATCAACAAGTTTGTAAGCACCCAAACCAAAGTCTTCAATAACAACAAAAGGTCCAAGCCAATTAGGGCTAAATTTTCCTTTTTCACTCAGTAAAGCATTCGCATTTCATTGGTTCTCATAAAGGACTAAATCACCAACCGCAAATGTTCGTTCAATTACCTTATGATTGTATTGTTTTTTAAGATATTTATTATAATATTTTATATGTTCTAATACATGTATTCATTGTTCATCCAACATTTCTAATTCTTGTAAGTGTTGTTCATGAAAAGTATCTTTATCAATTATCCCATGAAACAAAACACGTAAAGAAGGTATTTCTAGTTCCAAATGCATAATAGCATCAGTACCATAGACAAGGTTGTAAGGAGAAGTACCCATGGTAGTATGAACACTAGTCCTATAGGCCCATAAAGAATAAGTCAATTGAGTATGCCAATCTTTCACATGCTTATTAACTATTTTTCTCATGATTTGTTCAATAATTTTATTTGATGCTTCAGCTTGTCCATTAGATTAAGGATAGTAAGGAGTTGAAAATATATGTTGAATCCTATATTTCTCCAAGAATTTTGTGACTTCTTTGTTTTTAAAAGAGGTTCCATTATCCAAAATTAACGTCGAAGGAATACCAAATCTTGTTATGATATTATTAAGGATGAAATAAAAAATAACAACCACCATTGTCGAATGAACAAGGACACTTTCAACCCACTTCATGAAATAATTCATAGGAGTGAGAATGTAAGTAGGTCCTTGAGAAGAAGCCGGTGATATTTTTCCAATAAGGTCAAAACACCAAACACTAAAATGCCATGGAGAAACTTGATTACAAAGCTCACGAGCAGGAGCATGAATCAAATTACTATGTTGTTGACATTGAGGACATCTCTTAACAAACATAAAAGAATCATGTTCCATTGTTTGCCAATAATATCCCATTTGAAGCAATTTATTAACCAGGAATTTTCCACCAAAATGTCCCCTACAAGAACTAGAATCAACTTCTGCTAAAGCTACATGAATTTCAGTTCTATTGAGATATCTTAATAATAATCCTTCATAAGAGTGTTTGTAAAGTGTCTCTCCTAAAATGATGTAACATGCTGCAAGTTTCCTAATATGATTACACATGTTCCTTGTTGCTGATTCAGGAAAAGTACCATCCTTCAAAAAATGAAAAATATGTGTGTACCATTCATCTAAATGCAAATTTAAATAGTTAGGAGTAATCTTGTCAAAAATTATAGGGCATTTAAGAGTTTGTATAGTAAATTGAAATTTTTTAGCATTATTCTTGAGACAAACCAAGGAAGCTATGCTTGCCATGGTGTTTGCATGTCGATTATCCTTCCTAGGTAAAGTCTGAATCGTATAAGACAAGAATTGTGAAAGCACATCAAGAGCTAAATCTCTATATTGTGTCATCTTAGCATTTTTAGTCTGATATCCTCCTTTATAGGCCCATAAAGCATAAGTTAATTAAGTATGCAAATCTTTCACATGCTTATTAACTATTTTTCTCAAGATTTGCTCAATAATTTTATTTGATGCTTCAGCTTGCCCATTAGATTGAGGATAGTAAGGAGTTGAAAATCTATGTTGAATCCTATATTTCTCCAAGAATTTCATGACTTCTTTGTTTTTAAAAGAGGTTCCATTATCTAAAATTATCGTCGAATCAATACCAAATCTTGTTATGATATTATTAAGGATGAAATCACAAATAACATCTGCCATTGTCAAATGAAGAGGGGCATCTTCAATCCACTTCATGAAATAATCCATAGCAGTGAGAATGTAAGTATGTCCTTGAGAAGAAGCTAGTGAGATTTTTCCAATAAGGTCAAAACCCCAAACACTAAAATGCCATGGAGAAACTTGATTACGAAGCTCACGAGTAGGAGCATGAATCAAATTACTATGTTTTTGACATTAAGGAAATTTCTTAACAAACATATTAGAATGTTATTCCATTTTTTTCCAATAATATCCCATTTGAAGCAATTTATTAACTAGGGATTTTCCACCAAAATGTCCCCCACAAGAACCAGAATGAGCTTTTGCTAAAGCTACATGAATTTTAGTTCTACTGAGACATCTTAATAATAATCCTTCATAAGAGTTTTTGTAAAGCATATCTCCTAAAATGATGTAATGTGGTGCAAGTTTCCTAATACGATTATGCATGTTCCTTGTTGCTGATTCAGGAAAAGTACCATGCTTCAAAAAATGAAAAATATGTGAATACCATTCATCTGAATGAAAATTGAAATATTCAGGAGTAATCTTGTCAGAAATTGCAAGGCATTTAAGAGTTTGTATAGTAAATTAAGATTTTTTAGCATTATTCTCGAGACAAACCAAGGAAGCTGCGCTTGCCATGGCGTCTGCATGTCGATTATCCTTCCTAGGTAAAGTTTGAATCGTATAAGAGGAGAATTGTGAAAGCACATCAAGAGCTAAATCTCTATATTGTGTCATTTTAGCATTTTTAGTCTAATATCCTCCTTTAATCTGTTCAACAATCAATTGTGAATCTCTATATATTTGTAAATGTTTGATATTAAGGGATGAAGCTGCTCGTAGTCCAGCTAGAAGAGCTTCATACTCCGCAATGTTATTAGTACAAGGAAAGGTTAATTTATATGATAAAGGGATGGGTTTTTTTGTAGGTGGAACCAAGATGATACCCACACTAGAACCCATCTTACAATTAGATGCATCAAAATATAATTCCCAAATATCATCTTGTTGAATACCTAGGATATTATTATCAGGAAATTCTATGGAAGTTGAACATTTGTCTGAATGAGGACAAGAAGATTTAGCTAGATAACCTGTCAATGCTTGTCCCTTAATATACTTCTAAGAAATAAAATTAAGATCAAATTTAGTAAGCAACATCACCCATTTTTCCAACCAGCTAGAGAGATTAGTTTGTGAGAACAGATGTTTCAAAGGATCAAATTTGACAATCACATTAACTTCATCATTTATAAGATAATGCCTGAGTTTCTGACATGCATAAACTACAACTAGACATTGTCTTTCTAAATCTATATATCTTGTTTCATAATCAAGAAAAGTCCAACTAATGTAATACATAGGTCTTTCTTTACCATTATCATCAATTTGAGCTAACAACGCACTCAGGGCCCGTGGAGTCACTAAAGTGTATAAATGAAATGGTTTATCAAAATTAGTAGGCTGGAAGATAGGAGAATTTGTAAGATACTCCTGAAATTGTTCAAAAGTTTGTTTACACTCATCATTCCAAGAAAAAGTGGTATCCTTTGTAAGTAAGGAAGTAAAAGAGATAGTTTGTGTTGGATCTTTTCCTTGCAGGACCAAACTTGAATCAATAGATGGGTTTGAATCTCAGGTTAGGCACTCAAGTTTGATAAGAAAATAGTCCAATTGATGAGGATAAAGAACATCCTCCTTCATCTTTGAGCTCCACATCACTCAAGTGGGTATTGCCTTATCTGCACACTCAAGACACCTCATGATAAACAATAGGCCTGCAGATACATTAGTGTGGAATAGTCTTCGAACCCCTTTAGGTAACTTGTACCCCAATGAAGCAAATTCTTATGCAACAACCCTTCTTGCATAGAATGAGTCTAAAGACTAGAGAGAACTTCCTAATACTACCACCAACATGAAAGGGAAAGGTATTTGAATGATTTTGATGTTTGGTTGAAAGGACCCCTGAGATACCCTAAGTCTCTCATAGACTAGTGCCTTATCCAATGGGCAATAGAGTCAAATGCCTCACTGTAATAGAGCTATGAAATAAGAGGACAACACATTCAAATATGTTAGTGCCTTACGCCAAGCATATACCACTAATCAGACCATACTTCAACTATCCATCTGTGTACCCAAATATGCAATTACCTATTCAAAGGAGTTTAACCCTCCCCTTAGAAGAGACCTATAAACAAGCAATACATAACTAGCATCCACTGGAAGACAAGCTTGAGACACCCTTGATACCTCAGGTCATACACACCTGAAAACCAATCTTGAACTCAGTTATCTCTGCGAAGACAACTCTATTGCAGACACTCACTGGAAATGCAAATAGAAAGACTACAACACCCTTGATGCCATAATCAGTAAGTTCAGGACTCAAATGGAGACAACCTAATAGAAGTGCAAATATGCTGAAATCTCACACATAAGACATCTATTACAATATGTATTATATTCTCTGAACCAGCAATGGAGGAAGAACACCCTATATGCAAAGAAGGAGAAATATCTACAGGAAAAGGAACCTTCACTTGGAACCAATTCTCCTCAAAAAATTTGTAGAAGAAGGAACCCACACAAAGGTAGAAATTCAACTATTTGTACCCCCCTAGTCATCTTGGAAACCCAAAATAGGTTGCAACAAGCTATGGATGACTAGGGTCAAAGTTTCACCCACCTCAACCAACCAGAAATACATCAAAATTTAAAAACTCCTGGAGGGAAAACCAAGCACATGTCTATCAGACCAAGGATGATCTTCACACTTGAGAAGAATCTCTGAGAAGGATAGGAAGATCATAAATTTACCATGCAAATCAAACTAAACAGGCCTACAAAATGCCTCAAGCAACAAAATTTGTCCATCACCACATGGTACAAGTCCCATAGGCAACCACCCAACTCACTGGACCATTCTGCAACCACTGACACCACCAACCAAATCAAATCTGGCTGAAGAAGTAATAAAAACTAGTCCTATCATTGGAACTTCTCAGGAAATTCAAAAATGAATTTCAATAGTTATGACAGAGAGCATTAAGACACGACCATAGATGCACTTTGTTTCCCAGAAAATTGAGTGGCCCAATATAATCTTTAAAACTACCATGCGACCCCCAAACAATTCAACCACCACCTTGTCACCTGCTGGTGAATGAAGATAGTAGCAGACAGGACCCACTACCTAACTCCACAATGGCAACATCCAAATAGTTGTCACATGATCACATAGCTAGGAAATGGGCTATGTGAACATGCGACAACCTGTAGACCTTTATCTTGCCACATAACCACCACCACTGCTAACACAAAGTGTCAGTCACATGATCGCATAGCCTTGAAAAAGGCTATGTGAACATGTGACTAACCGCCAGCATTCACCACTACTATCGTCACGCTGACCAATCGAGAATGCCCACTCCACCACCTATCACCAGGCCCCAACAAGGAAGAAAATTTTCACATGGTCACAAGCCATTAAAATGGCCCTTGCGATCATCTGACAAGGCCATAAGACTGCCACCTTGTCACCCACTGGCCAATGAAAAGTGAACACCAGCACTGCATGACATCTTGGACCCACCGCACTGTCGACCAATTGGGAAGATGCCACATCACCACCCACCAATGGGCCCCATCACAACATGGCACCCTTATCGCATGGTCACATTGCCAAAAGATGGCCCTTTTGATCATGCAACAAGGCCATAAGACTGTTACCCCATCCTCCCAGTCTGCCAGCGGGACCACAATACTTCCATCACCAACGGGCCCCATGCATAGGTGTCAACCGATCGCATGGTCGCATGTCAAAATTTTTTGACATGAGATCATGTGACAACCAATCATTTTAAAACCCCTGAAGACCCAGGCCCAACATCCAGTCAGACTTGCGCAGCTAGGGAATGCCAGCAAACAGGGCAAAAGTGCGAGGTTGAAAACATCCAAGGTTTTCACAACGGTGAAGGATCAAAAACATCCAGGGTTTTTGACATTGACACAAAGGTAAATAGGGATGTGAAAACATTGAGGGTTTTCATGTAGACCAAAAGGTGGTAGGGAAACTGAAAACATCATGGGTAGCCAAAAACATTGTGGGTTTTCGACACTTAGGCAAATTCTGAGACTATCTCCTGCAGACCTTAAAACTTGAATAACTCCCTGGATTTTATGACTTATGAGATGCAATCTGAACTGGAGCTAGGTGACAACATGAAGAACACAGGGCTAAGAGCACAAATCATAAAACCATGTAGATTTTCATCACAAAATAAAATTGTGACTACAGGTAGGGCGGGATGACATTACTTCAAAACATTTTTAGGAAACAAGCCATTTTCATAGGATTTTGCATTGATAGGAAAATGGACTAACAGTTTGGTCCACTAAATTAAAAATAAAGCGATGAATAGCTTGTATTTTTCCTTGTAAACTTCATAATTGAGAAATATTCTTATGAGGAGGCATATTAACAATAGCTTCAATCTTTTCAGTATCTACTTCAATGCTTTGCTTAGAGATTATAAATCCTAATAATTTACCAGAATCAACTCCAAAGACACATTTCTTAGGATTCAATCTCATATTATAACTTCTAATTCTTTCAAATTCTATCATAAAATAGTAACATGATCTTCTCTTTGTATAGATGTGCCAAGATAATATCCACATAATCTTCAAGAATCTTATGGATGTAATCATGAAAAATCAGGGTCATAGCCCGCTGATAAGTTGCTCCTGCATTTTTTAATCCAAAAGGCATCATGACCCAACAAAAGGTTCCCCAAGGTGTTATAAATTTAGTCTTAAATTGATCTTTAGGAGGGATAAAGATTTGATTATATCCTGAAAAACCATCCATAAAAGATAACAAGGCATGGCCCATTGTTGAATCCACAATCATATCGATGTTAGGTAATGGAAAAACATCTTTCAAGGATGCCTTACTTAAATCTCTAAAATCAGTACACATCCTTATCTTATTTTTGACTTTTGACATAGGCAAAATATTTGAAATCCAATATGAGTAATCAATAGAACAGATAAATCTTGAATCCAATAATTTCTCAATTTCACCTTTGACTAATAAAGCAATTTGTGGATTCATCTTTTGAATTTTCTATTTCACAGGTTTCATATTTGGTTTTAAAATGATGTTATGAGTAAAAATCTTAGAATCTTTACTTGGCATATCTAAATATGTCCAAGAAAAGATATCCTTAAATTCAAGAAAAAGGGAAACCATCTGATCACGTTCATCCTGATTCAAACATTTTCTAATTTTTATCATCCTTTCAGAGTTATTTTCATCTACTTGAATATCAATAGTTTTAGTGATTAACAAATCACTTCTTATCGGAGAATCCATTGGTAAAGGAAGAGTATCCTTTTCTTCATGTTCTCCAAAATAAGCATTGGTTTTTAAACAATAAGGATTTCCTTGTTTGTGATGAAACTTAGGTAAATCCTCATAAACCCCTAAAAATTCCATTAAGGCTTCATCTTTAGGAAAAATATCCAAAGAGGATTGTTGATTAAGATCAATAAGCAATGGGTTAACCAACTTCAACTATCCACTGCAAATATGATTAACATTAAGAGGAAAAGATGATGGTTGTCTATAAGGATTGAATCCTAATCCATATGTATGATCATAAACTTCATTATCCAAAGGTACTTGTATACCTTGTTCATATTTACCACATCCATTCCCATTAAATCCTGATTTCTTAAGAAAATGATAACTAGGACCATATCGATCAGTCATGTCAGAAGGAGTCCAAGGAGCGGCATATGTCATAATGTTATAACAATCAGGCTTTATAGTTTCAATCATTTCATTAATTGAAGTGGCAACAAAATTACTTTCTAATTCTTCAAAAAGTGGTGAAGAAATAAAGACTTTTTTCTCAAATTCATTTTGTTGCTTCATAAATTCCAAATTAGAGACCTTGTATTCTCCAATAAATGTAGGATTAAAATCCAATGTCCCCTAGTCATCCTCAGTCAAATAAGAAGAAGATGGAGCTTCCCATTGTTGAATCTCAGGTTGTTTTTCAATCTCTTTACCAGGTTGAAGAGGTTTAGAGATTTTGGCATATTCTGCATTTAAGCAAGGATTTGGGGTATCATCCGCATGTAATGTATACATTAAATTGTTATAGATGAACCTAACCTTGAGATGAAGAGTAGAAGGAACTGTATGCATAGTATGTAACCATGGTCTTCCTAAAAGAAGGTTATAATTGAGAGGTCTAGGCATAACATGAATAGGAGTATTTAGAATAACTAGACTGACTTTAATGGGTAAGGTAATAATGCCCAAATTTCTTTTCGCAATATTGTCAAATCCATGTATAGGAACATTATCAGGTTGAATAGTAGTAAGATCACCCTTAATTTCCTTGAGCATATCCATGCTACAAACATTAAGTCCAGATCCATTATCAATTAAGGTTCTTCAAATGATACTCTAATTAATAGAGCCAGCCACCATAAGAGCATGATATTGATTATGAACCTCTAAGGAAGGTAAACCATTATCAAAAAACACAATAGGAGGTACAGAAGGCATAGTATGCATATAATCCAAAATAGAATGAATGTTCTCTTGATTAGGAGGTGAAGTAGGAAGAGTAGATAAAGCTTTTTGCAATGCCTCATGATATGTCAGGGAGGTTTGAAGTAATTCCCATAAAGATAGGCTAGCAGGAGTAGCACGTAATTGGTCAACTAGGTTATACTCCTTAAAGGTAGATGGATACCTAGGTGCTTGAGGAAGCATAGGTTTAGAATGAGGTAAAGAAACCAAAACAGTAGGCTAAGGGTTATTCCATGTATGATAAGCATGTGAAATGGAATCAGTATTATCAAAGAAATCCAAATGATCTCTAGGTTTACCCTTAATTGTTATACAAGGACATCCTTTTACCATCATCAAAGGTGTAGGATATATCATTTTAGGTTTATCAATGTTACAACTAGTGGGACATCAAGGTAACCATGCACACACCCTATGGTAAAGGTCAATTGGAGACGTTGTGGAGGAGAGTGAAATAGGAATAGGATCCATGGAGATCATATTCAAACCATTTTCATCCTCACTACCATGTACCTCATTAGGGAATCTATCCTTTTGCACAATAAAAGCCTCATCAAAGTACTCAAAACAAGAATCATGCATGTTGAATACAAAGAAAGAACTAAAAGCATGAAAATGTAAATATTTTTGTTTTTTTAAAGGAATTTTCCAATTTTTTTGTATTTTTTAGATATAAATGCAAGAAATATAATCTTATAAGCATGCAAGATTTAAATCTAACACCATAAAAGAAAGAGTTGTTGTAAACGGTTTCACCAAAATGAATAGGTTAAAATTGGATCCTTAAAAATGCACCTAACATTCAACACTATTCATTTGTAATATGTTTTGTTTTGAATTGAAATAGCATAAGTAAATTTGGAAATACTTGAAAATTAATTAGGTCAAGATACATAAATCATCATAAAACTGATTTAGAAATACCTATTTTCTGAAGCCTGTGCAGAGTTTTGGAATCGTGATTCAAATACCTAACTCCCATAACCGGTTTAGAAAGGTTAGGAATCCTTCTAATTGGTTTAGGAAAGGACTTTTCAACACACTGCATATCCAGTATATAGAGTTTTTCTTATCACCTTGTTTCACCCTTTCGAAGTACAAAGCTGAAATAGGGGGGGCATAGGGGGCTCTATATACTTCTCAAATTGTCATATAGTAAGCCTTAGGTGATTTATGGATTTTCATTAACCTTTTTTGTTGCAGGTTCTAACAGTTTTCTGCAGGATTTTCACGTTAGATTAACCAAAATCAATAGGTTAAAATTGAATCCTTAACAATGCACCTAACATTCAACACTATTCATTTGTAATATGTTTTGTTTTGAACTGAAATAGCATAAGTAAATCTAGAAATACTTGAAAATTAATTTGGTCAAGATACATAACTCATCATAAAATTGATTTAGAAATACCTATTTTTTGAAGCCTATGTGGAGTTTTGGAAGATTCTACAACCAAATCTAGGATTAGGAAGCCAAGACAGAGAAAACGCAAAAAAATTTCATCTTTTCGATAGTAGGTAGTTTTTCACCCTCATAAAAGGTTAAAGGCTACATTTTTATCCTGAAGGTTGATTCTGACTTTGTTCGTAGATCTCAGAAGTTCGGCAAAAAGGGTACTCAAATCTATCCTCTAATTCCTAAAATAATGACTGTAGATATCTGAAAAAGGGGGTTTTGGGGGTAGCTATATAGGGTTTTGCGTTAGGCAAACCCCTATTTTGGTGATCTCCACCTCTACGAATAGCCAATTGAAATAGAATGTGTGTTTATATGTATTGAAAGTGTAATGCAAAGATCTAATCCTCTAGATCAAAACCCTAGCATGAATATGTATGAGACAAAAGTGCATAGATTTGAAGGAGATAAACAAGCATACCAAGCCCCCAAGGCTAAAGTACTTCTACCAAACTCACAATCCATAATTGTTACCCCATGATTGTATCTTTTAAATCTTGAAAGTTGATAATGGTGGATCAAGGAAGAAAGGATCTATCTTGCCCCAAGTATGTGTTCACAAAGATTCTTGATGTCAACAATGGCTTGATCTTCTATATCATCCTCTTGCAATCTTGCATCTTCACCATTCCTTGCTTTCTTTAAATCTTCTTGTTCATGAAATTGTCTCCTTGAGAGAACTTGATCATGAAATTGCTTGGTGTTGATGTGTTGTGAAAATGAATGCAAATGAGAGTCTTTATATAGAGGTTTCAAGGTGAGGCTCCTAGAGCAATGTAAGGACCCATAATTCAAATTTCACCTCAAATTAAGGTCCAATCACAATAACCAACTAACAAGGGAAAACAATTAAATTAATTTCGAATTAAAACCTTTTCACACTCGGATCCGAGGGCTCAACATTGATTTCGGGGCCCGTCAGGACCAAATTTGAAATAGAGGCACATATTTTGAAGGAGGCCAAAGATGACCTCATCTCTGACCTAGGTCAAGGTCAACCTTGAATTTGACCTAGTGGGCCCAAATCTAGCCAGAATCAGGATAGGAGGTCTCAGGGATGCCCAAAGACCTAGAAATGATACCAAAATGGGACAAAATGTCAGGGAGTGGCATAAAATCCTATGATGATTGTGATGAAGGCTAGGAGGACCTATTTCTAAGTCCTACCTAGAAAATAGAACCATGCAAGAGGGAAATTAAGGACAATCCTTGGGATCCTAACCCTAATTTCACCTAGAATGAAGGAATGAAGTACAGATTGCATCCTAAATGCAAGTCTATAATGATAAATGTACTAAAAGAGGGTGCTAAACCTATCAAGATGGATTTTATTCCATTTTAAGATGATACAATATGTTAAGTGCATATTAAGGACAAAGAAAGGTAATTTTGGACCTTTGAGATCTACTAGTGTGACATGCTTCCATTTCCATAAGGTTGGGAATATTGTAAAATTTTGTAGATCATGGAATTACAGAAACTAATATGTGAACAAGTTAGAGAATAAAAATGAAAAGAAGATTGTGGATGTGGAGGAAACTAGAAAGCTTATGAGTAAGGTATGGACAAAGAAGGATGAAATAAAATCATTAGAAGGATCTTCATCTCCATCATGTGTGGAGAATTCACTAGAAAAATAAGAATATTTTACCTTAGGGGGACAAATTAAGGTTAGATCAACCTGAGACCCTAGATGAAATTTGTGGTAAGTTTTATCTACATACTTAAATACATTATGATTTATTGATATGTGAAGTTTTATAATGTGATAAAACAAGTTTGGTTATATTACATGGATTATTCCATGTCAATAA